>CM062296.1:560982753-561307939 GCA_031216915.1 Pictodentalium vernedei
AATTGCCTGAAACAATACCGAAACCAGTCATTTTCAGCCACCTAGCAGCCTCAAAAGCAGAATTTTCCCACCAACCCCGCCTACCCACCTCTGGAGCAGAGCATCCCTTGTTTCTAAAATGCAAAAAATTTTTTATATGTTTCCGTCTCATTTTTTTAGTTACCTGTCTGGTAACAAACCCGTGTAAAAATTACATTTAAAAAAATAGACAATTTTTCGAAGCCACTGTTTCCCATAATTCATCTGGTAATTTACCCTTATGTATCAGACTCCAACTATGGGACAAAAACTTCAAATTCTCTTGTCCAACAAAAAGCCTAATGTAATCATATATCTGATACTAAAAATATTTCTCTATTTTACATGGCCTTAGTTTCAACATACGCCCTTTGTTTAGAATTTCACCCCTGTGCAATAGTGCAAAACTGAGGAGCGGAATCTTAAAGAGAAAACAAGAGTGATCTCCACTGGATTTCACACAGGCAAAATAATCTGGAGTCTATCCTGAGTTGAATGAACAAAAACCACAAGTCTCTATTTTCAACCAGTAAAAAGATACAGCATGGCCTTCCTGATTGCCGAATAGCTTTTTCAGCCAGATTTTACCCGATTTTCACAACCACACCACACCACCCCCCCCCCTGATTTCTCTGAGCCACTTCAGATAGTATTTATCTTATTACCACCAGTCACATTGACTACCCAGGTCCTGCCAATAACACTGTTAAATACAATGAAAATGTAAAACAATAAGCACTAATAAACATTGCTTGGGGGGGGGGGGGGGGTGGGTGTTGCTCTCCAGATATGAAAGCGTGAACAGCTTGACGGACGGATGACACACAGACATGACACCAATGACCAAAATGAAAAAGTAGACACCATGACTGCAAATCTCTGGTCAACAGTAACAACCAGGCTGTCCATAACTGCATAAATTTGTGATAAATACAAGGCTCGGTGTTTAGGAAAGGCAGTGCTCTACCTTAATGTTTTTGAAATCTTGACGAAAATTCAAAACAAGTGCGAAATTAGGCTACATCAATAAATTTCTCAAAATTCCACTTATTTCCTTCCAGTTGTGCTGAGATATCACTTGATGAATGTTAACTACTACTAACAATAGCACACAAACCAGAAATAATGAAACGTTTTTTGAATGAAAGTGTCAATGACACTGTAGCTCAACTTGTCAAGACAAAGACATGTACATGTATAGTATGTGACACAGCAATGACAAACATCTAGGTAATGACCTGATAACAAAGGTACATATAAAGTATTGTAACGGTCTGTACATAAATACTGACCGTTGCCTGTAACAAATGTATAGGTAAAGTATTGTAAAGGTGGGTGACAGTCAGATGCTGAACTAGAAAAAAATCTTTGAGTCCCAGAGTGGGTCTGACTGAACCCCAAAATATTTGTTCTCATAGCACAGTGATAACAAAGGCACCCCAAAACACACTCATTCCTGTCCCAAGGTGAAAACAAAAGTACTCAAGAAGTTTTGTGAAATTCAGCTCATAAATACAAGCTGTATAGAACTTGTGACAAAAAACTGATTGGACCTAATTTCGGTACAAAATGGCCCCTGGCAGCCATCTTGAATTTTGGACCGTACCCAGAAACACTCATTCTCATCCCAAGGAGATAACAAAGGTACCCAAGAAGTTTTGTGAAGATCGGTTCATAAATACAGCCTCTACCCTGAGCCGTATTGACATGTGTGCTTACATTGTGTAAGTAGCACTGAATAAATCAAAGTTCATCTAATTTGCATAATTTCTGCACGAAAAAAACCCCTTTACAATATGTGATGTATTCCATGTTACTAAACATTCATACAAAAATTTATTAAAATCAGAACTTTCATACAGAAGTTCTATACAAAAGACTGATTGCACTAATTTTGGTACAAAATGGCTGCTGGTGGCCATCTTGAATTTCGGACCACACCCAAAAACACTCGCTCTCATCCCACGGTGATAACAAAGGTACCCAAGAAGTTTCGTAAAGATTGGTTCATAAATATGGCCTCTAGTCTGAGCTGTATAGAAGTTGTGTACAAAAAACTGATTAGACCTAATTTCGGTACCAAATGGCCACTAGCAGCCATCTTGAATTTTAGACCGCACCCAGAAACACTCGTTCTCGTCCCAAGGTGATAACAAAGGTACCCAAGACATTTCGTGAAGATCAGTTCATAAATACAGACTCTAGTCTGAGCCGTATTGACATGTGTACTAACTGAGTGTAAGTCGCACTGAAAAAATCAAAGTTCATCTAATTTGCATAATTTCTGCACGAGAAAAAAACCAGTATTATATGTGATGGATCCCATGGTACTAAACATTCACACAAAAAAATTATTCAAATCAGGGCTTTCATATGGAAGTTTTGTGCAAAAATCTGATTGCACCTAATTTTGTACAAAATGGCTGCCATCGGCCATCTTGAATTTCGGACCGGACCCCAAAACACTCGTTCTCGTCCCACGGTGATACCAAAGGTACCCAAGAAGTTTCGTAAAGATCGGTTCATAAATACGGCCTCTAGCCCGAGCCGTATTGGCATTTGCACTTACAGTGCGGAAAGTAACCCCAAAAAACATCAAAATTAGTCTAATTTGCACAATTTACGTACGAGAAAAAAACCCGTATTATATGTGATGTATCCCATGGTACTAAACATTCATACAAAAAATTATTCAAATCAGAGCTTTCATATGGAAGTTCTGTACAAAAAACAGATTTCTGCATCGTCGGTACAAAATGGCAGCTGGCAGCCATCTTGAATTTCGAACCGCACCCAAAAACACTCGTTCTCGTCCCACGGTCATAACAAAGGTACCCAAGAAGTTTCGTAAAGATCGGTTCATAAATACGGCCTCTAGCCCGAGCCATAGCAGCTTGGCACTTACAGCTCTGAAAGTAACACTAAATAAATCAAAGTCAGTCTAATTTGCATAATTTACGCACGAGAAAAAAACCCGTATTATATGTGATGTATCCCATGGTACTAAACATTTATACAAAACTTTATTCAAATCAGAACTTTCATACAGAAGTTGTGTACAAAAAACTGATTTTTGCATCATCGGTACAAAATGGCCACTGGCAGCCATCTTGAATTTCGGACCACACCTAAAAACACTCGTTCCCGTCTCAGGGTCATAACAAAGGTACACAAGAAGTTTCGTAAAGATCGGTTCATAAATACGACGTCTACCCCGAGCCATAGCCAATTGTTGACGTACGGACAGACGGACAGACGGCCAGACGGACAGACGGACAGACGGACGACGGACGACGGGCCATGACAATAGCTCAAATTTGACTTCGTCAAAGTTGAGCTAAAAATGGTGTATTTATAACTCAAACACAAATAAGGAACCTCCTGGTTCAAGAATTGACACCGTCGACAGAATGCTCTTTAAAGAGAAAACAAGAGTGATCTCCCCTGGATTTCACACAGGCAAAATAATCTGGAGTCTATCCTGAGTTGAATGAACAAAAACCACAAGTCTCTATTTTCAACCAGTAAAAAGATACAGCATGGCCTTCCAGATTGCCGAATAGCTTTTTCAGCCAGATTTTACCCGATTTTCACAACCACACCACACCCCCCCCCCCCCCCCTGATTTCTCTGAGCCATTTCAGATAGTATTTTTCTTATTACCACCAGTCACATTGACTACCCAGGTCCTGCCAATAGCACTGTTAAATACAATCAAAATGTAAAACAATAAGCACTAATAAACATAGCTTTGGGGGGGGGGGGGTTGCTCTCCAGATATGAAAGCGTGAACAGCTTGACGGACGGATGACACACGGACATGACACCAATGACCAAAATGAAAAAGTTGACACCATGACTGCAAATCTCTGGTCAACAGTAACAACCAGGCTCTCCATAACTGCATAAATTTGTCATAAATACAAGGCTCGGTGTTTAGGAAAGGCAGTGCTCTACCTTAATGTTTTTCAAATCTTGACGAAAATTCAAAACAAGTGCGAAATTAGGCTACATCAATAAATTTCTCAAAATTCCACTTATTTCCTTCCAGTTGTGCTGAGATATCACTTGATGAATGTTAACTACTACTAACAATAGCACACCAACCAGAAATAATGAAAAGTTTTTTGAAAAATGGTGTATTTATAACTCAAACACAAATAAGGAACTTCCTGGTTCAAGAATTGACACCGTCGACAGAATGCTCTTTAAGGTTCCGCTCCACAGTTTTCCAGGCATTTCCAAATGTGACATGCCATACACTCTCTTCAAATGCAAATATCCTGTAACTTAGTTATCAAACCCATTACATGTATTACATTTCCCAAATCCATAAAAAACATATAACACTATCTGACTAAGAAGAAATAAACAATCTGAATGTGGGTGGAATTATTTATTGTCAAAGGCAAGACTTCAACCTGAAAAATTGCCTGAAACAATACCGAAACCAGTCATTTTCAGCCACCTAGCAGCCTCAAAAGCAGAATTTTCCCACCAACCCCGCCTACCCACCTCTGGAGCAGAGCATCCCTTGTTTCTAAAATGCAAAAAAATTTTTATATGTTTCCGTCTCATTTTTTTAGTTACCTGTCTGGTAACAAACCCGTGTAAAAATTACATTTAAAAAAATAGACAATTTTTCGAAGCCACTGTTTCCCATAATTCATCTGGTAATTTACCCTTATGTATCAGACTCCAACTATGGGACCAAAACTTCAAATTCTCTTGTCCAACAAAAAGCCTAATGTAATCATATATCTGATACTAAAAATATTTCTCTATTTTACATGGCCTTAGTTTCAACATACGACTTTTGTTTAGAATTTCACCCCTGTGCAATAGTGCGAAACTGTGGAGCGGAACCTTAAAGAGAAAACAAGAGTGATCTCCACTGGATTTCACACAGGCAAAATAATCTGGAGTCTATCCTGAGTTGAATGAACAAAAACCACAAGTCTCTATTTTCAACCAGTAAAAAGATACAGCATGGCCTTCCTGATTGCCGAATAGCTTTTTCAGCCAGATTTTACCCGATTTTCACAACCACACCACACCACCCCCCCACCCCCTGATTTCTCTGAGCCACTTCAGATAGTATTTATCTTATTACCACCAGTCACATTGACTACCCAGGTCCTGCCAATAGCACTGTTAAATACAATCAAAATGTAAAAATATAAGCACTAATAAACATTGCTTTGGGGGGGGGGGTGGGTGTTGCTCTCCAGATATGAAAGCGTGAACAGCTTGACGGACGGATGACACACAGACATGACACCAATGACCAAAATGAAAAAGTAGACACCATGACTGCAAATCTCTGGTCAACAGTAACAACCAGGCTGTCCATAACTGCATAAATTTGTCATAAATACAAGGCTCGGTGTTTAGGAAAGGCAGTGCTCTACCTTAATGTTTTTGAAATCTTGACGAAAATTCAAAACAAGTGTGAAATTAGGCTACATCAATAAATTTCTCAAAATTCCACTTATTTCCTTCCAGTTGTGCTGAGATATCACTTGATGAATGTTAACTACTACTAACAATAGCACACAAACCAGAAATAATGAAACGTTTTTTGAATGAAAGTGTCAATGACACTGTAGCTCAACTTGTCAAGACAAAGACATGTACATGTATAGTATGTGACACAGCAATGACAAACATCTAGGTAATGACCTGATAACAAAGGTACATATAAAGTATTGTAACGGTCTGTACATAAATACTGACCGTTGCCTGTAACAAATGTATAGGTAAAGTATTGTAAAGGTGGGTGACAGTCAGATGCTGAACTAGAAAAAAATCTTTGAGTCCCAGAGTGGGTCTGACTGAACCCCAAAATATTTGTTCTCATAGCACAGTGATAACAAAGGCACCCCAAAACACACTCGTTCCTGTCCCAAGGTGAAAACAAAAGTACTCAAGAAGTTTTGTGAAATTCAGCTCATAAATACAAGCTGTATAGAACTTGTGACAAAAAACTGATTGGACCTAATTTCGGTACAAAATGGCCACTGGCAGCCATCTTGAATTTTGGACCGTACCCAGAAACACTCATTCTCATCCCAAGGAGATAACAAAGGTACCCAAGAAGTTTTGTGAAGATCGGTTCATAAATACAGCCTCTACCCTGAGCCGTATTGACATGTGTGCTTACATTGTGTAAGTAGCACTGAATAAATCAAAGTTCATCTAATTTGCATAATTTCTGCACGAAAAAAAACCCCGTACAATATGTGATGTATTCCATGTTACTAAACATTCATACAAAAATTTATTAAAATCAGAACTTTCATACAGAAGTTCTATACAAAAGACTGATTGCACTAATTTTGGTACAAAATGGCTGCTGGTGGCCATCTTGAATTTCAGCCCACACCCAAAAACACTCGCTCTCATCCCACGGTGATAACAAAGGTACCCAAGAAGTTTCGTAAAGATTGGTTCATAAATATGGCCTCTAGTCTGAGCTGTATAGAAGTTGTGTACAAAAAACTGATTAGACCTAATTTCGGTACAAAATGGCCACTAGCAGCCATCTTGAATTTTAGACCGCACCCAGAAACACTCGTTCTCGTCCCAAGGTGATAACAAAGGTACCCGAGACATTTCGTGAAGATCAGTTCATAAATACAGACTCTAGTCTGAGCCGTATTGACATGTGTACTAACTGAGTGTAAGTCGCACTGAAAAAATCAAAGTTCATCTAATTTGCATAATTTCTGCACGAGAAAAAAACCAGTATTATATGTGATGGATCCCATGGTACTAAACATTCACACAAAAAAATTATTCAAATCAGGGCTTTCATATGGAAGTTTTGTGCAAAAATCTGATTGCACCTAATTTTGTACAAAATGGCTGCCATCGGCCATCTTGAATTTCGGACCGGACCCCAAAACACTCGTTCTCGTCCCACGGTGATACCAAAGGTACCCAAGAAGTTTCGTAAAGATCGGTTCATAAATACGGCCTCTAGCCCGAGCCGTATTGGCATTTGCACTTACAGTGCGGAAAGTAACCCCAAAAAACATCAAAATTAGTCTAATTTGCACAATTTACGTACGAGAAAAAAACCCGTATTATATGTGATGTATCCCATGGTACTAAACATTCATACAAAAAATTATTCAAATCAGAGCTTTCATATGGAAGTTCTGTACAAAAAACAGATTTCTGCATCGTCGGTACAAAATGGCAGCTGGCAGCCATCTTGAATTTCGAACCGCACCCAAAAACACTCGTTCTCGTCCCACGGTCATAACAAAGGTACCCAAGAAGTTTCGTAAAGATCGGTTCATAAATACGGCCTCTAGCCCGAGCCATAGCAGCTTGGCACTTACAGCTCTGAAAGTAACACTAAATAAATCAAAGTCAGTCTAATTTGCATAATTTACGCACGAGAAAAAAACCCGTATTATATGTGATGTATCCCATGGTACTAAACATTTATACAAAACTTTATTCAAATCAGAACTTTCATACAGAAGTTGTGTACAAAAAACTGATTTTTGCATCATCGGTACAAAATGGCCACTGGCAGCCATCTTGAATTTCGGACCACACGTAAAAACACTCGATCCCGTCTCAGGGTCTTTAACAAAGGTGCACAAGAAGTTTCGTAAAGATCGGTTCATAAATACGACCTCTAGCCCGAGCCATAGCCAATTGTTGACGTACGGGCCAGACGGACAGACGGACAGACGGACGACGGGCCATGACAATAGCTCAAATTTGACTTCGTCAAAGTTGAGCTAAAAATGGTGTATTTATAACTCATAACACAAATAAGGAACCTCCTGGTTCAAGAATTGACACCGTCGACAGAATGCTCTTTAAAGAGAAAACAAGAGTGATCTCCCCTGGATTTCACACAGGCAAAATATCTGGAGTCTATCCTGGAGTTGAATGAACAAAAACCACAAGTCTCTATTTTCAACCAGTAAAAAGATACAGCATGGCCTTCCAGATTGCCGAATAGCTTTTTCAGCCAGATTTTACCCGATTTTCACAACCACAAACCACACCACCCACCCCCCCCCCCCACCCCCTGATTTCTCTGAGCCATTTCAGATAGTATTTTTCTTATTACCACCAGTCACATTGACTACCCAGGTCCTGCCAATCAGCACTGTTAAATACAATCAAAATGTAAAACAATAAGCACTAATAAACATAGCTTTGGGGGGGGGGGTTGCTCTCCAGATATGAAAGCGTGAACAGCTTGACGACGGATGACACACGGACATGACACCAATGACCAAAATGAAAAAGTTGACACCATGACTGCAAATCTCTGGTCAACAGTAACAACCAGGCTCTCCATAACTGCATAAATTTGTCATAAATACAAGGCTCGGTGTTTAGGAAAGGCAGTGCTCTACCTTAATGTTTTTCAAATCTTGACGAAATTCAAAACAAGTGCGAAATTAGGCTACATCAATAAATTTCTCAAAATTCCACTTATTTCCTTCCAGTCTTGTGCTGAGATATCACTTGATGATGTTAACTACTACTAACAATAGCACAACCAACCAGAAATAATGAAAAAGTTTTTTGAAAAATGGTGTATTTATAACTCAAACACAAATAAGGAACTTCCTGGTTCAAGAATTGACACCGTCGACAGAATGCTCTTTAAGGTTCCGCTCCACAGTTTTCCAGGCATTTCCAAATGTGACATGCCATACACTCTCTTCAAATGCAAATATCCTGTAACTTAGTTATCAAACCCATTACATGTATTACATTTCCCAAATCCATAAAAAACATATAACACTATCTGACTAAGAAGAAATAAACAATCTGAATGTGGGTGGAATTATTTATTGTCAAGGCAAGACTTCAACCTGAAAAATTGCCTGAAACAATACCGAAACCAGTCATTTTCAGCCACCTAGCAGCCTCAAAGCAGAATTTTCCCCACCAACCCCCGCCTACCCACCTCTGGAGCAGAGCATCCCTTGTTTCTAAAATGCAAAAATTTTTTATATGTTTCCGTCTCATTTTTTAGTTACCTGTCTGGTAACAAACCCGTGTAAAAATTATATTTAAAAAAATAGCCAATTTTTCGAAGCCCACTGGTTCCCATAATTCATCTGGTAATTTACCCTTATGTATCAGACTCCAACTATGGGACCAAAACTTCAAATTCTCTTGTCCAACAAAAAGCCTAATGTAATCATATATCCGATACTAAAAATATTTCTCTATTTTACATGGCCTTAGTTTCAACATACGCCCTTTGTTAAGAATTTCACCCCTGTGCAATAGTGCGAAACTGTGGAGCGGAAACTTAAAGAGAAAACAAGAGTGATCTCCCCCTGGATTTCACACAGGGCAAAATAATCTGGAGTCTATCCTGAGTTGAATGAACAAAAACCACAAGTCTCTATTTTCAACCAGTAAAAAGATACAATCATGGCCTTCCTGATTGCCGAATAGCTTTTTCCAGCCAGATTTTACCCGATTTTCACAACCACCACCACACCACCCCCCCCCCCCCCTGATTTCTCTGAGACACTTCAGTTAGTATTTTTCTTATTACCACCAGTCACATTGACTACCCAGGTCCTGCCAATAGCACTGTTTAATACAATCAAAATGTAAAACAATATGCACTAATAAACATAGCTTTGGGGGAGGGGGGGGGGGGTGTTGCTCTGCAGATATGAAAGCGTGAACAGCTTGACGGACGGATGACACAAAGACATGACACCAATGACCAAAATGAAAAAGTAGACACCATGACTGCAAATCTCTGTCAACAGTAACAACCAGGCTGTCCATAACTGCATAAATTTGTCATAAATACAAGGCTCGGTGTTTAGGAAAGGCAGTGCTCTACCTTAATGTTTTTGAAATCTTGACGAAAATTCAAAACAAGTGCGAAATTAGGCTACATCAATAAAATTTCTCAAAATTCCACTTATTTCCTTCCAGTTGTGCTGAGATATCACTTGATGAATGTTAACTACTACTAACAATAGCACACAAACCAGAAATAATGAAAAGTTTTTTGAAAAATGGTGTATTTATAACTCAAACACAAATAAGGAACTTCTGGTTCAAGAATTGACACTGTCGACAGAATGCTCTTTAAAGAGAAAACAAGACTGATCTCCCCCTGGATTTCACACAGGCAAAATAATCTGGAGTCTATCCTGAGTTGAATGAACAAAAACCACAAGTCTCTATTTTCAACCAGTAAAAAGATACAGCATGGGCCTTCCTGATTGCCGAATAGCTTTTCAAGCCAGATTTTACCCGATTTTCACAACCACACCACACCACCTCCCCCCCACCCCCTGATTTCTCTGAGCCACTTCAGATAGTATTTATCTTATTACCACCAGTCACATTGACTACCCAGGTCCTGCCAATAGCACTGTTAAATACAATCAAAAATGTAAAAATATAAGCACTAATAAACATTGCTTTGGGGGGGGGGTGGGTGTTGCTCTCCAGATATGAAAGCGTGAACAGCTTGACGGACGGATGACACACAGACATGACACCAATGACCAAAATGAAAAAGTAGACACCATGACTGCAAATCTCTGGTCAACAGTAACAACCAGGCTGTCATAACTGCATAAATTTGTCATAATACAAGGCTCGGTGTTTAGGAAAGGCAGTGCTCTACCTTAATGTTTTTGAAATCTTGACGAAAATTCAAAACAAGTGCGAATTAGGCTACATCAATAAATTTCTCAAAATTCCACTTATTTCCTTCCAGTTGTGCTGAGATATCACTTGATGAATGTTAACTACTACTAACAATAGCACACAAACCAGAAATAATGAAACGTTTTTTGAATGAAAGTGTCAATGACACTGTAGCTCAACTTGTCAAGACAAAGACATGTACATGTATAGTATGTGACACAGCAATGACAAACATCTAGGTAATGACCTGATAACAAAGGTACATATAAAGTATTGTAACGGTCTGTACATAAATACTGACCGTTGCCTGTAACAAATGTATAGGTAAAGTATTGTAAAGGTGGGTGACAGTCAGATGCTGAACTAGAAAAAAATCTTTGAGTCCCAGAGTGGGTCTGACTGAACCCCAAAATATTTGTTCTCATAGCACAGTGATAACAAAGGCACCCCAAAACACACTCGTTCCTGTCCCAAGGTGAAAACAAAAGTACTCAAGAAGTTTTGTGAAATTCAGCTCATAAATACAAGCTGTATAGAACTATGTGACAAAAAAACTGATTGGACCTAATTTCGGTACAAAAATGGCCACTGGCAGCCATCTTGAATTTGGGACCGTAACCCAGAAACACTCATTCTCATCCCAAGGAGATAACAAAGGTACCCAAGAAGTTTTGTGAAGATCGGTTCATAAATACAGCCTCTACCCTGAGCCGTATTGACATGTGTGCTTACATTGTGTAAGTAGCACTGAATAAATCAAAGTTCATCTAATTTGCATAATTTCTGCA
This sequence comes from Pictodentalium vernedei, assembly GCA_031216915.1. NCBI lineage: Eukaryota > Metazoa > Mollusca > Scaphopoda > Dentaliida > Dentaliidae > Pictodentalium > Pictodentalium vernedei. The sequence continues at coordinate 560,994,234 of CM062296.1, forward strand.
CGAAAAAAAAACCCCGTACAATATGTGATGTATTCCATGTTACTAAACATTCATACAAAAATTTATTAAAATCAGAACTTTCATACAGAAGTTCTATACAAAAGACTGATTGCACTAATTTTGGTACAAAATGGCTGCTGGTGGCCATCTTGAATTTCAGCCCACAACCCAAAAACACTCGCTCTCATCCCACGGTGATAACAAAGGTACCCAAGAAGTTTCGTAAAGATTGGTTCATAAATATGGCCTCTAGTCTGAGCTGTATAGAAGTTGTGTACAAAAAAACTGATTAGACCTAATTTCGGTACAAAAATGGCCACTAGCAGCCATCTTGAATTTTAGACCGCACCCAGAAACACTCGTTCTCGTCCCAAGGTGATAACAAAGGTACCCGAGACATTTCGTGAAGATCAGTTCATAAATACAGACTCTAGTCTGAGCCGTATTGACATGTGTACTAACTGAGTGTAAGTCGCACTGAAAAAATCAAAGTTTCATCTAATTTGCATAATTTTCTGCACGAGAAAAAAACCAGTATTATATGTGATGGATCCCATGGTACTAAACATTCACACAAAAAAATTATTCAAATCAGGGCTTTCATATGGAAGTTTTGTGCAAAAATCTGATTGCACCTAATTTTGTACAAAATGGCTGCCATCGGCCATCTTGAATTTCGGACCGGACCCAAAACACTCGTTCTCGTCCCACGGTGATACCAAAGGTACCAAGAAGTTTCGTAAAGATCGGTTCATAAATACGGCCTCTAGCCCGAGCCGTATTGGCATTTGCACTTACAGTGCGGAAAGTAACCCCAAAAAACATCAAAATTAGTCTAATTTGCACAATTTACGTACGAGAAAAAAACCCGTATTATATGTGATGTATCCCATGGTACTAAACATTCATACAAAAAATTATTCAAATCAGAAGCTTTTCATATGGAAGTTCTGTACAAAAAACAGATTTCTGCATCGTCGGTACAAAATGGCAGCTGGCAGCCATCTTGAATTTCGAACCGCACCCAAAAACACTCGTTCTCGTCCCACGGTCATAACAAAGGTACCCAAGAAGTTTCGTAAAGATCGGTTCATAAATACGGCCTCTAGCCCGAGCCATAGCAGCTTGGCACTTACAGCTCTGAAAGTAACACTAAATAAATCAAAGTCAGTCTAATTTGCATAAATTTACGCACGAGAAAAAAACCCGTATTATATGTGATGTATCCCATGGTACTAAACATTTATACAAAACTTTATTCAAATCAGAACTTTCATACAGAAGTTGTGTACAAAAAACTGATTTTTGCATCATCGGTACAAAAATGGCCACTGGCAGCCATCTTGAATTTCGGACCACACGTAAAAACACTCGTTCCCGTCTCAGGGTCTTTAACAAAGGTGCACAAGAAGTTTCGTAAAGATCGGTTCATAAATACGACCTCTAGCCCGAGCCATAGCCAATTGTTGACGTACGGACAGACGGACAGACGGACAGACGGCCAGACGGACAGACGGACAGACGGACGACGGGCCATGACAATAGCTCAAATTTGACTTCGATCAAAGTTGAGCTAAAAATGTGTATTTATAACTCAAACACAATAAGGAACCTCCTGGTTCAAGAATTTACACCGTCGACAGAATGCTCTTTAAAGAGAAAACAAGAGTGATCTCCCCTGGATTTCACACAGGCAAAATAATCTGGAGTCTATCCTGAGTTGAATGAACAAAAACCACAAGTCTCTATTTTCAACCAGTAAAAAGATACAGCATGGCCTTCCAGATTGCCGAATAGCTTTTTCAGCCAGATTTTACCCGATTTTCACAACCACACCCACACCACCCCCCCCCCCACCCCCTGATTTCTCTGAGCCATTTCAGATAGTATTTTTCTTATTACCACCAGTCACATTGACTACCCAGGTCCTGCCAATAGCACTGTTAAATACAATCAAAATGTAAAAGCAATAAGCACTAATAAACATAGCTTTGGGGGGGGGGGGTTGCTCTCCAGATATGAAAGCGTGAACAGCTTGACGGACGGATGACACACGGACATGACACCAATGACCAAAATGAAAAAGTTGACACCATGACTGCAAATCTCTGGTCAACAGTAACAACCAGGCTCTCCATAACTGCATAAATTTGTCATAAATACAAGGCTCGGTGTTTAGGAAAGGCAGTGCTCTACCTTAATGTTTTTCAAATCTTGACGAAAATTCAAAACAAGTGCGAAATTAGGCTACATCAATAAATTTCTCAAAATTCCACTTATTTCCTTCCAGTTGTGCTGAGATATCACTTGATGAATGTTAACTACTACTAACAATAGCACACCAACCAGAAATAATGAAAAGTTTTTTGAAAAATGGTGTATTTATAACTCAAACACAAATAAGGAACTTCCTGGTTCAAGAATTGACACCGTCGACAGAATGCTCTTTAAGGTTCCGCTCCACAGTTTTCCAGGCATTTCCAAATGTGACATGCCATACACTCTCTTCAAATGCAAATATCCTGTAACTTAGTTATCAAACCCATTACATGTATTACATTTCCCAAATCATAAAAAACATATAACACTATCTGACTAAGAAGAAATAAACAATCTGAATGTGGGTGGAATTATTTATTGTCAAAGGCAAGACTTCAACCTGAAAAATTGCCTGAAACAATACCGAAACCAGTCATTTTCAGCCACCTAGCAGCCTCAAAAGCAGAATTTTCCCACCAACCCCGCCTACCCACCTCTGGAGCAGAGCATCCCTTGTTTCTAAAATGCAAAAAATTTTTTATATGTTTCCGTCTCATTTTTTAGTTACCTGTCTGGTAACAAACCCGTGTAAAAATTATATTTAAAAAAATAGCCAATTTTTCGAAGCCACTGTTTCCCATAATTCATCTGGTAATTTACCCTTATGTATCAGACTCCAACTATGGGACCAAAACTTCAAATTCTCTTGTCCAACAAAAAGCCTAATGTAATCATATATCCGATACTAAAATATTTCTCTATTTTACATGGCCTTAGTTTCAACATACGCCCTTTGTTAAGAATTTCACCCCTGTGCAATAGTGCGAAACTGTGGAGCGGAACTTAAAGAGAAAACAAGAGTGATCTCCCCCCTGGATTTCACACAGGCAAAATAATCTGGAGTCTATCCTGAGTTGAATGAACAAAAACCACAAGTCTCTATTTTCCAACCAGTAAAAAGATACATCATGGCCTTCCTGATTGCCGAATAGCTTTTTTCAGCCAGATTTTACCCGATTTTCACAACCACACCACACCACCCCCCCCCCCCCCCCCCTGATTTTCTCTGAGACACTTCAGTTAGTATTTTTCTTATTACCACCAGTCACATTGACTACCCAGGTCCTGCCAATAGCACTGTTAAATACAATCAAAATGTAAAACAATATGCACTAATAAACATAGCTTTGGGGGAGGGGGGGGGGGGTGTTGCTCTGCAGATATGAAAGCGTGAACAGCTTGACGGACGGATGACACAAAGACATGACACCAATGACCAAAATGAAAAAGTAGACACCATGACTGCAAATCTCTGGTCAACAGTAACACCAGGCTGTCCATAACTGCATAAATTTGTCATAAATACAAGGCTCGGTGTTTAGGAAAGGCAGTGCTCTACCCTTAATGTTTTGAAATCTTGACGAAAATTCAAACAAGTGCGAAATTAGGCTACATCAATAAATTTCTCAAAATTCCACTTATTTCCTTCCAGTTGTGCTGAGATATCACTTGATGAATGTTAACTACTACTAACAATAGCACACAAACCAGAAATAATGAAAAGTTTTTTGAAAAATGGTGTATTTATAACTCAAACACAAATAAGGAACTTCCTGGTTCAAGAATTGACACTGTCGACAGAATGCTCTTTAAAGAGAAAACAAGACTGATCTCCCCCTGGATTTCACACAGGCAAAATAATCTGGAGTCTATCCTGAGTTGAATGAACAAAAACCACAAGTCTCTATTTTCAACCAGTAAAAAGATACAGCATGGCCTTCCTGATTGCCGAATAGCTTTTTCAGCCAGATTTTACCCGATTTTCACAACCACAACCACACCACCCCCCCCCACCCCCTGATTTCTCTGAGCCACTTCAGATAGTATTTATCTTATTACCACCAGTCACATTGACTACCCAGGTCCTGCCAATAGCACTGTTAAATACAATCAAAATGTAAAAATATAAGCACTAATAAACATTGCTTTGGGGGGGGGGTGGGTGTTGCTCTCCAGATATGAAAGCGTGAACAGCTTGACGGACGGATGACACACAGACATGACACCAATGACCAAAATGAAAAAGTAGACACCATGACTGCAAATCTCTGGTCAACAGTAACAACCAGGCTGTCCATAACTGCATAAATTTGTCATAAATACAAGGCTCGGTGTTTAGGAAAGGCAGTGCTCTACCTTAATGTTTTTGAAATCTTGACGAAAATTCAAAACAAGTGCGAAATTAGGCTACATCAATAAATTTCTCAAAATTCCACTTATTTCCTTCCAGTTGTGCTGAGATATCACTTGATGAATGTTAACTACTACTAACAATAGCACACAAACCAGAAATAATGAAACGTTTTTTGAATGAAAGTGTCAATGACACTGTAGCTCAACTTGTCAAGACAAAGACATGTACATGTATAGTATGTGACAACAGCAATGACAAACATCTAGGTAATGACCTGATAACAAAGGTACATATAAAGTATTGTAACGGTCTGTACATAAATACTGACCGTTGCCTGTAACAAATGTATAGGTAAAGTATTGTAAAGGTGGGTGACAGTCAGATGCTGAACTAGAAAAAAAATCTTTGAGTCCCAGAGTGGGTCTGACTGAACCCCAAAATATTTGTTCTCATAGCACAGTGATAACAAAGGCACCCCAAAACACACTCGTTCCTGTCCCAAGGTGAAAACAAAAGTACTCAAGAAGTTTTGTGAAATTCAGCTCATAAATACAAGCTGTATAGAACTTGTGACAAAAAACTGATTGGACCTAATTTCGGTACAAAATGGCCACTGGCAGCCATCTTGAATTTTGGACCGTACCCAGAAACACTCATTCTCATCCCAAGGAGATAACAAAGGTACCCAAGAAGTTTTGTGAAGATCGGTTCATAAATACAGCCTCTACCCTGAGCCGTATTGACATGTGTGCTTACATTGTGTAAGTAGCACTGAATAAATCAAAGTTCATCTAATTTGCATAATTTCTGCACGAAAAAAACCCCCGTACAATATGTGATGTATTCCATGTTACTAAACATTCATACAAAAATTTATTAAAATCAGAACTTTCATACAGAAGTTCTATACAAAAGACTGACTGCACTAATTTTGGTACAAAATGGCTGCTGGTGGCCATCTTGAATTTCGGACCACACCCAAAAACACTCGCTCTCATCCCACGGTGATAACAAAGGTACCCAAGAAGTTTCGTAAAGATTGGTTCATAAATATGGCCTCTAGTCTGAGCTGTATAGAAGTTGTGTACAAAAAACTGATTAGACCTAATTTCGGTACAAAATGGCCACTAGCAGCCATCTTGAATTTTAGACCGCACCCAGAAACACTCGTTCTCGTCCCAAGGTGATAACAAAGGTACCCAAGACATTTCGTGAAGATCAGTTCATAAATACAGACTCTAGTCTGAGCCGTATTGACATGTGTACTAACTGAGTGTAAGTCGCACTGAAAAAATCAAAGTTCATCTAATTTGCATAATTTCTGCACGAGAAAAAAACCAGTATTATATGTGATGGATCCCATGGTACTAAACATTCACACAAAAAAATTATTCAAATCAGGGCTTTCATATGGAAGTTTTGTGCAAAAATCTGATTGCACCTAATTTTGTACAAAATGGCTGCCATCGGCCATCTTGAATTTCGGACCGGACCCCAAAACACTCGTTCTCGTCCCACGGTGATACCAAAGGTACCCAAGAAGTTTCGTAAAGATCGGTTCATAAATACGGCCTCTAGCCCGAGCCGTATTGGCATTTGCACTTACAGTGCGGAAAGTAACCCCAAAAAACATCAAAATTAGTCTAATTTGCACAATTTACGTACGAGAAAAAAACCCGTATTATATGTGATGTATCCCATGGTACTAAACATTCATACAAAAAATTATTCAAATCAGAGCTTTCATATGGAAGTTCTGTACAAAAAACAGATTTCTGCATCGTCGGTACAAAATGGCAGCTGGCAGCCATCTTGAATTTCGAACCGCACCCAAAAACACTCGTTCTCGTCCCACGGTCATAACAAAGGTACCCAAGAAGTTTCGTAAAGATCGGTTCATAAATACGGCCTCTAGCCCGAGCCATAGCAGCTTGGCACTTACAGCTCTGAAAGTAACACTAAATAAATCAAAGTCAGTCTAATTTGCATAATTTACGCACGAGAAAAAAACCCGTATTATATGTGATGTATCCCATGGTACTAAACATTTATACAAAACTTTATTCAAATCAGAACTTTCATACAGAAGTTGTGTACAAAAAACTGATTTTTGCATCATCGGTACAAAATGGCCACTGGCAGCCATCTTGAATTTCGGACCACACGTAAAAACACTCGTTCCCGTCTCAGGGTCTTTAACAAAGGTACACAAGAAGTTTCGTAAAGATCGGTTCATAAATACGACCTCTAGCCCGAGCCATAGCCAATTGTTGACGTACGGACAGACGGACAGACGGACAGACGGCCAGACGGACAGACGGACAGACGGACGACGGACGACGGGCCATGACAATAGCTCAAATTTGACTTCGTCAAAGTTGAGCTAAAAATGGTGTATTTATAACTCAAACACAAATAAGGAACCTCCTGGTTCAAGAATTTACACCGTCGACAGAATGCTCTTTAAAGAGAAAACAAGAGTGATCTCCCCTGGATTTCACACAGGCAAAATAATCTGGAGTCTATCCTGAGTTGAATGAACAAAAACCACAAGTCTCTATTTTCAACCAGTAAAAAGATACAGCATGGCCTTCCAGATTGCCGAATAGCTTTTTCAGCCAGATTTTTCCCGATTTTCACAACCACACCACACCACCCCCCCCCCCCCCCCCACCCCCTGATTTCTCTGAGCCATTTCAGATAGTATTTTTCTTATTACCACCAGTCACATTGACTACCCAGGTCCTGCCAATAGCACTGTTAAATACAATCAAAATGTAAAACAATAAGCACTAATAAACATAGCTTTGGGGGGGGGGGGGTTGCTCTCCAGATATGAAAGCGTGAACAGCTTGACGGACGGATGACACACGGACATGACACCAATGACCAAAATGAAAAAGTTGACACCATGACTGCAAATCTCTGGTCAACAGTAACAACCAGGCTCTCCATAACTGCATAAATTTGTCATAAATACAAGGCTCGGTGTTTAGGAAAGGCAGTGCTCTACCTTAATGTTTTTCAAATCTTGACGAAAATTCAAAACAAGTGCGAAATTAGGCTACATCAATAAATTTCTCAAAATTCCACTTATTTCCTTCCAGTTGTGCTGAGATATCACTTGATGAATGTTAACTACTACTAACAATAGCACACCAACCAGAAATAATGAAAAGTTTTTTGAAAAATGGTGTATTTATAACTCAAACACAAATAAGGAACTTCCTGGTTCAAGAATTGACACCGTCGACAGAATGCTCTTTAAGGTTCCGCTCCACAGTTTTCCAGGCATTTCCAAATGTGACATGCCATACACTCTCTTCAAATGCAAATATCCTGTAACTTAGTTATCAAACCCATTACATGTATTACATTTCCCAAATCCATAAAAAACATATAACACTATCTGACTAAGAAGAAATAAACAATCTGAATGTGGGTGGAATTATTTATTGTCAAAGGCAAGACTTCAACCTGAAAAATTGCCTGAAACAATACCGAAACCAGTCATTTTCAGCCACCTAGCAGCCTCAAAAGCAGAATTTTCCCACCAACCCCGCCTACCCACCTCTGGAGCAGAGCATCCCTTGTTTCTAAAATGCAAAAAAATTTTTATATGTTTCCGTCTCATTTTTTTAGTTACCTGTCTGGTAACAAACCCGTGTAAAAATTACATTTAAAAAAATAGCCAATTTTTCGAAGCCACTGTTTCCCATAATTCATCTGGTAATTTACCCTTATGTATCAGACTCCAACTATGGGACCAAAACTTCAAATTCTCTTGTCCAACAAAAAGCCTAATGTAATCATATATCCGATACTAAAAATATTTCTCTATTTTACATGGCCTTAGTTTCAACATACGCCCTTTGTTAAGAATTTCACCCCTGTGCAATAGTGCGAAACTGTGGAGCGGAAACTTAAAGAGAAAACAAGAGTGATCTCCCCCTGGATTTCACACAGGCAAAATAATCTGGAGTCTATCCTGAGTTGAATGAACAAAAACCACAAGTCTCTATTTTCAACCAGTAAAAAGATACATCATGGCCTTCCTGATTGCCGAATAGCTTTTTCAGCCAGATTTTACCCGATTTTCACAACCACACCACACCACCCCCCCCCCCCCCCCCCTGATTTCTCTGAGACACTTCAGTTAGTATTTTTCTTATTACCGCCAGTCACATTGACTACCCAGGTCCTGCCAATAGCACTGTTAAATACAATCAAAATGTAAAACAATAAGCACTAATAAACATAGCTTTGGGGGAGGGGGGGGGGGTGTTGCTCTGCAGATATGAAAGCGTGAACAGCTTGACGGACGGATGACACAAAGACATGACACCAATGACCAAAATGAAAAAGTAGACACCATGACTGCAAATCTCTGGTCAACAGTAACAACCAGGCTGTCCATAACTGCATAAATTTGTCATAAATACAAGGCTCGGTGTTTAGGAAAGGCAGTGCTCTACCTTAATGTTTTTGAAATCTTGACGAAAATTCAAAACAAGTGCGAAATTAGGCTACATCAATAAATTTCTCAAAATTCCACTTATTTCCTTCCAGTTGTGCTGAGATATCACTTGATGAATGTTAACTACTACTAACAATAGCACACAAACCAGAAATAATGAAAAGTTTTTTGAAAAATGGTGTATTTATAACTCAAACACAAATAAGGAACTTCCTGGTTCAAGAATTGACACTGTCGACAGAATGCTCTTTAAAGAGAAAACAAGACTGATCTCCCCCTGGATTTCACACAGGCAAAATAATCTGGAGTCTATCCTGAGTTGAATGAACAAAAACCACAAGTCTCTATTTTCAACCAGTAAAAAGATACAGCATGGCCTTCCTGATTGCCGAATAGCTTTTTCAGCCAGATTATACCCGATTTTCACAACCACACCACACCATCCCCCCCCCCCCCGATTTCTCTGAGCCACTTCAGATAGTATTTTTCTTATTACCACCAGTTACATTGACTACCCAGGTCCTGCCAATAGCACTGTTAAATACAATCAAAATGTAAAACAATAAGCACTAATAAACATAGCTTTGGGGGGAGGGGGGGTGTTGCTCTCCAGATATGAAAGCGTGAACAGCTTGACGGACGGATGACACACAGACATGACACCAATGACCAAAATGAAAAAGTAGACACCATGACTGCAAATCTCTGGTCAACAGTAACAACCAGGCTGTCCATAACTGCATAAATTTGTCATTAATACAAGGCTCGGTGTTTAGGAAAGGCAGTGCTCTACCTTAATGTTTTTGAAATCTTGACGAAAATTCAAAACAAGTGCGAAATTAGGCTACATCAATAAATTTCTCAAAATTCCACTTATTTCCTTCCAGTTGTGCTGAGATATCACTTGATGAATGTTAACTACTACTAACAATAGCACACAAACCAGAAATAATGAAAAGTTTTTTGAAAAATGGTGTATTTATAACTCAAACACAAATAAGGAACTTCCTGGTTCAAGAATTGACACCGTCGACAGAATGCTCTTTTAGGTTCCGCTCCACAGTTTTCCAGGCATTTCCAAATGTGACATGCCATACACTCTCTTCAAATGCAAATATCCTGTAACTTAGTTATCAAACCCATTACATGTATTACATTTCCCAAATCCACAAAGAACATATAACACTATCTGACTAAGAAGAAATAAACAATCTGAATGTGGGTGGAATTATTTATTGTCAAAGGCAAGACTTCAACCTGAAAAATTGCCTGAAAAAATACCGAAACCAGTCATTTTCAGCCACCTAGCAGCCTCAAAAGCAGAATTTTCCCAACAGCCCCGCCTACCCACCCCTGGAGCAGAGCATCCCTTGTTTCTAAAATGCAAAAAAAAAATTTATATGTTTCCGTCTCATTTTTTAGTTACCTGTCTGGTAACAAACCCGTGTAAAAATTACATTTAAAAAAATAGACAATTTTTCGAAGCCACTGTTTCCCATAATTCATCTGGTAATTTACCCTTATGTATCAGACTCCAACTATGGGACCAAAACTTCAAATTCTCTTGTCCAACAAAAAGCCTAATGTAATCATATATCTGATACTAAAAATATTTCTCTATTTTACATGGCCTTAGTTTCAACATACGCCCTTTGTTTAGAATTTCACCCCTGTGCAATAGTGCAAAACTGTGGAGCGGAACCTTAAAGAGAAAACAAGAGTGATCTCCACCAGGATTTCACACAGGCAAAATAATCTGGAGTCTATCCTGAGTTGAATGAACAAAAACCACAAGTCTCTATTTTCAACCAGTAAAAAGATACAGCATGGCCTTCCTGATTGCCGAATAGCTTTTTCAGCCAGATTTTACCCGATTTTCACAACCACACCACACCATCCCCCCCCCCTGATTTCTCTGAGCCACTTCAGATAGTATTTTTCTTATTACCACCAGTCACATTGACTACCCAGGTCCTGCCAATAGCACTGTTAAATACAATCAAAATGTAAAACAATAAGCACTAATAAACATAGCTTTGGGGGGGGGGGGGTGTTGCTCTCCAGATATGAAAGCGTGAACAGCTTGACGGACGGATGACACACAGACATGACACCAATGACCAAAATGAAAAAGTAGACACCATGACTGCAAATCTCTGGTCAACAGTAACAACCAGGCTGTCCATAACTGCATAAATGTGTCATTAATACAAGGCTCGGTGTTTAGGAAAGGCAGTGCTCTACCTTAATGTTTTTGAAATCTTGACGAAAATTCAAAACAAGTGCGAAATTAGGCTACATCAATAAATTTCTCAAAATTCCACTTATTTCCTTCCAGTTGTGCTGAGATATCACTTGATGAATGTTAACTACTACTAACAATAGCACACAAACCAGAAATAATGAAAAGTTTTTTGAAAAATGGTGTATTTATAACTCAAACACAAATAAGGAACTTCCTGGTTCAAGAATTGACACCGTCGACAGAATGCTCTTTAAGGTTCCGCTCCACAGTTTTCCAGGCATTTCCAAATGTGACATGCCATACACTCTCTTCAAATGCAAATATCCTGTAACTTAGTTATCAAACTCATTACATGTATTACATTTCCCAAATCCACAAAAAACATATAACACTATCTGACTAAGAAGAAATAAACAATCTGAATGTGGGTGGAATTATTTATTGTCAAAGGCAAGACTTCAACCTGAAAAATTGCCTGAAAAAATACCGAAACCAGTCATTTTCAGCCACCTAGCAGCCTCGAAAGCAGAATTTTCCCACCAACCCCGCCTACCCACCCCTGGAGCAGAGCATCCCTTGTTTCTAAAATGCAAAAAAAATTTTATATGTCTCCGTCTCATTTTTTAGTTACCTGTCTGGTAACAAACCCGTGTAAAAATAACATTTAAAAAAATAGACAATTTTTGGAAGCCACTGTTTCCCATAATTCATCTGGTAATTTACCCTTATGTATCAGACTCCAACTATGGGACCAAAACTTCAAATTCTCTTGTCCAACAAAAAGCCTAATGTAATCATATATCTGATTCTAAAAATATTTCTCTATTTTACATGGCCTTAGTTTCAACATACGCCCTTTGTTTAGAATTTCACCCCTGTGCAATAGTGCGAAACTGTGGAGCGGAACCTTAAAGAGAAAACAAGAGTGATCTCCCCCAGGATTTCACACAGGCAAAATAATCTGGAGTCTATCCTGAGTTGAATGAACAAAAACCACAAGTCTCTATTTTCAACCAGTAAAAAGATACAGCATGGCCTTCCTGATTGCCGAATAGCTTTTTCAGCCAGATTTTACCCGATTTTCACAACCACACCACACCATCCCCCCCCCCCTGATTTCTCTGAGCCACTTCAGATAGTATTTTTCTTATTACCACCAGTCACATTGACTACCCAGGTCCTGCCAATAGCACTGTTAAATACAATCAAAATGTAAAACAATAAGCACTAATAAACATAGCTTTGGGGGGGGGGTGGGGTGTTGCTCTCCAGATATGAAAGCGTGAACAGCTTGACGGACGGATGACACACAGACATGACACCAATGACCAAAATGAAAAAGTAGACACCATGACTGCAAATCTCTGGTCAACAGTAACAACCAGGCTGTCCATAACTGCATAAATGTGTCATTAATACAAGGCTCGGTGTTTAGGAAAGGCAGTGCTCTACCTTAATGTTTTTGAAATCTTGACGAAAATTCAAAACAAGTGCGAAATTAGGCTACATCAATAAATTTCTCAAAATTCCACTTATTTCCTTCCAGTTGTGCTGAGATATCACTTGATGAATGTTAACTACTACTAACAATAGCACACAAACCAGAAATAATGAAAAGTTTTTTGAAAAATGGTGTATTTATAACTCAAACACAAATAAGGAACTTCCTGGTTCAAGAATTGACACCGTCGACAGAATGCTCTTTAAGGTTCCGCTCCACAGTTTTCCAGGCATTTCCAAATGTGACATGCCATACACTCTCTTCAAATGCAAATATCCTGTAACTTAGTTATCAAACTCATTACATGTATTACATTTCCCAAATCCACAAAAAACATATAACACTATCTGACTAAGAAGAAATAAACAATCTGAATGTGGGTGGAATTATTTATTGTCAAAGGCAAGACTTCAACCTGAAAAATTGCCTGAAAAAATACCGAAACCAGTCATTTTCAGCCACCTAGCAGCCTCGAAAGCAGAATTTTCCCACCAACCCCGCCTACCCACCCCTGGAGCAGAGCATCCCTTGTTTCTAAAATGCAAAAAAAAATTTATATGTTTCCGTCTCATTTTTTAGTTACCTGTCTGGTAACAAACCCGTGTAAAAATTACATTTAAAAAAATAGACAATTTTTCGAAGCCACTGTTTCCCATAATTCATCTGGTAATTTACCCTTATGTATCAGACTCCAACTATGGGACCAAAACTTCAAATTCTCTTGTCCAACAAAAAGCCTAATGTAATCATATATCTGATACTAAAAATATTTCTCTATTTTACATGGGCTTAGTTTCAACATACGCCCTTTGTTTAGAATTTCACCCCTGTGCAATAGTGCGAAACTGTGGAGCAGAACCTTAAAGAGAAAACAAGAGTGATCTCCCCCTGGATTTCACACAGGCAAAATAATCTGGAGTCTATCCTGAGTTGAATGAACAAAAACCACAAGTCTCTATTTTCAACCAGTAAAAAGATACAGCATGGCCTTCCTGATTGCCGAATAGCTTTTTCAGCCAGATTTTACCCGATTTTCACAACCACACCACACCCCCCCCCCTGATTTCTCTGAGCCCCTTCAGATAGTATATTTCTTATTACCACCAGTCACATTGACTACCCAGGTCCTGCCAATAGCACTGTTAAATACAATCAAAATGTAAAACAATAAGCACTAATAAACATAGCTTTGGGGGGAGGGGGGAGGAGGTGTTGCTCTCCAGATAAGAAAGCGTGAACAGCTTGACGGACGGATGACACACAGACATGACACCAATGACCAAAATGAAAAAGTAGACCCCATGACTGCAAATCTCTGGTCAACAGTAACAACCAGGCTGTCCATAACTGCATACATTTGTCATAAATACAAGGCTCAGTGTTTAGGAAAGGCAGTGCTCTGCCTTAATGTTTTTCAAATCTTGACGAAAATTCAAAACAAGTGCGAAATTAGGCTACATCAATAAATTTCTCAAAATTCCACTTATTTCCTTCCAGTTGTGCCGAGATATCACTTGATGAATGTTAACTACTACTAACAATAGCACACAAACCAGAAATAATGAAAAGTTTTCTGAAAAATGGTGTATTTATAACTCAAACACAAATAAGGAACTTCCTGGTTCAAGAATTGACACCGTCGACAGAATGCTCTTTAAAGAGAAAACAAGAGTGATCTCCCCCAGGATTTCACACAGGCAAAATAATCTGGAGTCTATCCTGAGTTGAATGAACAAAAGCCACAAGTCTCTATTTTCAACCAGTAAAAAGATACAGCATGGCCTTCCTGATTGCCGAATAGCTTTTTCAGCCAGATTTTACCCGATTTTCACAACCACACCACACCATCCCCCCCCCCCCCCTGATTTCTCTGAGCCACTTCAGATAGTATTTTTCTTATTACCACCAGTCACATTGACTACCCAGGTCCTGCCAATAGCACTGTTAAATACAATCAAAATGTAAAACAATAAGCACTAATAAACATACCTTTGGGGGGGGGGGGGTGGGGTGTTGCTCTCCAGATATGAAAGCGTGAACAGCTTGACGGACGGATGACACACAGACATGACACCAATGACCAAAATGAAAAAGTAGACACCATGACTGCAAATCTCTGGTCAACAGTAACAACCAGGCTGTCCATAACTGCATAAATGTGTCATTAATACAAGGCTCGGTGTTTAGGAAAGGCAGTGCTCTCCCTTAATGTTTTTGAAATCTTGACGAAAATTCAAAACAAGTGCGAAATTAGGCTACATCAATAAATTTCTCAAAATTCCACTTATTTCCTTCCAGTTGTGCTGAGATATCACTTGATGAATGTTAACTACTACTAACAATAGCACACAAACCAGAAATAATGAAAAGTTTTTTGAAAAATGGTGTATTTATAACTCAAACACAAATAAGGAACTTCCTGGTTCAAGAATTGACACCGTCGACAGAATGCTCTTTAAGGTTCCGCTCCACAGATTTCCAGGCATTTCCAAATGTGACATGCCATACACTCTCTTCAAATGCAAATATCCTGTAACTTAGTTATCAAACTCATTACATGTATTACATTTCCCAAATCCACAAAAAACATATAACACTATCTGACTAAGAAGAAATAAACAATCTGAATGTGGGTGGAATTATTTATTGTCAAAGGCAAGACTTCAACCTGAAAAATTGCCTGAAAAAATACCGAAACCAGTCATTTTCAGCCACCTAGCAGCCTCGAAAGCAGAATTTTCCCACCAACCCCGCCTACCCACCCCTGGAGCAGAGCATCCCTTGTTTCTAAAATGCAAAAAAAAATTTATATGTTTCCGTCTCATTTTTTAGTTACCTGTCTGGTAACAAACCCGTGTAAAAATTACATTTAAAAAAATAGACAATTTTTCGAAGCCACTGTTTCCCATAATTCATCTGGTAATTTACCCTTATGTATCAGACTCCAACTATGGGACCAAAACTTCAAATTCTCTTGTCCAACAAAAAGCCTAATGTAATCATATATCTGATACTAAAAATATTTCTCTATTTTACATGGCCTTAGTTTCAACATACGCCCTTTGTTTAGAATTTCACCCCTGTGCAATACTGCGAAACTGTGGAGCGGAACCTTAAAGAGAAAACAAGAGTGATCTCCCCCAGGATTTCACACAGGCAAAATAATCTGGAGTCTATCTTGAGTTGAATGAACAAAAACCACAAGTCTCTATTTTCAACCAGTAAAAAGATACAGCATGGCCTTCCTGATTGCCGAATAGCTTTTTCAGCCAGATTTTACCCGATTTTCACAACCACACCACACCATCCCCCCCCCCCCCCCCCCCTGATTTCTCTGAGCCACTTCAGATAGTATTTTTCTTATTACCACCAGTCACATTGACTACCCAGGTCCTGCCAATAGCACTGTTAAATACAATCAAAATGTAAAACAATAAGCACTAATAAACATAGCTTTGGGGGTGGGGGGGTGGGGTGTTGCTCTCCAGATATGAAAGCGTGAACAGCTTGACGGACGGATGACACACAGACATGACACCAATGACCAAAATGAAAAAGTAGACACCATGACTGCAAATCTCTGGTCAACAGTAACAACCAGGCTGTCCATAACTGCATAAATGTGTCATTAATACAAGGCTCGGTGTTTAGGAAAGGCAGTGCTCTACCTTAATGTTTTTGAAATCTTGACGAAAATTCAAAACAAGTGCGAAATTAGGCTACATTAATAAATTTCTCAAAATTCCACTTATTTCCTTCCAGTTGTGCTGAGATATCACTTGATGAATGTTAACTACTACTAACAATAGCACACAAACCAGAAATAATGAAAAGTTTTTTGAAAAATGGTGTATTTATAACTCAAACACAAATAAGGAACTTCCTGGTTCAAGAATTGACACCGTCGACAGAATGCTCTTTAAGGTTCCGCTCCACAGTTTTCCAGGCATTTCCAAATGTGACATGCCATACACTCTCTTCAAATGCAAATATCCTGTAACTTAGTTATCAAACTCATTACATGTATTACATTTCCCAAATCCACAAAAAACATATAACACTATCTGACTAAGAAGAAATAAACAATCTGAATGTGGGTGGAATTATTTATTGTCAAAGGCAAGACTTCAACCTGAAAAATTGCCTGAAAAAATACCGAAACCAGTCATTTTCAGCCACCTAGCAGCCTCGAAAGCGGAATTTTCCCACCAACCCCGCCTACCCACCCCTGGAGCAGAGCATCCCTTGTTTCTAAAATGCAAAAAAAAATTTATATGTTTCCGTCTCATTTTGTAGTTACCTGTCTGGTAACAAACCCGTGTAAAAATTACATTTAAAAAAATAGACAATTTTTCGAAGCCACTGTTTCCCATAATTCATCTGGTAATTTACCCTTATGTATCAGACTCCAACTATGGGACCAAAACTTCAAATTCTCTTGTCCAACAAAAAGCCTAATGTAACCATATATCTGATACTAAAAATATTTCTCTATTTTACATGGCCTTAGTTTCAACATACGCCCTTTGTTTAGAATTTCACCCCTGTGCAATAGTGCGAAACTGTGGAGCGGAACCTTAAAGAGAAAACAAGAGTGATCTCCCCCAGGATTTCACACAGGCAAAATAATCTGGAGTCTATCTTGAGTTGAATGAACAAAAACCACAAGTCTCTATTTTCAACCAGTAAAAAGATACAGCATGGCCTTCCTGATTGCCGAATAGCTTTTTCAGCCAGATTTTACCCGATTTTCACAACCACACCACACCATCCCCCCCCCCCCCTGATTTCTCTGAGCCACTTCAGATAGTATTTTTCTTATTACCACCAGTCACATTGACTACCCAGGTCCTGCCAATAGCACTGTTAAATACAATCAAAATGTAAAACAATAAGCACTAATAAACATAGCTTTGGGGGGGGGGGGGGGGTGGGGTGTTGCTCTCCAGATATGAAAGCGTGAACAGCTTGACGGACGGATGACACACAGACATGACACCAATGACCAAAATGAAAAAGTAGACACCATGACTGCAAATCTCTGGTCAACAGTAACAACCAGGCTGTCCATAACTGCATAAATGTGTCATTAATACAAGGCTCGGTGTTTAGGAAAGGCAGTGCTCTACCTTAATGTTTTTGAAATCTTGACGAAAATTCAAAACAAGTGCGAAATTAGGCTACATCAATAAATTTCTCAAAATTCCACTTATTTCCTTCCAGTTGTGCTGAGATATCACTTGATGAATGTTAACTACTACTAACAATAGCACACAAACCAGAAATAATGAAAAGTTTTTTGAAAAATGGTGTATTTATAACTCAAACACAAATAAGGAACTTCCTGGTTCAAGAATTGACACCGTCGACAGAATGCTCTTTAAGGTTCCGCTCCACAGTTTTCCAGGCATTTCCAAATGTGACATGCCATACACTCTCTTCAAATGCAAATATCCTGTAACTTAGTTATCAAACTCATTACATGTATTACATTTCCCAAATCCACAAAAAACATATAACACTATCTGACTAAGAAGAAATAAACAATCTGAATGTGGGTGGAATTATTTATTGTCAAAGGCAAGACTTCAACCTGAAAAATTGCCTGAAAAAATACCGAAACCAGTCATTTTCAGCCACCTAGCAGCCTCGAAAGCAGAATTTTCCCACCAACCCCGCCTACCCACCCCTGGAGCAGAGCATCCCTTGTTTCTAAAATGCAAAAAAAAATTTATATGTTTCCGTCTCATTTTTTAGTTACCTGTCTGGTAACAAACCGGTGTAAAAATTACATTTAAAAAAATAGACAATTTTTCGAAGCCACTGTTTCCCATAATTCATCTGGTAATTTACCCTTATGTATCAGACTCCAACTATGGGACCAAAACTTCAAATTCTCTTGTCCAACAAAAAGCCTAATCTAATCATATATCTGATACTAAAAATATTTCTCTATTTTACATGGCCTTAGTTTCAACATACGCCCTTTGTTTAGAATTTCACCCCTGTGCAATAGTGCGAAACTGTGGAGCGGAACCTTAAAGAGAAAACAAGAGTGATCTCCCCCAGGATTTCACACAGGCAAAATAATCTGGAGTCTATCTTGAGTTGAATGAACAAAAACCACAAGTCTCTATTTTCAACCAGTAAAAAGATACAGCATGGCCTTCCTGATTGCCGAATAGCTTTTTTCAGCCAGATTTTACCCGATTTTCACAACCACACCACACCCCCCCCCCTGATTTCTCTGAGCCCCTTCAGATAGTATATTTCTTATTACCACCAGTCACATTGACTACCCAGGTCCTGCCAATAGCACTGTTAAATACAATCAAAATGTAAAACAATAAGCACTAATAAACATAGCTTTGGGGGGAGGGGGGGGGGTGTTGCTCTCCAGATAAGAAAGCGTGAACAGCTTGACGGACGGATTACACACAGACATGACACCAATGACCAAAATGAAAAAGTAGACCCCATGACTGCAAATCTCTGGTCAACAGTAACAACCAGGCTGTCCATAACTGCATACATTTGTCATAAATACAAGGCTCAGTGTTTAGGAAAGGCAGTGCTCTACCTTAATGTTTTTCAAATCTTGACGAAAATTCAAAACAAGTGCGAAATTAGGCTACATCAATAAATTTCTCAAAATTCCACTTATTTCCTTCCAGTTGTGCTGAGATATCACTTGATGAATGTTAACTACTACTAACAATAGCACACAAACCAGAAATAATGAAAAGTTTTTTGAAAAATGGTGTATTTATAACTCAAACACAAATAAGGAACTTCCTGGTTCAAGAATTGACACCGTCGACAGAATGCTCTTTAAGGTTCCGCTCCACAGTTTTCCAGGCATTTCCAAATGTGACATGCCATACACTCTCTTCAAATGCAAATATCCTGTAACTTAGTTATCAAACCCATTACATGTATTACATTTCCCAAATCCACAAAGAACATATAACACTATCTGACTAAGAAGAAATAAACAATCTGAATGTGGGTGGAATTATTTATTGTCAAAGGCAAGACTTCAACCTGAAAAATTGCCTGAAAAAATACCGAAACCAGTCATTTTCAGCCACCTAGCAGCCTCAAAAGCAGAATTTTCCCACCAGCCCCGCCTACCCACCCCTGGAGCAGAGCATCCCTTGTTTCTAAAATGCAAAAAAAAATTTATATGTTTCCGTCTCATTTTTCAGTTACCTGTCTGGTAACAAACCTGTGTAAAAATTACATTTAAAAAAATAGACAATTTTTCGAAGCCACTGTTTCCCATAATTCATCTGGTAATTTACCCTTACGTATCAGACTCCAACTATGGGACCAAAACTTCAAATTCTCTTGTCCAACAAAAAGCCTAATGTAATCATATATCTGATACTAAAAATATTTCTCTATTTTACATGGCCTTAGTTTCAACATACGCCCTTTGTTTAGAATTTCACCCCTGTGCAATAGTGCGAAACTGTGGAGCGGAACCTTAAAGAGAAAACAAGAGTGATCTCCCCCAGGATTTCACACAGGCAAAATAATCTGGAGTCTATCTTGAGTTGAATGAACAAAAACCACAAGTCTCTATTTTCAACCAGTAAAAAGATACAGCATGGCCTTCCTGATTGCCGAATAGCTTTTTCAGCCAGATTTTACCCGATTTTCACAACCACACCACACCATCCCCCCCCCCCTGATTTCTCTGAGCCACTTCAGATAGTATTTTTCTTATTACCACCAGTCACATTGACTACCCAGGTCCTGCCAATAGCACTGTTAAATACAATCAAAATGTAAAACAATAAGCACTAATAAACATAGCTTTGGGGGGGGGGGGGTGTTGCTCTCCAGATATGAAAGCGTGAACAGCTTGACGGACGGATGACACACAGACATGACACCAATGACCAAAATGAAAAAGTAGACTCCATGACTGCAAATCTCTGGTCAACAGTAACAACCAGGCTGTCCATAACTGCATAAATGTGTCATTAATACAAGGCTCGGTGTTTAGGAAAGGCAGTGCTCTACCTTAATGTTTTTGAAATCTTGACGAAAATTCAAAACAAGTGCGAAATTAGGCTACATCAATAAATTTCTCAAAATTCCACTTATTTCCTTCCAGTTGTGCTGAGATATCACTTGATGAATGTTAACTACTACTAACAATAGCACACAAACCAGAAATAATGAAAAGTTTTTTGAAAAATGGTGTATTTATAACTCAAACACAAATAAGGAACTTCCTGGTTCAAGAATTGACACCGTCGACAGAATGCTCTTTAAGGTTCCGCTCCACAGTTTTCCAGGCATTTCCAAATGTGACATGCCATACACTCTCTTCAAATGCAAATATCCTGTAACTTAGTTATCAAACTCATTACATGTATTACATTTCCCAAATCCACAAAAAACATATAACACTATCTGACTAAGAAGAAATAAACAATCTGAATGTGGGTGGAATTATTTATTGTCAAAGGCAAGACTTCAACCTGAAAAATTGCCTGAAAAAATACCGAAACCAGTCATTTTCAGCCACCTAGCAGCCTCGAAAGCAGAATTTTCCCACCAACCCCGCCTACCCACCCCTGGAGCAGAGCATCCCTTGTTTCTAAAATGCAAAAAAAAATTTATATGTTTCCGTCTCATTTTTTAGTTACCTGTCTGGTAACAAACCCGTGTAAAAATTACATTTAAAAAAATAGACAATTTTTCGAAGCCACTGTTTCCCATAATTCATCTGGTAATTTACCCTTATGTATCAGACTCCAACCATGGGACCAAAACTTCAAATTCTCTTGTCCAACAAAAAGCCTAATGTAATCATATATCTGATACTAAAAATATTTCTCTATTTTACATGGCCTTAGTTTCAACATACGCCCTTTGTTTAGAATTTCACCCCTGTGCAATAGTGCGAAACTGTGGAGCGGAACCTTAAAGAGAAAACAAGAGTGATCTCCCCCAGGATTTCACACAGGCAAAATAATCTGGAGTCTATCTTGAGTTGAATGAACAAAAACCACAAGTCTCTATTTTCAACCAGTAAAAAGATACAGCATGGCCTTCCTGATTGCCGAATAGCTTTTTCAGCCAGATTTTACCCGATTTTCACAACCACACCACACCCCCCCCCCCCCCTGATTTCTCTGAGCCCCTTCAGATAGTATATTTCTTATTACCACCAGTCACATTGACTACCCAGGTCCTGCCAATAGCACTGTTAAATACAATCAAAATGTAAAACAATAAGCACTAATAAACATAGCTTTGGGGGGAGGGGGGGGGGGGGTGTTGCTCTCCAGATAAGAAAGCGTGAACAGCTTGACGGACGGATGACACACAGACATGACACCAATGACCAAAATGAAAAAGTAGACCCCATGACTGCAAATCTCTGGTCAACAGTAACAACCAGGCTGTCCATAACTGCATACATTTGTCATAAATACAAGGCTCAGTGTTTAGGAAAGGCAGTGCTCTACCTTAATGTTTTTCAAATCTTGACGAAAATTCAAAACAAGTGCGAAATTAGGCTACATCAATAAATTTCTCAAAATTCCACTTATTTCCTTCCAGTTGTGCTGAGATATCACTTGATGAATGTTAACTACTACTAACAATAGCACACAAACCAGAAATAATGAAAAGTTTTTGAAAAATGGTGTATTTATAACTCAAACACAAATAAGGAACTTCCTGGTTCAAGAATTGACACCGTCGACAGAATGCTCTTTAAAGAGAAAACAAGAGTGATCTCCCCCAGGATTTCACACAGGCAAAATAATCTGGAGTCTATCTTGAGTTGAATGAACAAAAACCACAAGTCTCTATTTTCAACCAGTAAAAAGATACAGCATGGCCTTCCTGATTGCCGAATAGCTTTTTCAGCCAGATTTTACCCGATTTTCACAACCACACCACACCCCCCCCCCCCCTGATTTCTCTGAGCCCCTTCAGATAGTATATTTCTTATTACCACCAGTCACATTGACTACCCAGGTCCTGCCAATAGCACTGTTAAATACAATCAAAATGTAAAACAATAAGCACTAATAAACATAGCTTTGGGGGGAGGGGGGGGGGGGGTGTTGCTCTCCAGATAAGAAAGCGTGAACAGCTTGACGGACGGATGACACACAGACATGACACCAATGACCAAAATGAAAAAGTAGACCCCATGACTGCAAATCTCTGGTCAACAGTAACAACCAGGCTGTCCATAACTGCATACATTTGTCATAAATACAAGGCTCAGTGTTTAGGAAAGGCAGTGCTCTACCTTAATGTTTTTCAAATCTTGACGAAAATTCAAAACAAGTGCGAAATTAGGCTACATCAATAAATTTCTCAAAATTCCACTTATTTCCTTCCAGTTGTGCTGAGATATCACTTGATGAATGTTAACTACTACTAACAATAGCACACAAACCAGAAATAATGAAAAGTTTTTTGAAAAATGGTGTATTTATAACTCAAACACAAATAAGGAACTTCCTGGTTCAAGAATTGACACCGTCGACAGAATGCTCTTTAAGGTTCCGCTCCACAGTTTTCCAGGCATTTCCAAATGTGACATGCCATACACTCTCTTCAAATGCAAATATCCTGTAACTTAGTTATCAAACCCATTACATGTATTACATTTCCCAAATCCACAAAGAACATATAACACTATCTGACTAAGAAGAAATAAACAATCTGAATGTGGGTGGAATTATTTATTGTCAAAGGCAAGACTTCAACCTGAAAAATTGCCTGAAAAAATACCGAAACCAGTCATTTTCAGCCACCTAGCAGCCTCAAAAGCAGAATTTTCCCACCAGCCCCGCCTACCCACCCCTGGAGCAGAGCATCCCTTGTTTCTAAAATGCAAAAAAAAATTTATATGTTTCCGTCTCATTTTTCAGTTACCTGTCTGGTAACAAACCCGTGTAAAAATTACATTTAAAAAAATAGACAATTTTTCGAAGCCACTGTTTCCCATAATTCATCTGGTAATTTACCCTTATGTATCAGACTCCAACTATGGGACCAAAACTTCAAATTCTCTTGTCCAACAAAAAGCCTAATGTAATCATATATCTGATACTAAAAATATTTCTCTATTTTACATGGCCTTAGTTTCAACATACGCCCTTTGTTTAGAATTTCACCCCTGTGCAATAGTGCAAAACTGTGGAGCGGAACCTTAAAGAGAAAACAAGAGTGATCTCCCCCAGGATTTCACACAGGCAAAATAATCTGGAGTCTATCCTGAGTTGAATGAACAAAAACCACAAGTCTCTATTTTCAACCAGTAAAAAGATACAGCATGGCCTTCCTGATTGCCGAATAGCTTTTTCAGCCAGATTTTACCCGATTTTCACAACCACACCACACCATCCCCCCCCCCCCCTGATTTCTCTGAGCCACTTCAGATAGTATTTTTCTTATTACCACCAGTCACATTGACTACCCAGGTCCTGCCAATAGCACTGTTAAATACAATCAAAATGTAAAACAATAAGCACTAATAAACATAGCTTTGGGGGGGGGGGGTGGGGTGTTGCTCTCCAGATATGAAAGCGTGAACAGCTTGACGGACGGATGACACACAGACATGACACCAATGACCAAAATGAAAAAGTAGACACCATGACTGCAAATCTCTGGTCAACAGTAACAACCAGGCTGTCCATAACTGCATAAATGTGTCATTAATACAAGGCTCGGTGTTTAGGAAAGGCAGTGCTCTCCCTTAATGTTTTTGAAATCTTGACGAAAATTCAAAACAAGTGCGAAATTAGGCTACATCAATAAATTTCTCAAAATTCCACTTATTTCCTTCCAGTTGTGCTGAGATATCACTTGATGAATGTTAACTACTACTAACAATAGCACACAAACCAGAAATAATGAAAAGTTTTTTGAAAAATGGTGTATTTATAACTCAAACACAAATAAGGAACTTCCTGGTTCAAGAATTGACACCGTCGACAGAATGCTCTTTAAGGTTCCGCTCCACAGTTTTCCAGTCATTTCCAAATGTGACATGCCATACACTCTCTTCAAATGCAAATATCCTGTAACTTAGTTATCAAACTCATTACATGTATTACATTTCCCAAATCCACAAAAAACATATAACACTATCTGACTAAGAAGAAATAAACAATCTGAATGTGGGTGGAATTATTTATTGTCAAAGGCAAGACTTCAACCTGAAAAATTGCCTGAAAAAATACCGAAACCAGTCATTTTCAACCACCTAGCAGCCTCGAAAGCAGAATTTTCCCACCAACCCCGCCTACCCACCCCTGGAGCAGAGCATCCCTTGTTTCTAAAATGCAAAAAAAAATTTATATGTTTCCGTCTCATTTTTTAGTTACCTGTCTGGTAACAAACCCGTGTAAAAAATTACATTTAAAAAAATAGACAATTTTTCGAAGCCACTGTTTCCCATAATTCATCTGGTAATTTACCCTTATGTATCAGACTCCAACTATGGGACCAAAACTTCAAATTCTCTTGTCCAACAAAAAGCCTAATGTAATCATATATCTGATACTAAAAATATTTCTCTATTTTACATGGCCTTAGTTTCAACATACGCCCTTTGTTTAGAATTTCACCCCTGTGCAATACTGCGAAACTGTGGAGCGGAACCTTAAAGAGAAAACAAGAGTGATCTCCCCCAGGATTTCACACAGGCAAAATAATCTGGAGTCTATCCTGAGTTGAATGAACAAAAACCACAAGTCTCTATTTTCAACCAGTAAAAAGATACAGCATGGCCTTCCTGATTGCCGAATAGCTTTTTCAGCCAGATTTTACCCGATTTTCACAACCACACCACACCATCCCCCCCCCCCCCTGATTTCTCTGAGCCACTTCAGATAGTATTTTTCTTATTACCACCAGTCACATTGACTACCCAGGTCCTGCCAATAGCACTGTTAAATACAATCAAAATGTAAAACAATAAGCACTAATAAACATAGCTTTGGGGGGGGGGGGGGTGTTGCTCTCCAGATATGAAAGCGTGAACAGCTTGACGGACGGATGACACACAGACATGACACCAATGACCAAAATGAAAAAGTAGACACCATGACTGCAAATCTCTGGTCAACAGTAACAACCAGGCTGTCCATAACTGCATAAATGTGTCATTAATACAAGGCTCGGTGTTTAGGAAAGGCAGTGCTCTACCTTAATGTTTTTGAAATCTTGACGAAAATTCAAAACAAGTGCGAAATTAGGCTACATCAATAAATTTCTCAAAATTCCACTTATTTCCTTCCAGTTGTGCTGAGATATCACTTGATGAATGTTAACTACTACTAACAATAGCACACAAACCAGAAATAATGAAAAGTTTTTTGAAAAATGGTGTATTTATAACTCAAACACAAATAAGGAACTTCCTGGTTCAAGAATTGACACCGTCGACAGAATGCTCTTTAAGGTTCCGCTCCACAGTTTTCCAGGCATTTCCAAATGTGACATGCCATACACTCTCTTCAAATGCAAATATCCTGTAACTTAGTTATCAAACTCATTACATGTATTACATTTCCCAAATCCACAAAAAACATATAACACTATCTGACTAAGAAGAAATAAACAATCTGAATGTGGGTGGAATTATTTATTGTCAAAGGCAAGACTTCAACCTGAAAAATTGCCTGAAAAAATACCGAAACCAGTCATTTTCAGCCACCTAGCAGCCTCGAAAGCAGAATTTTCCCACCAACCCCGCCTACCCACCCCTGGAGCAGAGCATCCCTTGTTTCTAAAATGCAAAAAAAAATTTATATGTTTCCGTCTCATTTTTTAGTTACCTGTCTGGTAACAAACCCGTGTAAAAATTACATTTAAAAAAATAGACAATTTTCGAAGCCACTGTTTCCCATAATTCATCTGGTAATTTACCCTTATGTATCAGACTCCAACTATGGGACCAAAACTTCAAATTCTCTTGTCCAACAAAAAGCCTAATGTAATCATATATCTGATACTAAAATATTTCTCTATTTTACATGGCCTTAGTTTCAACATACGCCCTTTGTTTAGAATTTCACCCCTGTGCAATAGTGCGAAACTGTGGAGCAGAACCTTAAAGAGAAAACAAGAGTGATCTCCCCCTGGATTTCACACAGGCAAAATAATCTGGAGTCTATCCTGAGTTGAATGAACAAAAACCACAAGTCTCTATTTTCAACCAGTAAAAAGATACAGCATGGCCTTCCTGATTGCCGAATAGCTTTTTCAGCCAGATTTTACCCGATTTTCACAACCACACCACACCCCCCCCCCCCCTGATTTCTCTGAGCCCCTTCAGATAGTATATTTCTTATTACCACCAGTCACATTGACTACCCAGGTTCTGCCAATAGCACTGTTAAATACAATCAAAATGTAAAACAATAAGCACCTAATAAACATAGCTTTGGGGGGAGGGGGGGGGGGTGTTGCTCTCCAGATAAGAAAGCGTGAACAGCTTGACGGACGGATGACACACAGACATGACACCAATGACCAAAATGAAAAAGTAGACCCCATGACTGCAAATCTCTGGTCAACAGTAACAACCAGGCTGTCCATAACTGCATACATTTGTCATAAATACAAGGCTCAGTGTTTAGGAAAGGCAGTGCTCTACCTTAATGTTTTTCAAATCTTGACGAAAATTCAAAACAAGTGCGAAATTAGGCTACATCAATAAATTTCTCAAAATTCCACTTATTTCCTTCCAGTTGTGCTGAGATATCACTTGATGAATGTTAACTACTACTAACAATAGCACACAAACAAGAAATAATGAAAAGTTTTTTGAAAAATGGTGTATTTATAACTCAAACACAAATAAGGAACTTCCTGGTTCAAGAATTGACACCGTCGACAGAATGCTCTTTAAGGTTCCGCTCCACAGTTTTCCAGGCATTTCCAAATGTGACATGCCATACACTCTCTTCAAATGCAAATATCCTGTAACTTAGTTATCAAACCCATTACATGTATTACATTTCCCAAATCCACAAAGAACATATAACACTATCTGACTAAGAAGAAATAAACAATCTGAATGTGGGTGGAATTATTTATTGTCAAAGGCAAGACTTCAACCTGAAAAATTGCCTGAAAAAATACCGAAACCAGTCATTTTCAGCCACCTAGCAGCCTCAAAAGCAGAATTTTCCCACCAGCCCCTGCCTACCCACCCCTGGAGCAGAGCATCCCTTGTTTCGAAAATGCAAAAAAAAATTTATATGTTTCCGTCTCATTTTTCAGTTACCTGTCTGGTAACAAACCCGTGTAAAAATTACATTTAAAAAATAGACAATTTTTCGAAGCCACTGTTTCCCATAATTCATCTGGTAATTTACCCTTATGTATCAGACTCCAACTATGGGACCAAAACTTCAAATTCTCTTGTCCAACAAAAAGCCTAATGTAATCATATATCTGATACTAAAAATATTTCTCTATTTTACATGGCCTTAGTTTCAACATACGCCCTTTGTTTAGAATTTCACCCCTGTGCAATAGTGCAAAACTGTGGAGCGGAACCTTAAAGAGAAAACAAGAGTGATCTCCCCCAGGATTTCACACAGGCAAAATAATCTG
Organism: Pictodentalium vernedei; assembly: GCA_031216915.1. Lineage (NCBI taxonomy): Eukaryota > Metazoa > Mollusca > Scaphopoda > Dentaliida > Dentaliidae > Pictodentalium > Pictodentalium vernedei. The sequence continues at coordinate 561,022,525 of CM062296.1, forward strand.
GAGTCTATCCTGAGTTGAATGAACAAAAACCACAAGTCTCTATTTTCAACCAGTAAAAAGATACAGCATGGCCTTCCTGATTGCCGAATAGCTTTTTCAGCCAGATTTTACCCGATTTTCACAACCACACCACACCATCCCCCCCCCCCCCCTGATTTCTCTGAGCCACTTCAGATAGTATTTTTCTTATTACCACCAGTCACATTGACTACCCAGGTCCTGCCAATAGCACTGTTAAATACAATCAAAATGTAAAACAATAAGCACTAATAAACATAGCTTTGGGGGGGGGGGGGTGTTGCTCTCCAGATATGAAAGCGTGAACAGCTTGACGGACGGATGACACACAGACATGACACCAATGACCAAAATGAAAAAGTAGACACCATGACTGCAAATCTCTGGTCAACAGTAACAACCAGGCTGTCCATAACTGCATAAATGTGTCATTAATACAAGGCTCGGTGTTTAGGAAAGGCAGTGCTCTCCCTTAATGTTTTTGAAATCTTGACGAAAATTCAAAACAAGTGCGAAATTAGGCTACATCAATAAATTTCTCAAAATTCCACTTATTTCCTTCCAGTTGTGCTGAGATATCACTTGATGAATGTTAACTACTACTAACAATAGCACACAAACCAGAAATAATGAAAAGTTTTTTGAAAAATGGTGTATTTATAACTCAAACACAAATAAGGAACTTCCTGGTTCAAGAATTGACACCGTCGACAGAATGCTCTTTAAGGTTCCGCTCCACAGTTTTCCAGGCATTTCCAAATGTGACATGCCATACACTCTCTTCAAATGCAAATATCCTGTAACTTAGTTATCAAACTCATTACATGTATTACATTTCCCAAATCCACAAAAAACATATAACACTATCTGACTAAGAAGAAATAAACAATCTGAATGTGGGTGGAATTATTTATTGTCAAAGGCAAGACTTCAACCTGAAAAATTGCCTGAAAATATACCGAAACCAGTCATTTTCAGCCACCTAGCAGCCTCGAAAGCAGAATTTTCCCACCAACCCCGCCTACCCACCCCTGGAGCAGAGCATCCCTTGTTTCTAAAATGCAAAAAAAAATTTATATGTTTCCGTCTCATTTTTTAGTTACCTGTCTGGTAACAAACCCGTGTAAAAATTACATTTAAAAAAATAGACAATTTTTCGAAGCCACTGTTTCCCATAATTCATCTGGTAATTTACCCTTATGTATCAGACTCCAACTATGGGACCAAAACTTCAAATTCTCTTGTCCAACAAAAAGCCTAATGTAATCATATATCTGATACTAAAAATATTTCTCTATTTTACATGGCCTTAGTTTCAACATACGCCCTTTGTTTAGAATTTCACCCCTGTGCAATACTACGAAACTGTGGAGCGGAACCTTAAAGAGAAAACAAGAGTGATCTCCCCCAGGATTTCACACAGGCAAAATAATCTGGAGTCTATCCTGAGTTGAATGAACAAAAACCACAAGTCTCTATTTTCAACCAGTAAAAAGATACAGCATGGCCTTCCTGATTGCCGAATAGCTTTTTCAGCCAGATTTTACCCGATTTTCACAACCACACCACACCATCCCCCCCCCCCCCCTGATTTCTCTGAGCCACTTCAGATAGTATTTTTCTTATTACCACCAGTCACATTGACTACCCAGGTCCTGCCAATAGCACTGTTAAATACAATCAAAATGTAAAACAATAAGCACTAATAAACATAGCTTTGGGGGGGGGGGGTGGGGTGTTGCTCTCCAGATATGAAAGCGTGAACAGCTTGACGGACGGATGACACACAGACATGACACCAATGACCAAAATGAAAAAGTAGACACCATGACTGCAAATCTCTGGTCAACAGTAACAACCAGGCTGTCCATAACTGCATAAATGTGTCATTAATACAAGGCTCGGTGTTTAGGAAAGGCAGTGCTCTACCTTAATGTTTTTGAAATCTTGACGAAAATTCAAAACAAGTGCGAAATTAGGCTACATCAATAAATTTCTCAAAATTCCACTTATTTCCTTCCAGTTGTGCTGAGATATCACTTGATGAATGTTAACTACTACTAACAATAGCACACAAACCAGAAATAATGAAAAGTTTTTTGAAAAATGGTGTATTTATAACTCAAACACAAATAAGGAACTTCCTGGTTCAAGAATTGACACCATCGACAGAATGCTCTTTAAGGTTCCGCTCCACACTTTTCCAGGCATTTCCAAATGTGACATGCCATACATTCTCTTCAAATGCAAATATCCTGTAACTTAGTTATCAAACTCATTACATGTATTACATTTCCCAAATCCACAAAAAACATATAACACTATCTGACTAAGAAGAAATAAACAATCTGAATGTGGGTGGAATTATTTATTGTCAAAGGCAAGACTTCAACCTGAAAAATTGCCTGAAAAAATACCGAAACCAGTCATTTTCAGCCACCTAGCAGCCTCGAAAGCAGAATTTTCCCACCAACCCCGCCTACCCACCCCTGGAGCAGAGCATCCCTTGTTTCTAAAATGCAAAAAAAAATTTATATGTTTCCGTCTCATTTTTAGTTACCTGTCTGGTAACAAACCCGTGTAAAAATTACATTTAAAAAAATAGACAATTTTTCGAAGCCACTGTTTCCCATAATTCATCTGGTAATTTACCCTTATGTATCAGACTCCAACTATGGGACCAAAACTTCAAATTCTCTTGTCCAACAAAAAGCCTAATGTAATCATATATCTGATACTAAAAATATTTCTCTATTTACATGGCCTTAGTTTCAACATACGCCCTTTGTTTAGAATTTCACCCCTGTGCAATAGTGCGAAACTGTGGAGCGGAACCTTAAAGAGAAAACAAGAGTGATCTCCCCCAGGATTTCACACAGGCAAAATAATCTGGAGTCTATCCTGAGTTGAATGAACAAAAACCACAAGTCTCTATTTTCAACCAGTAAAAAGATACAGCATGGCCTTCCTGATTGCCGATTAGCTTTTTCAGCCAGATTTTACCCGATTTTCACAACCACACCACACCATCCCCCCCCCCCCCCCCTGATTTCTCTGAGCCACTTCAGATAGTATTTTTCTTATTACCACCAGTCACATTGACTACCCAGGTCCTGCCAAAAGCACTGTTAAATACAATCAAAATGTAAAACAATAAGCACTAATAAGCATAGCTTTGGGGGGGGGGGGGTGGGGTGTTGCTCTCCAGATATGAAAGCGTGAACAGCTTGACGGACGGATGACACACAGACATGACACCAATGACCAAAATGAAAAAGTAGACACCATGACTGCAAATCTCTGGTCAACAGTAACAACCAGGCTGTCCATAACTGCATAAATGTGTCATTAATACAAGGCTCGGTGTTTAGGAAAGGCAGTGCTCTACCTTAATGTTTTTGAAATCTTGACGAAAATTCAAAACAAGTGCGAAATTAGGCTACATCAATAAATTTCTCAAAATTCCACTTATTTCCTTCCAGTTGTGCTGAGATATCACTTGATGAATGTTAACTACTACTAACAATAGCACACAAACCAGAAATAATGAAAAGTTTTTTGAAAAATGGTGTATTTATAACTCAAACACAAATAAGGAACTTCCTGGTTCAAGAATTGACACCGTCGACAGAATGCTCTTTAAGGTTCCGCTCCACAGTTTTCCAGGCATTTCCAAATGTGACATGCCATACACTCTCTTCAAATGCAAATATCCTGTAACTTAGTTATCAAACTCATTACATGTATTACATTTCCCAAATCCACAAAAAACATATAACACTATCTGACTAAGAAGAAATAAACAATCTGAATGTGGGTGGAATTATTTATTGTCAAAGGCAAGACTTCAACCTGAAAAATTGCCTGAAAAAATACCGAAACCAGTCATTTTCAGCCACCTAGCAGCCTCGAAAGCAGAATTTTTCCCACCAACCCCGCCTACCCACCCCTGGAGCAGAGCATCCCTTGTTTCTAAAATGCAAAAAAAAAATTTATATGTTTCCGTCTCATTTTTTAGTTACCTGTCTGGTAACAAACCCGTGTAAAAATTACATTTAAAAAAATAGACAATTTTTCGAAGCCACTGTTTCCCATAATTCATCTGGTAATTTACCCTTATGTATCAGACTCCAACTATGGGACCAAAACTTCAAATTCTCTTGTCCAACAAAAAGCCTAATGTAATCATATATCTGATACTAAAAATATTTCTCTATTTTACATGGCCTTAGTTTCAACATACGCCCTTTGTTTAGAATTTCACCCCTGTGCAATAGTGCGAAACTGTGGAGCAGAACCTTAAAGAGAAAACAAGAGTGATCTCCCCCTGGATTTCACACAGGCAAAATAATCTGGAGTCTATCCTGAGTTGAATGAACAAAAACCACAAGTCTCTATTTTCAACCAGTAAAAAGATACAGCATGGCCTTCCTGATTGCCGAATAGCTTTTTCAGCCAGATTTTACCCGATTTTCACAACCACACCACACCCCCCCCCCCCCTGATTTCTCTGAGCCCCTTCAGATAGTATATTTCTTATTACCACCAGTCACATTGACCTACCCAGGTCCTGCCAATAGCACTGTTAAATACAATCAAATGTAAAACAATAAGCACTAATAAACATAGCTTTGGGGGGAGGGGGGGGGGTGTTGCTCTCCAGATAAGAAAAGCGTGAACAGCTTGACGGACGGATGACACACAGACATGACACCAATGACCAAAATGAAAAAGTAGACCCCATGACTGCAAATCTCTGGTCAACAGTAACAACCAGGCTGTCCATAACTGCATACATTTGTCATAAATACAAGGCTCAGTGTTTAGGAAAGGCAGTGCTCTACCTTAATGTTTTTCAAATCTTGACGAAAATTCAAAACAAGTGCGAAATTAGGCTACATCAATAAATTTCTCAAAATTCCACTTATTTCCTTCCAGTTGTGCTGAGATATCACTTGATGAATGTTAACTACTACTAACAATAGCACACAAACCAGAAATAATGAAAAGTTTTTTGAAAAATGGTGTATTTATAACTCAAACACAAATAAGGAACTTCCTGGTTCAAGAATTGACACCGTCGACAGAATGCTCTTTAAGGTTCCGCTCCACAGTTTTCCAGGCATTTCCAAATGTGACATGCCATACACTCTCTTCAAATGCAAATATCCTGTAACTTAGTTATCAAACCCATTACATGTATTACATTTCCCAAATCCACAAAATACATATAACACTATCTGACTAAGAAGAAATAAACAATCTGAATGTGGGTGGAATTATTTATTGTCAAAGGCAAGACTTCAACCTGAAAAATTGCCTGAAAAAATACCGAAACCAGTCATTTTCAGCCACCTAGCAGCCTCAAAAGCAGAATTTTTCCACCAGCCCCGCCTACCCACCCCTGGAGCAGAGCATCCCTTGTTTCTAAAATGCAAAAAAAAAATTTATATGTTTCCGTCTCATTTTTTAGTTACCTGTCTGGTAACAAACCCGTGTAAAAATTACATTTAAAAAAATAGCCAATTTTTCGAAGCCACTGTTTCCCATAATTCATCTGGTAATTTACCCTTATGTATCAGACTCCAACTATGGGACCAAAACTTCAAATTCTCTTGTCCAACAAAAAGCCTAATGTAATCATATATCTGATACTAAAAATATTTCTCTATTTTACATGGCCTTAGTTTCAACATACGCCCTTTGTTTAGAATTTCACCCCTGTGCAATAGTGCGAAACTGTGGAGCAGAACCTTAAAGAGAAAACAAGAGTGATCTCCCCCTGGATTTCACACAGGCAAAATAATCTGGAGTCTATCCTGAGTTGAATGAACAAAAACCACAAGTCTCTATTTTCAACCAGTAAAAAGATACAGCATGGCCTTCCTGATTGCCGAATAGCTTTTTCAGCCAGATTTTACCCGATTTTCACAACCACACCACACCCCCCCCCCCCTGATTTCTCTGAGCCCCTTCAGATAGTATATTTCTTATTACCACCAGTCACATTGACTACCCAGGTCCTGCCAATAGCACTGTTAAATACAATCAAAATGTAAAACAATAAGCACTAATAAACATAGCTTTGGGGGGAGGGGGGGGGTGTTGCTCTCCAGATAAGAAAGCGTGAACAGCTTGACGGACGGATGACACACAGACATGACACCAATGACCAAAATGAAAAAGTAGACCCCATGACTGCAAATCTCTGGTCAACAGTAACAACCAGGCTGTCCATAACTGCATACATTTGTCACAAATACAAGGCTCAGTGTTTAGGAAAGGCAGTGCTCTACCTTAATGTTTTTCAAATCTTGACGAAAATTCAAAACAAGTGCGAAATTAGGCTACATCAATAATTTCTCAAAATTCCACTTATTTCCTTCCAGTTGTGCTGAGATATCACTTGATGAATGTTAACTACTACTAACAATAGCACACAAACCAGAAATAATGAAAAGTTTTTTGAAAAATGGTGTATTTATAACTCAAACACAAATAAGGAACTTCCTGGTTCAAGAATTGACACCGTCGACAGAATGCTCTTTAAGGTTCCGCTCCACAGTTTTCCAGGCATTTCCAAATGTGACATGCCATACACTCTCTTCAAATGCAAATATCCTGTAAGTTAGTTATCAAACCCATTACATGTATTACATTTCCCAAATCCACAAAAAACATATAACACTATCTGACTAAGAAGAAATAAACAATCTGAATGTGGGTGGAATTATTTATTGTCAAAGGCAAGACTTCAACCTGAAAAATTGCCTGAAAAAATACCGAAACCAGTCATTTTCAGCCACCCTAGCAGCCTCAAAAGCAGAATTTTCCCACCAACCCAGCCTACCCACCTTTGGAGCAGAGCATCCCTTGTTTCTAAAATGCAAAAAAAAAATTATATGTTTCCGTCTCATTTTTTAGTTACCTGTCTGGTAGGGGGCGCGGTGGCTCAGGCGGTAGAGGTGCAGGCTGCAAGCCGAGAGGTCCTCGGTTCGAATCCCACCTGCGGCAACCGCGTTGTGTCCTTGGGCAAGACACTTCACCCCGATTGCCTACATGGGGGCACGATGACGCTGTGTACTGAGGCGTACTGCACGTCGATGGTGCGCATGTCTTCAACCAATCTAACCCTGCCTGTGCTGCGGTGCAGAGTTCAGAGTTACGATGTTGGGGAGCTGACAGTTGCTCGTCGTTGCTCGGTGGTTCTCTCCGGGTACTCCGGCTTCCTCCACCCGTAAAACTGTCACGGTCACGATTAGCCATTGTGCATAAGTATGTGACCTTAAACACCAATAAAATAAATAAATAACCTGTCTGGTAACAAACCCGTGTAAAAATTACATTTAAAAAAATAGCCAATTTTTCGAAGCCACTGTTTCCCATAATTCATCTGGTAATTTACCCTTATGTATCAGACTCCAACTATGGGACCAAAACTTCAAATTCTCTTGTCCAACAGAAAGCCTAATGTAATTATATATCTGATACTAAAAATATTTCTCTATTTTACATGGCCTTAGTTTCAACATACGCCCTTTGTTTAGAATTTCACCCTTGTGCAATAGTGCGAAACTGTGGAGCGGAACCTTATAATTCCCATTCAACAATTAGGATCTGTGAGACGCTAAATTTTATGTTCCCATGACGCGATACACATTGGTACGGCACTTTACGTAACAGAATAACAATTAGTCAAAAATGAAAGCTGCTTAGAAGGAAGTAAACTTCCGAGCATGACGGCAATTTGACGAAGTTATATATAAAAATAAAAATGCCTGAAGATCCGCATAGAGAGCGGTGAAAGCGCTAGCAGGAATATAGTCAATGATGTCGTTGTATTTGTTTTGAACTTTAATAATTTTTTCTTATAACTACCAGCACAAGGATTTGTTTATAAACTTCTGATATATATATATATATATATATATATATATATATATATATATATATATATATATATATATATATATTTATATATATATATATATATATATATATATATATATATATATATATATATATATATATATATATATATATATATAAAATTACTTTTCCTGAAAAATGTCACCCCTGATACCTCTACGGTCATTTTGCTACAGTTATTCTTTCTCTTTCTGGGTACTTGGGCCTTCAAAAAGTTTCCAGGGCGCTCAAATTAGCATGAAAAGTTAACTATTTTCCCATAGAAAACCCTGGACTTTAACCTATGAGGGTTACACACACTTTACCAAGCCCGAGTTGAAATGAAGTGAGGGTTATATTTTACTGCTACCCTCTACATTTGACCTGGCACAGCCCCTGGGTCACTTTCAGCATCCTTGGCTATATCATGGTAGCAACGAGGGTATGAAGTAAAGTTTAGGCAATGGTTTACACCTCTACTGCCAACTTTAGAGGACTTCCATCCATGCGTTGGTTCCGGGGCCTATTTTACCAGTAAAGCAGAACTTGATTACCACGTCAAACAAGCACTGCTCCACCTCCCGACGTTCACATGTGAAGAAGTCTGGGCTGATAAATGAATTATACATATATCTTCATCTGATTTTAGTAAACATCTTTTTTCATCAAAGATCGATTTACCACATACGACCATCAAATATCTCAGTCACTTTTTTATCCAAAGGGTAAAAGCTGCGGGAATAAAATCTACGTAAGTGCATTATCTCCTTGAATTTTCAAAAGAAGTTGTAACCCTGCCGAAAAACTATATTCAATAAATCCCGTCGCATTTTTTAAATGTTTCAAATTATTTTGAAGAAAATGTAAGAAAATATTTTTTATGATATGTCACTTTATGAAAAAGCGGGAAATGGGTTACAAATATGTTTCAATATCTATAATGTCACGACAGATATGTACTCTAAAATAAGTTGGGTTAAAAATCAATCCAAATCAACTGGGTTGAATGAATATAAACCCGACTGTGTTCATATTCACTCAACTCAGTTGATTAGGGTTGATTTTTAACCCACCTGATTTTGGCGCGTGATAAAATATCTCTCGGTCAGTGACGCAAATTATGCAGTAAGTTTAGATCGATATTACCGCATGTTTTCGGCGTTTGGGCGTTTTAATTGCCATTAAAACATGCCATTTTCTCCTGTTTGAGGAGATCAGCATTCCCCATATTGGTTCACGTGAGGTGTTGGGAGTGGGGGGGGGGGGGGGGGGCATACGTCACCTTTGTTTCCAAAACAAATCACAAGTCGAATAATTATCAGGTACGATCCTGATCAGAAAATGGCGGACGTGAATTCGACTCAGCGTTAAATAAACGATATTGGTATATTACGCGCTTGATCATTTGTGTTAAAATTAATAAGTAATAATTCTAATATTATTAATAATATGGTAAATCCGAGTTGAAAACATAACTTTAGGCTAAGAACACATTGAAATGTGACTGTGTACAGTCTGAATCAAGTTGCGCATCTTTGCTTTACAAAGCGAAACTGAGCTATAATTTCGAAAGTTCAGCATTCGAAATGCATTGATATATATAAAAAAGTATTGTCAATACCTGTGCAATACATGTTTATATAGTTGAGTTATACGAAAGTAAATGAGTGACATATGAAGCGATTAACGGTAACCACCGTCGCACACTCCCCATTTCACTCCACAAGTATTCGTTTGGAAACAAATGTGACGTGTGCCAGCCCCCACATGATCAAACATGGGGAATGTTGATGAAGTCCATTGCAATTAAACTTCACAACGCATAAAATAAAAAGAATACCTCATGTATTGGAGTAGGTGTTCAGGCACTCGTGCAACCTGATATTTCCGTACAGTAACTGGTGAGATAATTGTGGTACCAACTCTAACACTATTGAAGTGCTCTGTTTTCGGTGTACCTGATGTCATAAAGTCAATCAACAAGAATGGGATCTTTCTTGAGGAACTACTTCTTTGTATTAGACGTGAAATTGTAAATCTGGAATCGTAATAGTAGTGTGCCTGTCCTACCATCGTAGAATATTAAAAAGTTTGTGTCAACCTGATTGGATCAAAATGTATACGTTCATTTCTGGATTTTTTTAAAAATTAGGCAGATGAAAATATTGTCATGGGATACACTGGGTTTGGTAAAGCCCACTTAAATAGATATCTCCTAATTGAATAATCGTGTTGATTGAATATAACTTTTAAACACCAAGCCATTTACTATACCTTCAATACCAATTTGACCTGTTAATTGAATGTAAATTATAGAGTTAACCCCTGAGTAGTAGGAGAGCGATGGATCGGGCCTGTTTGGAGGACCTAGTGGACCTAGGAAGTGATGTCATAGTCACGTGAACCAGTGACGTCATGTTGTGTTGTCATGGTAATCCGCGTGAGCTGCCATCTTGTGACGTCATCCCCGTAGTGATACATGGTCCTAGTGCGCATGCGCAGCGCGTGTTGTTAGGGTGATACGTGTTTCCGTCGGCCATTTTGTATACTGGAGGCCGTCATCTTGGTTTCTATGGTAGCACGTGGTTTCTATGTTACCCAAAGATTTCTAATAGGACAGGGGTATGTTCGGAGATTAAAATTTTGGTATAACGCTTGTTATGTTCACTTCGATCTTGGTTGTGTTCGATCAATCCAACTAGTTCGATCGTCGTTTCGTCACTTCGATCTTGGTTGTGTTGGATCTTCGTTCACATCGACTTCATTCGAACAGTTCAACTAAGGTTGAACTGTTCGAAGGAAGTCGAAGTGAACTAAGGTTGAACTGTTCAAATGAAGTCGAAGTGAACTGAGGTTGAACTGCTCGAATGAAGTCGAAGTAAACGAAGAACAACCAAGATCGAAGTGAACATAACATAACAAAGTGAACGAAGGTCGAACTAGTTGGATTGATTGAACACAACCAAGATCGAAGTGAACATAACAAACATAACGAAGTTTGACTTAATCTTAACGCCCAATAAATTCAGTAAATTTTTCACCTGAATGAACTATATCCCCAATATAAATAAGTGTTCACCCGTTTAAATTCAATAAAGTTTGATCTCTAATTTTTAACTATACCCCTAAATATAACGTTGTGTTAACTGAACAAAATCAAGGTCGAAGTGAACAGAGCATACCAATGACTGAGCAAAGACTGGGTTGCATAAGAAACTTTTGAACTTTACTTTTGAACTATAATCTTAATGAAGGTATGTAATATTAACACCCTTTGAACTAAATTCTTTCAATAGGAAAAGGGCGTCACGAGCGTTGATGTTAAATCACGGAATCCCATGTCAAGGAATACCACCTCCCGGAACCCCCTTTTAAGAATCCCTTTCTAAGAATCCCTTTTCGGAAAACGCCTGTGACTATGGAATCCCTTTTTCCTGAAATGAGGCTAAGAGCCGTATGTGCGAGTCACTCGGGCAAGCAATTACTCTAAAGCACATTTGCTCGATGGGATTCGAGTCGTTCGAGCAGTATGTGCGAGTCACTCGTCGAAAGACGGAATCCCACTTATGGAATCCCTTTTTTGAATCTCTATAGAATCCCTTTTTAGGATATGTCTGTGGCTACAGAATCCCTTTTTGGTCGTATGTGCCTATGTGCTAGTACACAATGTGTCACATTGTGCATTTTCACATAGGCACATATCAGCACATCCAGCATGTGCCTATGTGCTGCCTATAATGTGTACACATTGTGACATAATGTGTAATAACACATACGCACATCCCACCAAACACCCACGTTCCATGGAATCCCTTTTTGGAATCCCTTTTTAGGATATGTTTCAGGTTGTAGAATCCTTTTTTATCGCATGTGCCCATGCGCTAGTGCACAATGTGTCACTTTGTGCCTTTTCACATATGCACATATCGGCACATCCAGCATGTGCCTATGTGCTAGTGCACAATGTGTCACATTGTGCTTTTTCACATAAGCACATATTGGCACATCCAGCATGTGCCTATGTGCTACCTCTAATGTGTACAATAGAACATAAACATGTTTAAGGAAGTCAGAATAAATAAAACAAAGAGGTCATAACAGAGCTTGTAGATAAATAGGTAGAAACCGAGAATTCACTGGCTAATCTGAGCCAAGTAAACAATTATGGGGTTGTTTGTGCTAATTCTACGAAGTAAATATGGATTTTGGGGAAATCCGAGCCAGAAAATTACTCGTGTACAATAGAATACCCCTGCTATTGGAGAAAAACCCCTATCTGGACTTTCATATCAAATAAAAGTTGTTTTGGGTGATTTGGAGAGATTGTGAGATTTATTTGGGTCATTCTAAGAAACGGAAAATTACTCTTGTACAAAGGAACATACCCTCCGAACATACCCCTGTCCTATTAGAAGCGTTTGGGTAACATAGCATCCACGTGTTACCATAGAAACCAAGATGGCGGTCTCCAGTATACAAAATGGCCGACCGAAATACGCATCACCCTAACAGCACGCGATGCGCATGCGCACTAGGACCACGTATCACTATGGAAATGATGTCGCAAGATGGCTGCTCACTCGGGTTACCATGACAATACAATATGACGTCACTGGGTCACATGACTATGACGTCACTTCCTAGGTCCCCCACTAGTTTCCCCCAAACAGGCCCGATCCATCGCTCTCCTACTACTCCCCTGCTAATGAGTAAAATATCTTGTAATCTGTCGAAGAATAACTCTGACAACCACTGAATTCCACTTGCTTATAGGCATTTTGGGGTTCAATAAATACAATACAGACATTTATTTTATTATATCTTGTTTTGCAGAGCTCAGTGATCTTTGTCAAACAAGATTTTAGAATAAATGCTTAGATTATGACCGAAAGACTGGAAAATGACCGAATTCCTGTTAAGTGTATCATAGTGTCAACTGAACACCGGCAAGGTAGCTATTCAAATAAAACGCTTCCGTTGTATCACATAACAGGATATCATAAGCAAAAACAAAGATATACAAAGATTTCTTTCAGTGTTTTCAAGTAAATAGGACTCCAAACAGTCAGTATTTATCGCTTCGTTAAGTTTGTATTAACTTTTTTTGGTTTATTCCAACAACCGTTCCAAATTTTTTCAGTACATGCATGATTAAGGGCATTTTATCCAATAGACCTTTTGTCCTTGGGGGATTTTGTGCAGAGGGGACTTTTGTCGAAAGAAATTATGCCTTTAAGGGCCCCTTAAGGGGTTTTGTCCGATTGGATTATGTCCAACAATCAGTGAACAAACCATCTTCAATACACATCACCATAACTTATTGGTTATATAACCTCAAAAAGGTCAGGGACATAGGAACATGGGGACATAGTGGAAACGTGCATCCTCTCAAACTCTTTATCCAAAAATGGTTTGGTTTGGGGAAGAGAGAGAGAGAGAGAGAGAGAGAGAGAGAGAGAGAGAGAGAGAGAGAGAGAGATTAGGCTAACGGGATCTTTACCAATATATTTATAGCACCACCACCACTAGACAATTGGAGGGCCCTCACGACTCAAATGCAGTAACCTGGGGGTATTTCTCTTTTGGGTTCCCGTCATTACACTTGGGAATCAGCAAGAAGGGTGTGCCCTGACTCTTTACTCTTAAGAAGCGATTGGGAATTATCTCGTTTGAATTGTCACTTCTTCGTCGTCTGAAGTCGAGGTAATTGTGCATTTTGACTCTGTAAGTAACAAATTTACGTGTGGTAGCCCGGTGGTGGAAATTTCTTAAGTATAGAGTGAAAACTGTGCAAATTTCTCAACCGTATCTGTGCGCTTGCCTCAACAGTGGCTTTGTGTATTGTATTCCTATATACGCTTTCACTAAAGGTACCTGGACCACCACTGTCATACACCAGTGAGTAGGTGCTCTTCTGTGACCGTCCCAACCCACATTCTAAATGCTGCCTACATCCCGGTATCTATTGTTCGATACGACTCGTTGAGACTTGTTAAGCATGATATAATTAAAGGTTTTTTCCTGGTTAGTTTAATTTCGGCTAAGATATCAACCTGAAGTAACTTCATATCAGCCTGAGAGCGAAGGTCGAAGGCGGATATGAAATTACCGAGCGCTGATATCTCGGCCGATATGAAACTAACCAAGTAATAACCCCTGTATTTGTTAAACCAAAACAAATAATTAGAAAATGTTCTCAGATCTGTTGCAGTTTTCTGTTTCATAATCTTTTCAATAAGTTCGAAGTTTTCTCTTCCCTTAGTTTAATTATTTGAATGTCTCGGCTTCCCCAGAGGGGGAAGACGCGACGTTCGGATAGCTGAACTATTTCTTCTCCCACTTTGACAAATCTCCCCTTACGACTGTGAATCTTGCGATAAATTATTTGTTCAGCTCTCTTCTTTCTTCGCTTCATCCACTTAACCATTACTTACTGTCATCATTAATTCAAGAGCATACAAAACTGTGTTTCAAACCACTCCCATCATATGGTAACGCAAATTTTCCCGATTGCGTTCGAGGAATAACTGTGAACATTTCGATGCACCTAGTAACGCATCAAGGGAGGCAACTCTAGCTTGGTTCATATCGGCCGAGAATGGGATCATATCAGCCGAATTTGACACCATATCAGCCGAGGGAGATAATGGGCAATTCTGGGAAAGAAAATCGTATCTAATAAATAATCGGTTATATATCTCAAACCTTTTACACTGGACAAGCTTGCAAATGACATTGGAAATTTGCTCTCAGAGTGAAAGAAGTTAACAGCTAATGACTTCGAAGAAGAATAATGCTTTACAAAATATGTAATCATAAAAAGCTAACAAAGTAAAGATTAAAATATTAACATAGCTTCATATTTTACAAAAAGTATAGCACCGATATGGAAAGAGGTATATGTTGATTTCCTCGAGTACATGTTATCAAACTCTCAGTGCCGAGGCCGATCTTAATTGATTTCCATGTAATAATAATAATAATGATAATAACACTTTGGCCGGCCGCTGATTTGTCGCGGTTCTCGGATGAGAAGGCTTTGATTACCCCATATAAAAGCCACTTGAAAGCGGGTTAGAAATATCTGATTCATTTCGAACGGGAAACAGCTGACTTTAAAGCGATGGTAACATGACCAAAGAGGCTGTAAATTCCGTTTGTGTTAAAAATTATATGAGCACTTTCTGAGGGACGAAATATATTTTATTTTCAAGTACTGGTATTGAATCATGTGGCATCTATAACTGTGATAGAATGATATTATGTCAGCAATAATGAAAAGAGAAAAATGAAAACTCACCAAAAAATATGTTTTTGATTTCCATCAAACTTTCCCAGCACAGGGTAATAAGTGTCTAAATGTCCCAAAAAGGTATGGTAAAAGTTGCACAAGAAAACACATCACAATAATGGAGTAATAAAAAAAAATTTAGAAACATCCTTCAATTTAAATAATGAACAATATGATA
Organism: Pictodentalium vernedei; assembly: GCA_031216915.1. Taxonomy (NCBI): domain Eukaryota; kingdom Metazoa; phylum Mollusca; class Scaphopoda; order Dentaliida; family Dentaliidae; genus Pictodentalium; species Pictodentalium vernedei. Next base: position 561,037,920 of record CM062296.1, read on the forward strand.
TATTTCTGTTCTGTTTCATGTGGATGAGTGTCGTGGCATCTATTTAAGGAGAGGTATTTGACATCCCAAGTCACATGTTCTGATCAGTGAATCTGTAATTATAGATCACACTGATCCCCTCCCCCTTCAATGGACACCGTGACACTCATCCATATGGTTATAGAGAAATATCTAATGTCTTCACCATTCCAACTATAGAAGGTTTTGGGTTTTTTGTGACTCCATTATTGTAGTGACTTTTCTTGTACAACTTGTACCATGCCTCTTGGGAGCATTTCGACATTTATTAACACTGTGCTGGAAAAGTTTGATGGAAATCAAAAACACAATTTCTGGTGAATTTTAATTTGTCATTTATTAATACTTCTTACATAGTATCATTCTATCACAACTATAGATGGCCCATGACGCATTACTTTAAACAAATCAAATTTTCAGACATTTTCGGTCATGTAGCCATCACCTAAAGATGCTATATAAGTAAAAGAATTTTGTTTGTTTTGAAATTCCCACCTCTGATATTCCTTAAATGCAAATTAAATATACACAAATTATACATCAAAATGAAGGTTGAGATGTGTAGAACTCGAAACACATATGTAATCAACTCATAGAGTCGACAGCAGGCACCACTGGTTCCTGGAAGTCTGCTACCGTATTCGTACCATAACTGATATGTGGATATATGGATATGAGCAGCACATTTGGCCATACGTTATTCTCAGGAAATATTATTAAATTGTCAGTTCTGGCACGAATATGGTAGCAGACTTCCAGGATCCAGTGGTGCCTACGGTCGTCTCTATGTTTTGATTACATCTGTGTTTCGTGTTCTGTACATCTCCACCTTCATTTTGATGTATAATTTGTGCATATTTAATTTGAATTCAAGGAATATCACAGGTGAGAATTTCAAAATAAACAAAATTCTATTACTTATATAGCACCTTAAGGCGATCTTTCTCATTACTTGATTTTAGACGGCGTTGTTTTTCGATGCTTTTTCCGCCCGATGACGTTGACCGGAAATCGAAAGTAAGAATATATGCAAACAAAGTCGTCACCTTTGGAATTTACCCCCATGCAGCTCTGTCGCTGTGTTTTGAAGGATTTTGATGTCCAAGCTTTGTTCTTGGATATGTGAAGCACATTTGGCCACAAGTTGTTGTCAGGAAATATCATTGTATTACCAGTTCTGGTACGAATACGGTAGCAGATTTCCAGGAACCAGTGGTGCTTGCTGCCAACTCTATGAGCTGATTTCATATATTTTACGTGTTCTATACCTCCCAACCTTAATTTTGATGTATAATTTGTGTATATTTAATTTGAATTTAAGGAATATCGGAGGTGGGAATTTTAAAATAAACAAAATTCCATTACTTATATAGCACCTTAAGAGCCCAAAGCTCGGAAAATGTGGAATATACTGCAAGGATTTAAAATTTATTCCCAAAGGAATTTAAATGTGCAATATCTCATACAAACCATGCACTGGGAAGTAACGTGAATATAAGCGAACAGAATGATTATTCAATAACTGGAAAACTGAACGGGGAAAGCATGCAATCGTAATTCCGAATCACATATCCGATAGAATTTATAGAGAGCTATTCATCTTAAAAATTATAATTCTCATCAGCCCTTAACAGCCTCTTTTCAGCGACAGTAGTATGAAATATTACAAAAATTTAAAACGTCAAAGGAAGTTCTTACATCTCCAGCCGAGGTCTGCACCCCACGAAATTTTGTACTGATTGGAGTATTTTGGGGTTTTTTCTTCACTTTTTCGTTTTTTACAATCACGTCACCAAATTAGGTTTCTTGATGTCTGTATCGTTTTTTTTACGTTGTGAAAACCGGCAACTGAATTGATTCCCTATTCTAGTCCTATGAATTTCCGGGTTATTTTCGCTCATCCGACAAGGAGCAGTTTTTTGATGTTCGACAAATGACTATAGTCTGTTTCAGATTAATTAACAGTCCCTTTTGACCCGTCACTGGAGCTGCTGGCAAATATTTTAGTGTTGACGCTCACTACACCAACGGCTGAAATTTAAACTTTGATTGGCATTCGGTAACATAAACATATTATTGATCAGTTTAATAAAGATCAAACTGTATGATTACGAATTAGTAACAGTTTTTGTTCTTTGTAAACAAAAGTTATGCTTATTTTTGGAACTGAAGGAAATTTACACCATCTCGTGGAAGCGGATTCCCTATTCTGTGATTGAACTTTTAACAAATGTCCAACACTCTTTCCTCAGCTTTACAACGTTCATGCTTCTATAGAAGGCAAGATGTGTCCTCTTGTTTATGGATTTCTTCCTGATAAAAAACAGACAGCTTACGAACGTTTCTTTCATTTAGTATCGGATAAATGCAATGGACTGAATATCCGTTTGGCCCCGGCGACTGTATTCATAGACTTTAAAACTGCAGCACAGAAGGCTGTGTGGAGCAATTTTCCAAACACCACAGTTAAAGAGTGTTTTTTTTCATTATGAACAGGCCCTATTAAAAAATGTTCACTGAAAAGTGTGGTTTGCAATTGCAATACAAGGACAAGGAGGATGTAAACTTATTGATCAGGAGAGCCATAGCTCTTCCGTTCGTGCCTGTATCAATGGTGGGTGATGCTTGGTGGCACACATTAGAAGAAGCTCCAATGAGTCCAGAAATTGATACGTTTACTTACTATGTAACCGAGAAATGGATCGAATAAAACTACGGGTTACATACATGGAACCAACATGAAACAGTAGATATGCGGACAACAAACCACGTTGAAGGATGGCACCGCAAGTTAATTTTGTTTATTGCAGGTTCTCACCCAAATACTTTTAAAATGATCGACTTTATAAAATATGAACAGTCTTTTCACGAAGCAACTATACTTCAGATCAGCGGAGGAGGAAAAGTTGCCCCTAGGAGGAAAAATAACAATTCAATTGAACATTTAAAAAGAATTTTCAGGGAAGGAAATATAGGACTATTAGACTATTTGGACACTGTGTCACATTCAACAGAATTTTAATAAATTGGAATGTAACAGGTAATATTTGGGCTATTTAATTTTATGTAACATATTTCTAAAATACCCACACACCCAGATTAGTTAAAAGTAATCACTTGAACATAGTTCATTTCTCGTTTATCCGACAGCTCAGGGACCTGCAAAAAACTCTCATCAATCAGAAACAGGCTTTAGTCGGTAAATGTTTGATTCGAGGGATTGTCACACTTCTTTCTTGGACAATAGGTGCCGGATGAGCGAAAAGACCCCGAATTTTCCGGGCATTACCGGTTACCGGGAAATTCCCGTTCGCGAGATTAAACCATGGTTCCAATGGTATCAGAAGAAGTTATAATCTAACTGTACACAATATGTCATAAAGGTTTGGTGCCAGAAAGTCTTTTTTAGGGGAGGTTGTGTGTAAATGCTAAAAAAGGAGAATATTTAAAAACTTTGAAGGCCAGTTACTCAAAAACGGTGACATTTCTCATTATACTTTAAAATACGCAACAAACAGAATTTAGAGATTTACCCAAGTACAAAAATCTCATGAATATCAGCCACCGAGAAGCCACTTTTAGCGATGTCGAAGTTAGTTTAAACAGTATTTATTTCAAAAGAATTCCCATGGTAATACATAGCTTACATTATCGCTGGGTGTGGATTCGGCAGTAAGCTGTTAGCTTATCTGTGGTCGTTTCCACTCATAGTAATTTTAACAGGTAGCAAACGAGAAGACAGTGAGACCAATTCCTTCGATCAAGAACGTGTACAATGAGATACCTGTTGACACAAATAATTCGCTAATAAAGAAAAATAGAAAATACTATAAAAAGATACAAATTGGTTAGATTTCCCTAACTGATATAGAGTAAGAAGATAGAAGTACAGTTCTTAGGAGGAGAAAGAGTAAGGAGCGCCTAGTCCGAACCGAACCACCTCCATGTTTGTACCTTGATACTGTAACAAGCGAATTCTAAATTTTAACGTTGTTGGACTATCATAAGAACATATACTCTAGTGGGGGAAATGACCGGGAGTTAGTTTATCGTGGTACAATAATTCTGAGCATATTTAGGTGGATTTTCACAGTTAAACAATAGTAGCATAAATAGATTTCGGCGCCCGGATACCAATGCGTTCCATGTCCCAGTGGTACATACAACACTTAACTCTCCGGAGACGAATTATACTTCGAACCGCAACTAACCTACGAGTTCCTTATTGCCGAACCACATGCTACCAAAGATCTTTTGTCCCATCCACAACGAATTCTTGGAACGAAATTCCACCTAACGTTAGAGAAAATTGCTCCCTCGCAGAATTTCGAAAATACTTAAACCATAACCTTGTTCGTCCCCAGCCTACTTTGTCAAATCAATGTCCCGTAAAGCTCAAGTATACCACTCAGGTTACGACTTCGATATAGTCATCTCAGTGAGCATCTTTTTGTTAACCACCTGGCAGTGTCACCGAATTGCTCATGCGGTGAACGTGAGACAACAGAACACTTTTTATTAAAATGCCCTAATTATGACCGTATGAGACCCTAGGGCTACTTCCCAATCAAACTGAATGCAATACATTACTGTATGGATCCGAATTTTATACTCATGACGAAAACCATTTAGTTTTTAAAATAGTTCATAAGTACATTCTTAGTTCTGCGAGATTTAGTTAACTACTTTGGGTGACCCTCGGATCATAGTGAATAGTTAGTGTGGTGCTACTATTATATCCCTATGAATATATTTCTGGAAAAGAAATAATAATACAGATTGAATGCATATTCATACACGCATTATGCAACCCAACACCCGTTCTCTGCTTTGCCTCATAATTGCCGTGCGTTCCACCTGGTGTTCATTCCTAATGTCTTGGTGCTAGGATACATCGCACCTATACCACCTCACCGTGACCGGGCGGAGGCCATTGTTGACTGGTGGAGATTTCTTCCTATCTTCCTACTGTGCCTTTTCCTAACAAAAACTCAAGTGCAAGCCCGACATGGGCTAACTGAAATTATCGGACCGTCTCTATGTTGGGACTCCCACTTGCAAGCATAAAGCAATAAAGTGCATCTCGCATCTGGGAATAATACATGGTCCGTCTCCGAAGATTGTCGCTAATGATCGATGTCGAAGTTAGTCTCCTGTGCCGCCCTCTAGCTTTCACCTCGATGTCTGCTGTAAACCACAGCAATTTCAAAATGGCTGCACTCTGTAACGAGTAACAGGCACAATAGCCGAGAGGCGTTAAATTTGTTCTTATTGTGTGTGTGTGAAACTTTACACATTTTAATTATAAGCCAGGTGGTAAACTTGGTTTCATAACCCAAGGGTGTGAGTTATGGGCGCCTGCTATTAACTTTGATAAAACTGACATCACATCTTATGAAGAGACGTATTTAAGATTTTGTAAATCTGTACTTGGTGTTAACAGAAAATCATCTAATTATGCCTCGCGCGCAGAACTAGGTAAATTCCCTTTAATTCATGATGGAATAATGAATACTATTCGATATATTATCAGAATAGCTGAATCCATTGACCAGTCGCTGCTTCGCTCGGCGGCAGATATGGTATGTGATTCTACAATCAGTCAAAATGGTCTGAAAGGCTAGGTGTACCGAAATTCAACGAGGTGCTAAAAAATTGATTGGTATTAGAAAAGTTAAATGCTATCCAATATAATCTCAAGGTTTCAGACAGAATTGTTCGATGATGCGAAGAAAGAGGGAATGAACAAATTGAGAACAAATCGCACATTCAAAGATAATTACGATTTAAAGCCTTACTTGATCTCAGTTAAAAATAACAGTCTACGGACCATGTTCAGTGAACTAAGAATCAGCAATCATAAGCTAGAAATAGAAACAGGGAGACATCAGTGCCCCAAGGTTCAATATGAACAACAAATATGCTAGAAGTGTGATGATAATGTGGTAGAATCAGAAGAACACTTTATAATGAAATGGAAAAAATATGAAGATGATCGCAAATTATATTTTGATCAAATTCAATCGAAGGAAGTGAAATTTAAGCTTTTAACCGACAAAGAAAAATGTGTCTTTGTTATGAGAAATGAAAATTCCGCATTATGTGGAATCATCTGTAACATGGTTAGGCGTTTCACCGAAAAAAGGTCATCACATACAAATAACATATAATATTTTGTTATTAATTTGTTACTCATTTATATTATTATATATTATATTACTTATATATTGTTGATATGGCATCGGCCTCTCGTGAGTGTAAATTGTCATTAAAATCTAATCTAATCTAATCTAAGACAATCACTAGAAAATTGTCATCATTAATTCGATATTCACTTTCTTCACTCCACCCCGTACCCACGTTTTTAGTAATCGCTTCCTTCATCCATTCGTGCACCCATGTTTTTAGTAATCACTTCCTTCACTCCAGCCCTGTAAACATCTCCTTTAGTAATCACTTCCATCACTTTCTTCACTCCACCCCTGTACCCATGTTTATGGTATTCACTTCCTTCACTCCACCCCATACCCATGTATTTTAGTAATCACTTCCTTCACACCAACCCTGTACCCATATTTTTTGTAATCACTTTCTTCACTCCATCCGTGTATTCGTGCTTTCAGTAGTCACTTCCTTCACTCCAGCCCTGTATCCATCTTCTTTAGTAATCACTTCTATCACTTTCTTCACTCCACTCCTGTACCCATGTTTATAGTGTTCACTTCCTTCACTCCTCCCCATACCCATGTATTTTACTAATCACTTCCTTCACACCAACCCTGTACCCATATTATTTGTAATCACTTTCTTCACTCCATCCTTGTACTCTTGTTTTTGGTAATCGCTTCCTTCACTCCGCCCCTGAACCCATGCTTTTTAGTAACAACTTCCTTCACTTTTTAGTAATTATTTATTTTACTCCATCACTCAACCCATGTTTTTAGTAATCACTTCCGTCACTCCACCCCTGTACCTCTGTTGTTTAGTAATCACTTCCTTCACTCCATCCCCGTATCCGGGGTTTTTAGTAATCACTTCTTTTACTCCATCTCTGTACCCATGTTTTTATTAATCATTTCTTTCGCTCTACCACTATACCAATAAGTTTAGTAATAACTTTCTTCACTCCACCACTGTACCCATGTTGCTAGCAATCATTCCTTCACTCCACCCATGTACCCATGTTTTTTAGTAGTCACTTTCTTCATTCCACCCCGTACCCCTGCTTTTTAGTAATAACTTCCTTCATTCCAATTTTAATATTTTTTTTTCATTTCACCGCTGTATCCCCGTTTTAGTGGTTACTTCTTTCACTCCACCCCTGTACCCAAGTGTTTAGTAATAACTTCTTTTATTCCACCCCTGTACCCCTGTTTCTTTGTTCGTTCCACCCCTGTACCAGAACTTTTAGTAACCACCTTTTTCACCCACGCCTGTTTTTCCTTAACCCTTTACCTAACATGAAAAGCAGACGACACTTGCAAAAATAATTCTTGAATAACTAATTTTTTTCATTTTTTGTCTCAAAAACATAGGTTATGACCCCTCGTTGGAACGAGCTCGACGAGCTCGTTCCAACGAGGGGTCATAACCTATGTTTTTGAGACAAAAAATGAAAAAATAATGAAAATTAATTGGCGATTTTTGAGAATAGCGCTGGCCGGTTTTGGCCGTTACGTTGGGTAAAGGGTTAATCATTTATTTCACTCCACCGCTGTTCTCATGTTTTTAGTAATCACTTCCTTCACTCCGCCCTGCAACTTTTGTTTTTATTAATTACTTCTTTCACTCCATCCCTGTATCCTGGATTTTAACAATCACTTCGTTCACTCCACCCCCGTACCCATGTTTTATAGTAATCACTCCTTTCACTCCACCCATGTACCCATGTTTTAGTAATCACATCCTTCACTCCATCCCTTTGCCCATGTTTTTTAGTAATCACTTCCGTCACTCCATCCCTGTATTCGTGTATTTTAATAATCACATCCCTCACTCCACCCCTTTACCCGTAGTTTTAGTAACCACATCCTTCACTCCACCCCTGTACCCATATTTTTTAGTAATCACATCCTTCAGTCCATCCATGTATTCGTGTTTTTAGTAATCACATCTCTCACTCCACCCCTGTACCCCTGTTTTTTTAGGAATCACTTCCTTCCCAATCCTGTTTTCCAGTACTAACTTTCTTCACTTTACACCTGTACACCTGTTGTTTTGTAATAACCTCATTTATTCCACCTCTGCGCCCATGTTTTCTAGTACTGATGTCCTTCACCCCATCCCTGTACCCTGTTTTAGTAATCACTTCCTTCACTCCACCCCTGTTTTTAGTAATAACTTCCTTCACCCCATTCCTGAGCCCACGTCTTTTAATAATAACTTCTTTCATTCCACTTCTGTATCCCTGGGGGTGGCAATCACTTCCTTCACTCCACCCCGGTAACCCTGTTTTGGTAATCATTTCCTTCACTCCACCCATGTACCGATATTTAACCAATACCAGTGATACTCTAAGAAGAAAAAAGTACCCTAATCACAGATAGAGAGTTATGCTGTTTTTGAGTGCCTACATGGTAGAAATTTGGTTTCCCACTCTGAAATCTTACAAAATTTAATTAGTCTGTCGGGGTATTTAAATCTTACCTTCGCCTTTGCATCAGTGAAAAGCTTTCAACTCCACCGCGCACATGTACCGTTATATGGGTTTTGTGTAGCTATATGTATCAGAAGAATAATTTGGAAAATTTCGAAAGCCAATAAATCCAAAATAATCAGAGATGTTCTGAAAAATCGCAAATACCTATACATTTGAATCTTAAAGGCTATGAACGTGCAGTTTATCATGGCAAATGAGGGTATTTTCCTAGAGAAGGTGCAATTTAGGCTGAGATCATTCAAAAACTTTAAATCCAATAACACAAAAACGGCAAAGGACATTACTGAAATTCGAAAATACATATCCAGTAGAATTTATAAATCTATCCCAATGAAAAATCTTATAAAGATCAGAGACCGATAAACCTTTCTGTAGCAATGTTGAAATATCAGGTAATTTTAGAAACAAGGACGCCGGCAGCGTCATCTCTTGCCCCGGGACGAGAGGGGGAGGGGGGGGGGGGCGGGGGCAGTGTATGTCCTTTTCCGCCGAAATTTAATTTCCGAGAACTGTAACTGACAAACTCTCGAATATTCGTTTCTAACGTATTTTACTGCACACAATTTTGACAATTATCAAAGAAGCTGTACAATCGGCGAGGTGAGTTCTATACAGGCCGAGAAATACAGGCCGGGAAATAAAGATCCCACATCGTAACCAGTTAGCAGGCTACTCTAATAATGTGGTGGTAATCTATTGGAATAATGTGTTGTGGTGCTTTTCCGCCTTCTCTGTTTTATTTCACCAGCTATGTTGTTTACGTCTTAACAGAATTTCCGCCACAATAAATAGAAACAACTAACGCACGATATCGCTTTGGCGAGATCGCACGTTAGCTGATGCCATTTATTGTGGTGGTAACACTGTTAAGACATAAATGGCATACGATTCTACTCATATGTGGACGCAATGCGCAACCAATGAGTCGAGCTAGTCCCGAGAAACTGTCTGGTCTGACAGGCAAAACATGCCGGATTAGAAATTTAATTTATGTTGTATTATTTTGTCGTAACCTGTAGTTCGTTCATGTATTTTACACTTTACCTAACCCCAGCGTAACCTAAACGACCGTTCGCTGGTTATTTCCAGGCCTGTATAGATATATATATAATGTCAATGGTATTGAATGTCACATTACAATGTATGATACGTTGTTAACTCCCGGTCTTAACTCAAACTTAGAGTTGAGTGCCCTTTTCATACCCTTGCCCTCATTCTCCACGGATGCTTCTGATGCTCTTGTTTATAAAAGGATATAACTCGAAAACTTGGAATGCCCAATTGCCCATATGCTGAAAACGTTAGAAAATAAGTACCTGGCGGAAGTTAAAGTTCTATGCGTATGCACAATTTCATGAAAATCGGATCTCGAGAAATCATCCCTTTAAAAGGCCAGAGAATAGACTAAAGGGGATATTTGATACCTCGAGAGCAGATAACTCGCAAACGGTAAAAATATAATCATAATTCACATAACTTATCAATTGGAATAGTGAGATAAATAATCCTATGATGATCAATCACCGAGACGTTCCTTTTATGGAGCTTGAAATATCGCAAATCTCCGAAAAGTGAGACAACTAACAAATCTTCAAGTACATATTCCTCGAAAACGGTAAGAGATGGGCTTTTTTATATTCAAATACACTTCTGAAAAGAAAAGAAATGTTCAGTGCTAAGATCGCTTAAAATCCAACGACTTATATTCTCTCATCCACTTCTCTCTCTCTCTCTCTCTCTCTCTCTCTCTCTCTCTCTCTCTCTCTCTTTCTTTCTCCCTCTCTCTCGCTTAGCTTGTTTGTGACGTCACTAACATCTAACATGTGATGGGCGAATTTGAAAATTCCAAATGAAGGGATATAAAATGCAAAATTATAAAGCCGTAAACATGATAATATATGGCTGAAACAAGTTTTTAAATATTTTTGTAAGAATTGTACATCGAGGGGTTCATACTAATCATAATACGAAATTTTAAAAATGGCAGGTGCACACTCCTTCAAACCCATTTACGGACAATTGTGTTTTATGGACAAATTTAATAAAGTGCCATAACTTTTTGGTTAGGGAGATTTTCATGAAATTCAAAGTAGATTTGAATACACGGAGAATTTCAGATTGTATACAGCTTCTGAATTTCAGAAAACTTGGACTAATTTTTATCTTTTTACTATATTTGGAATAATACGTCGTTGACGCAGTGGTTCAAGTGGCTGTTACGCATAAGCATAAATAGCTTTAGTAGTAAATTACATATGCTGCATATTTGGATGAACACACAGTGTTTGGACGCTATGAGTTGGGAGTGAAAAGGTAGGTTTCTAAATGGCTGTATTGTATAAAGAGTCAATAGGTGCATTTTTTAATTATTGGAAAAAGTGCTTAAATTGCAAAGACGATGAAATGAAAACTACTGCAATATCAGTAAGTACCCAGACTGACTTAATAAATCCATGGACTATTATCTGGCCATTTAACAAATACCTTATTTTTAATTTAGTGTTAGGGTCTTGTTAAGAGAACTACTAGAGCTAAACCTTCAACAATTTGGAATTTATGATAATGTTGCCTATTGGGTGGTGTTTTCACCAAGCTCTGTTTCGGGTGAAAAATTGAAATGAAAGCGAAATTATGTTCATTTCAAGAATGCTCTCACAACGTCTTTCTACCTTTATAATTCGATTACTCTTTGTATATTATAAGTTTCACAGATTGTTAGTAACTTTATTTGGTAAAATTACGGTGTCAGTTAATTCCATGCTGGGCAAAGGCGAAGCTGGAGCCTAAAATGGAATTAAGTGACACCGTATATCAAACTTTTAGGCCACCGGTGTAATTCTGTAAGGAATTTGACTGTTATGACCCGGAACCAGTCCACAACTTGAATAGTCTATTGCTTGTGTTTAAATTCACTCCTCTGGAATATTTCAGTTAGTCGAAAAAGCGAACCTATGGTTCGCTTTTTCGACCAACTAATATATCTGACAAGTGAATCTAAAAATACCATAAACATTCATTTTCTATGAATTAACGCAAGGACTGTTGCTCAATCGATGATTGATTTGACTGAAATTTTGATGACATTAGTATTTGGAATTAAGACTCACCACGGTTTTAGTTTGATTATGCCGCATAGTTCCACATATTATGTTTATCTCTTGATGTTTTCAAGGTGAATTAAATACTTATTGAAAGAGAAACCTATCACTGGAGCGCGAAATACTGTTTGTATATCCCTGTGAGTGAAGAAACTTCACATTATATCAACGGTAGCCTGTGCGCATACTCCACGAAAAGTGAGTAACCAAACAACCCATAATAGCGTCGGATTTCTTACAGACTTATACTGGTGGTCTGAGAACTTGATCGTATATGTCATGTAAGGTCACTAACAAACTGTGTTAAGCGTTACGAATACATCTTAACAACTACGTTTCCTGTATACTGAATTAGCAATTGCGACGAATCATAAATGATAGAATTCTTGTGTATTTAACATGAAGCAGTTATCGTCTGTCATCATTTTGATAGATGAATAAACAAAGGTCGTTCACTCTAACTGTTAGCCAATGTAGATTTCAATAGACTGTGGTTGATATGTACACTGTTTGCACGTGACGTCTTAACTCCCCTGAAATTCTTAGAACTTCGTACGTGATAAGATATATTCGTATAAAATTTACTCCGAGTGCGAAATCTTATGCCAAACACTTTTACAATAGAACACACTTTTATAAGAGAACATTGATCTGTGACGAAAGGCGTTTTTCGTGTTTCGTTGGTTGAGAGCAATATTAAATGAGAAAATAATCAAGGCCTGGCACTGAGAGGGGTAGAAACTGATTATCAATGATAATCATCTTCGTAATCTACAGGGGGTAGATTATAATAGGATCTGTATAGATCAGAGAGGGCCACAGGGTCATATTCGTTCACAGGGTCACTGTATCGCACCAGATTGGGAACAGAATCACTCGCCTTCTTTCTTTCGTCTTTGTTCCATGATGTATGTCGCATTAGGTTCCTTGGTTGTAAATCCTGTTTGCGGTACTGTACTGCATGTGCAATAGGAGAAGCACCAATATTCATAGATTTTGGACGAGTCGCTTGTTTTAGACTTAGCGATCTTCCTGGGTTGTTCATCGACGCTTTATTTGGCAGTGTACCTGGGTCAAGTTTTGTCGACGATTCGTCTGATTTTCGTCCCCGTATTTGCAGATTAACAGGATCAAGTTTGGGCGCCTGCAATGCCGACTGGATACTTTTAGCGCGGATTGTTGCCTGCATAAGCTCAACATTTGGCTGATGTTTTTTACAGTATATGTTAAAGTCATAAATGTCGTCCCGATTTAAATGTGCACTATTTATGTTCAATCCAATTCCACAAACAATACAAGAACAACAGGCCCTGTGGTAAATCATATCTTTAAGGGGTCCAACCTTCTCCATCGGGTAGACCTTATTTTTGCATCTGAAGCAAATACTTTTCATTCTCTTTGATGGTGAATACAGAGAGGAGCGGGAGGTCTTTGAATCCGACCGACGAAGCTCTCTCGAATTAAAATTTCGTTCGCTTGAAGATGTCCTTTGTCGATCAACAGCGTCGCTCACACCACGATATTTTGGAGACTGCTGGCGATTCAATACTTCACGTCCTCCTGCTTGGCCTGGGCTCAAAATACTGCCAGTTGGAGAGGATGGTAAGGACGAATCCTGCGATGAAGTGTAAGACAAATCAGATGTTCGATCAAAAGATCTGTGCATTCCATTATGCTGATCACACTGAAATATCGCGTGTTGTATGTCTTTGGTTGGGGATTCTGTAAATGACACCACGTAATATGGTCCTTGGGAATTGCTGTGAATAGGCGAAACCGCTCTCTGTGTATGACTTTGCCTTGCTGACTCCGTAATGTGTGGCGTGGTATCACTAATATTTAACTTCGCTATCTGCCGATTTATTAGAGGCTGTGTAGAGGACTCCTTGCTAATCCAAACGGTAGCAATATCGTCAGTATCGGTGCCAACGTTGTTGCGAAGTTTATGGCGATTCATTTCCCATTCACTTTGCTTTTCCACAAATTTTCACTCCGCAATAATGCTCAAATGAAACTCTAGAACTAGATCATCCAGTAAGAAAATCCGCACTGATCTGATAAACAGAAACATTTGAATTTCCTCCGAGCGTAAGCAAATATCAACAAGGTGACAGCGTTTTCACAATGTATTCTCTGTTCTGAACCGGTAAAGGGTACTGCATATACTATTACATTTAAGGTATTTACGACCGATCCTCCTGTTCAGTCATCTATGTAAGTAGACATTCTGAGCTGATATGTTAAGGCTGGATAAAAAAAATTTACTGTTTATCATAGCCTATCGCATGAAACATTTTCTCTCCCTTTTGTATTTTTATTCCTCAGGTATGTCTCCACAAAACCCATTACGAAATCTGCCCTGAGCCGCCAGTTGTAGAAAGTCAGGACTGACACTTCATGTCTGTATAACATAAAAAACATAACAAAGATACTATTATTATCCTCAAGCTGTGTGGAGTGAGATGGGGAAATGGCACCAGAGGGGGGAAGATATCTTACTCAGACACGATGCTGAGACTTATGTGAGGGTGATATGTGAGACTTACCCATCCCACACCAACTCTACTCGAGGGTGATTTTCTCCCACCACTTCCCACATGACGTGATCGAAATCAAAGTACTGATGGCGCCATTAAACTTTACTGTTCTACTGTTTAGTCGTAGAGAAAAATGAATTGCATATTTGGAAAGAGCACCGAAAAGCTCTGTACGAGGTATATACTTCGAAAAGCGGTGTTAACTCGGTCAGCGATGGGTTAAGGTACTGAGGCGAGTTGAAACAGCTGACATTCCGGTGACGTCACTTTTGAAATTATGGAAATAGTTGACCGATTTGAAATATATTTTTTCTACTTTTATCATCTTGGGAAAACATTTTAGAAAGCTTTCCAGAAATGATAACATGGGCTCGTTTTATCAAAAAAGAAAAAAAAAGATAGAAATTCCATTGCAGTCATCTTCAGTTTATTTCAACTAGTACTGTAGTACTACTGAAACAAAATAATTTAAACAGAACATTTTACAGTATCCCACACATCCGAGAACTAAAAAAAGAAAGAATGATGAGGCTAAGAGAGAAAAATGAAATGGTTTCGGCTTCCCGACCGATCCTATTTTTCATGACCGATCCAAATCTTTTTACGCACGTAACAAAATGCTATTTCCATTTAAATTGGCATCGAAAGATGTGTGTGGACGGGACATCAAATAAACGGGCATTGTGCACCGTGAAAATAGGTCACACATTTCAGCCTTTCACCTAACCCAAATTATTTATTTATTGGTGTTTAAGGTCACATATTTCTGGCTTCTGCACAATGGCCAATCGTGACCGCAACATGGATATAAAGTCAAGTCCAGCCAATCGTTTATACCTATGTTGCCCATTTCAGAGGAGTTCCACCCAGGCATTGATTACCGGGGCGTGTTTACCATTAAAACAGAGCTTGTTTACCATAGTAAACAAGCACTGTTTCACTTCCATGGGTTCCCACGGGGAATCTAATCCAAGTAGCAGACGACACTTTAAAATAAATTGAATAACTAAAAACTTTCATTTTTCCCTCAAAAATACATCTTGTGACCACTCGTTGGAACAGGCACAGCGAGCCCTTTCCAATGAGTGGTCATAAGTTGTGTTTTAAGACTAAAAATGAAAAGTAATGAAATTTGAATGGTGATTTTTGTAAATGGCGCTGGTCAGTTTTGGTCGTTGCGTTGGGTAAAACCGACTCTATTTTTCTACTGCATGTTACCGGAACCAAAACCGTTTATTTTTTCGCCTGAAAGAAAACTGTTGTCTGTCTAGACCGAATAGGCCCACAATGCCTATTCTATCTGTAAGCCGATTACCTCCGCAAAGCGTGAACCGAATGTGTTCGCAGGCAGATCTGCGGACACAATCGACCTGCGTTTTGTGGACGTAATTGGCTTGCCGACACACTCGACTTCGGTTTTGCGGACGTCATTGTCCCGAGGTTTATCTGTGGACATAATCGGAACGTTTACGGATACAAGCGGCTTTTGTGTTGCGGATGTAATCGATTTGTGGGCACAGCCGGTCTTGCGGACGTATTCGATCGAAACAGTCGCCGCCACACAAATTTTCAACAACATGTGGCTAAACAGGTTTTTTTTCACCAGCCTTGTTTTAAGTATAGTGTTTGGAACACAGTTTGCACGGCGAGAGAAAATCCCTTAAATTGAGATTCAAAATGAAGAAAATAACTTTCCATTTCGTTTAACGAGAACACACGTTTCTCTTTGCAGAGCTATTTACTTAATGGGACATATAAATGGCCCACCTTCTAAAATCAACAGTTCATTCTGGTTCACAAAGGCTTCTGAAAGATATCGACACACTGACCGAAAAACACTTTCTTTGTTATGAAACAGTATCGAAAAAGGTCTCGGGTGAGCTACTATGAAAGAATATTTACGCATCAATTTTCATATGATACAGTGGTGTAAACACATTTTATGACAATGATAACGTGAGATTTTGGTCCCATAGAGGACAAGCTATGGAATTCTTTTCAGCAACGCAATCGCAAGTTCTACTCGTTTTTTACAATTTTGTTTCGACCTGAAGAATAAGTTCATCCGTTATGGGGTTATGCAAGACCTGTAAATTCTGACCATCACTTTGGGATAATTAGGCGAAGCTCGAACCGTCGACCTCCAGCACACAAAGCGACCTCCCACCACAAGCGCTACATTGTAGTAATCAACACGGATATGCACTGTTCTGTACTATTAAGACAGCCAATGAAGTTGGAATGACTTATTGGTATCACGGAACTAAATATTTTCCCATAGGCGACCATTATAACGTTCAGGTGAAAAAAATCTGATCGCATCACTTTAATTTTGGCCGGGGGCGCGGTGGCGTTGCGGTAACCGGTTCTCGTCGGTTAAGCAACGTCGAACCCGGTTAATCATTGGATGGGTGGCCGTCTGAGCGATCAATTCGGACTCCCGCGTTGTGTCCTTGGGCAAGGCCCTTAACCCCGATTGTCCACATGGGGGCACGATGACGCCGTGTACTAAGGCATACTGCACGCCGATGGTACGCATGTCTTCAACCAATCTAACCCTGCCTGTGCTGCAGTGCGGAGTTACGATGATGGGGAGCTGGCAGCTGTTTGTCGTTGCTCGGTGGTTCTCTCCGGGTACTCCGGCTTCCCCCACCCGTAAAACTGTCACGGTCATCATTTGCCATTGTGCATAAGTATATGACCTTGAACACCAATAAATAAATAAATAAATATTTAATTTTGGCATTCAAATATCTTTGTCAAGTATAGCCCTTCAGACAACTTTTCCTGACCCGAAAACTGGGGGGGGGGGGGGGGGGGGGAGGGGGGGGTCATACAACAAATAAGATTTAAACACTGACAGGAAGGGAAATACCGGTTTCCTGCACATATTTTTAGGGAATTCCCAACAAAAACACACCAAAAGTCAATTGTATTTTTTAGGTCCAAAAGTCATCAAAT
Organism: Pictodentalium vernedei; assembly: GCA_031216915.1. NCBI lineage: Eukaryota > Metazoa > Mollusca > Scaphopoda > Dentaliida > Dentaliidae > Pictodentalium > Pictodentalium vernedei. The sequence continues at coordinate 561,055,193 of CM062296.1, forward strand.
CACCCTCTTTTTATTTATCTGCAGTATTCAACAATAATGCAAGATGTCAACATAATGTTTCAAATGTTTACTGAAACAATATATTTTCCCAAGGTTGCTCATTTTTAGAGATTGCATCATTCCAGAGTGCGTAACTCTAATTCAAATATTTAGTTCAGTAATACTATAATCACCCCCAACCCTCCCAAAGACACATTTTACCACTTTCAGGAGATAAAAGAGTCATTTCTGCATTAGAATTTCAAATTTTGGCTTCTGTTGAGTCAAAAACTTGGGAAATTTGCTCTTTTAAGGAAAAGTGTCCAAACTTTGTCAAATGGGTTAAAAGACTGCACTGCAAAAAATATAGGTTCTCTTTAGGACCAACACTGGTTCTAATCTTGTCCCTGAGATGGAACCAGTTCTGTTTAAACAGTATTTATTTCAAATCAAATAAATTTACCAAGATTAGCATTCAATTTTAACAGAATATTACATGAACTGAAGTAGATTCAGCACTAAACTTGGAGCTGATTCAACGCAGCAGCCAAACATTTTGAAGCAAAGGAGATATGAACAGTTGGCATATCGAACCAGTTTTTGTTCTGTATAGAACCAAAACTGGCTCGATATGCCAACTGTTCATATCTCCTTTGCTTAATAATGATTTGAGACAACCTCGTTTTAGCTCTAAACTTACGTCTGAAACCCCCTCAATTTATGTACATGGAATAGGGTCAGAACTAACAAGAATAGACTAGAATAGCTAAATATAGTAACAATAAGCAAAGCTGTTCCAACTGATAGGCTCTTCTATGCTACTGGAGTATACTCTAGAAAAAAGAAACATGGCCAGATAGACGAAAAGTATTGCATATATAGATAGAAGCAGAGAATTCTGGGTAATGACTAAAGGAACGTGTCTTTTAATGGGAACAACGTCATGGGATAGGGATCCAAAAAGGGAATCTGGGCGAATTCAAAGCCAGAACATTACTCCTGTTCAATCGAACGCACCCCTTATACCCTCTTAGTACTATGGCACTACGTGCTAAGTCAGTAAAACAAATAACATGGGAAATCCGTATCAAATAAAGTCAATTTCGGTGATTTGGGGTGGATTTTGGTGATTTGGACGGATTGTCGGGTTGTTTGTGGTAATCAGATTTACTCTTCTACAAAGGAACACACCCCCGAACATACCCCTGTCTTGTTAGAAGCCATTGGTAACATAGCAATCACGTGCTACCATAGAAAACAAGATGGCGGCCTCCAGTATACAAAATGGACGACGGAAACACGTATCACCCTAACAACACGCGCTGCGCATGCGCACTAACACCACGTATCACTATGGAGATGACGTCACAACATGGCCGCTCCCGCGGGTTACCATGACAACACAACATGGCGCCACTACGTCACGTGACATGACGTCACTTCCGAGGTCCTGCACCGAGGTCCTGCTGATGAGGGGTGAAAAGCCCGAGACATATTACTTACCTTAAATTTGTTGAATAGTTAAATTCTGCAGTCCTTCTAGTACAGACTTGGAGAAATCTTTTTATCATTCTTGCAAAGAACAGACCACAAGACAAATTGTAATTTAGGACGCCTACATTTTAAAAGGGCTGCCATTTTTCTTGTGTTTGTTTACCTTTTATGAAGTTCACCAAGGGTCAAATCCACACAGTTCAGAAGAATAAGTATGGAGTCATGAGAGTGAGCATCATTGAAAAATGAAGAATGTCCAGTATGGCGTTTGTAAGTCTGCCGTGACCATAACCTTCACAATCCTATGCCATTTTGCATGAGATCTGTATCAATTTGGTAACATACGATGAGATTGATACACCCAAAAAGGGTGATTTGCCAAACTTCCTCATTTAGTGTTATATGTGCCCATTTCTGGGGTTGCATGACCAGTGACAGCTGCCAAGAGTGTCATTTGAATGTTCAAGTGTGGGCAAAACACAAAACCAAAAAATGACCCGCCCTGCATGCTGAATACTTTCACCAGTCGGCTACACTTAGACATCCTGGTTTCCAATTCATTTATGTACATGATTTGGTATGCTTCATTTGTTTTGGAACTATCGGCCTTCCGTAGTTGCTGTTTGGGGCAGCTTGACTGTTGTTTTCTCATGAGATTTAAGAACATTAATAACTGATCTGCTTACCAATACTAATTTTTTAGGCGGAGGGTTACCGGCCAGGACAATGTCGGAATTGTGTTGGTTATTAAATTCATTTATCTAAACACTTATGACACGTTATGGTCTCATTTCGGTAATCCGTGTGAGTTTTTGTCCGCCTAGCGCAATTTCTCTTTTTTGTCCACAGAGTGTCAACACAGGCCCGTCGGAACGAAATTTATATTGGGGGGGGGGGCTGATATTGCTAATTTGGGTGAACTGGCTGATACTAAATGGGTATGGGGTATCCAGATGCCGAAGGCATCTGGCGCGAGTACTGAAGGCACGAGCTTTTTGAGGGGGGGGGGGGGACGGGGTGGTACTCCCCCAGAAACTTTTTTGAAAAGGGCAATCAAAGGAAGCATTCTGGTAGCTTTTGAAGCAAAAACCTCTTGATTTTTTTAAACGGCAAAAGTTGTTTTTTTAACAAAAATCCCAATAGAACCCACTAACATTTGGGGACGGTTCTCACACCGGGCTCACCGGCATGCCGTGGCCGTATTCCGTCATGCTAAAAAACAGTCAGGCCTTATGGTGGATTCATTAGTTTTATCATTACGCCAACGGTTGTCGTGGTCTTCTGAGCTGCCAAAGGAATTGCTCAAAACGTTTGCACATCAACATATGCAGGTGCATGTTATACATTCAGTGATACGTTCATAATTCTAATCCAGGGGCGTAGTAAGCTAATTTTATTGGGTGGGGGGGGGGGGGGAGGGGTAGGACCTATATTCCCATGACGCGACGCTTCATCCGAGCGGCGAGTTGGCGTGAACACGAGAGGGGATATCCTCCGTCTCGTTGGTGGGGGGGGGGGGCGGGGCGGGAAAATTTTCGAATTTAAGATGTAAAAACATGCATTCTGGTTGATTCTGAGCAAATAAATCGTATATTCCTAACCTCGAAAAGGGTGAGGGTGAGGGTGAGGACGAGAGGGTGTATCTCCCCGTCTCGTTGGTGGGTGTCCGGGGGGCCTCCCCCGGGAAATTTTTTTAATTTAAGATGTACAAATATGCATTCTGAGTGATTCTGAGCAAATACATCGTCAATAAGGAAATACGTCAGCTCTCTGATCAATTCAGCGTGATTTCCGAGCAGAATGACAGGAATAGTGAACATGCAATGAATTACCCTGTGGTTGGTTGGGGTTTAACATCGCTTTCCACAATTAGGCGAAAACACGACTGTCAGTTTTATTGGTGGAAGAAAGCCCACATGGAACCCACTCAATCCAGTAATCATTAACAGTAATGTCGGAATATGGTAACCAGTAGGCATCCCGTGTGGAGAAACCACCAACCCAGCGCAGTAAAGCCTACTTTTGACAAATTTGTGGGGGTGGGGGAAATATCTCCCTTACCACCACCGCCCCCCCCCCCCCCCCCCAACCGGTTCCTACGCCACTGTTCTAATCTGAGTTCAATAATGTAATGTCCAGTTTTATTCAGATTACTTCGGTTGCTCCCATCATGGATAAACTAACGACGAAATATGAGCAAATTATTGGGGGGCTGCAGCCCCCCAGCCCCCCCCCCCCCCGGTTCCGACGGGCCTGCAACACACATAGATTTTCGCTGCCTTTTGGTGCTAACAGTGCTCAAAATCGAGGTTGATCCGTCTTATACACAATGCGGTTGTGTGAGGGAGATATTTAAATTTACGATGGTACGACATTTCTCAATATTTGAAGAACAGGAAAACACCTTTCTGATAATTCTCCTTGACATTGGTCTTCTTTTTTCGTAACAGACTTCATCAAGCCTTCTTTACGTCACTAATATAGTTCGGCGACAGTAAAATTATTTTTTCGTAAGTATACAATTGTGACGACTGTAATGTATGTTAATGAGAATTTATTTTTGTTTTCAAATATAATTTTCCACTTTTATGTTCTGATCATCATCACCAACCAAATAATAGTAGTTCGAATTGGTGGCGTATTAATCCCTTGCTGACACTTGCGTCAAATTGTACAGTTTGTGATCTGAACATCGCTACTATGGGCTGAATCTCGCAATTATCACATTGTCAGTTGAATATTTTCCTGTGAATGTATCGTGAGTTGTACATTACATCGCCTGCCAGATTCAAAAACAGCAGTGAAATGTTTGAAGATTTCAGATCGTGGGAAATGAAATCATTTCACAACTTCACCCAAAAACCCACGTGATCACAACAACGTGTCGGACAAACAGAATGAAGCGTTTGTGGTCATCCATTTTCCCCTGAGCATCCTCGCCACGTTGGTGGTGAAATGATAAATATCGTTTCTCCGAGTATGGAGTGTGGAGTCTTTTATTCACAACACAGTCATTCGAATTACCGATCTACTCCTTGTTAACCCTGACGGTTACTTATGCGGCTGGCAATTCCTTTGTCATCAAAAGCAAAAAAAAAAATCTTTAATTTCCAAAAAGTTGGTAAATTCGGATTTTGTATACTTTTGTCATTATTTTGGTGTATAATATGTCGTTATTCACTGCTTTAATTCGTTTTTAGAGCTTTGTGAAAAATTACAAAAAAATACCCAAAGTTACGTTGGACGACCCCTTAATGTTGTCCTTAGGGGATGTCAGGAAGACAGCCAATCAGTCTATGACACCCCATGCAGTATACAATAATCTGCATAAAACTTGAGGTACTCCAGCTTCCTCCGCCCGTAAAACTGTCACCGACACGATATGACATTGGCTGTTAATGTGTCGTTAAACCATATAAATAAATAAATAAAGTATAAAACTTGAACACTCAAAATTCTGTATATTATGTATACTGTGAATAAAGAATTGAAAAATACTGAACTGACAGATAGACTTGTAGTTACATATTTAGGAATTCTAGATAAGAGTATTGGGTGACATACAATGAAAAATATAGTGGAAGAGCCAGGACAAGGTTGTCAAATAGAGAAAAAAACTCAGTGGACCATGAGTGCTGCAGTCCCAAAGTAAATCATAAGAAACTGAAATTGTATGATATTAACTTCAGCCTCTGAAAACATGCTGTACAGTCTTTCCAAATGTTTATCATCAGCAGAAGGGTTAACTAAGGGTAGTAGGGGAGACTTGGTTCAAGGAGATAGCAATATTTCACAACTGTCACTGTAAATTTGTACTGTAACATGGGAACCATGACAGCACTAGTACCAGACTACTATATTGGTAGCTATGCACAAATGCCATTCATTCACATTTGTCACTTTATTATCTTATTTTTCCTCCTTAGCCTTCTCCCCTCTCCAAATTTGTGTTCCAAAATAATCCTTCAATGACGGAATTGTTTTCTAACAATTTAATGAGCATAATATAGAAGAGAAAAACTTTTAAATACCAGTGAATAGAAGTGCTGTATTGGTATTCTGGCTGTGTTTGAGTGGGGATTTGGGAGGGGGTTGGAAGTTCGAATCCCCCTTGTCCCTAGTACTACGAGGGGGGACCATGGGTTAAATATATGTGTTAACCCTTTACCTAACATGAAAAGCAGACGACACTTGCAAAAAAAATTCTTGAATAACTAATTTTTTTCATTTTTTGTCTCAAAAACATAGGTTATGACCCCTCGTTGGAACGAGCTCGACGAGCTCGTTCCAACGAGGGGTCATAACCTATGTTTTTGAGACAAAAAATGAAAAAAATAATGAAAATTAATTGGCGATTTTTGAGAATAGCGCTGGCCGGTTTTGGCCGTTACGTTGGGTAAAGGGTTATTAGAGTAAGATAGGCTGTTAGTTAGCAGTTGCCAGAGGTGATATTGGGCTCCATGGGAATACACTTGCTCAAGTTGTGAATTTGCTTGCATTAACAGCCTTAGTTCAGGCAATATGTAGCCTTTATTGCTGACTGTGACAAAAATGTAACTTTTCAAAACAATAGAACAGTTTTGCAACGTGTGTGGTCCCCCAATAAACATTTAAATGTGAAATAATCCCCCCAAAATAATAATTAAATCTGGTTTGGAAGCCTTAAAAGAAATTTCCAATATGTATAATCATCCCCAACCCCACCAAAGATACATTTTACAACTTTCTGGAGATAAAAGAGTCATTTCTGCATTAGAATTCAACTTTTGGCTTCTGCCGAGTCAAAAACATGAGAAATTTGCTCTTTTAAGGAAAAGTGTCCAAACTTTGTCAAATGGGTTAAAAGACTGGTATTGCCCCCAAACGATTTGTCTTGCCCCCAAACGATTTGTCTTGCCTGTTACCTAATAAATTAGCTCAGAGGGATAAAAAGAATTCACAGCTTTCTTTAAAAACTGCCCTTCTCCCAAAATAAAACTAAAATCTGCATCAGCACACAATATTTTGAGAAAACATCTGTCTCATTTAACCATACACCAAGCAAAAGTGTCCCAAGTTACTCTCAACCCCCACGAAACAATATGAATGTCAATTTTGTTTAAAAAATTGGGTTGCAGCCATATATTTCACCAATATGAAATGACTTTTATCCTAACAGCTGATGTCAAATTTTCTTCTACCTACTGATCTTGCCAAATATAACCCTAAATACACCCCCCACCCCACTATATCCCTTTTCATAAAAAACTATGATATAATTCATAAATTAATTGATATTGACACAAAACAAACCTCTTGTGATATTAAATTTCCCAGTTGTGATAGGTTTTAAATCACATTCTGGCTTCTGAAGACATTTCACATTGTGTTTGATGAATATTTTGCATTTTTTGTAAAAAAAAAGCCTCAGTTTTCTCAGTTAAGGGACCTAGAGTCATTGGTATGGCACTGACAAAACATAAAACAGTGATTTTTGCAACAGAGTAACCAGTACCTGCTACTGTGGTATCTCATAACACAGTTAAAATACCTAAAAGCATCAAATATTGATTCTATAGTGTTACGCTTGTGCTACAAGTATCCATAAGTGCACTTTCACAACTTTTGTTTTAATCCCCAGGCATCCATTCTGAAAAAGAGTGAAATTGTAGAAATATATTTCTAAAGAGGATGAATCAGACATTTGCTTCAAGAATATATTGGTCCTTGATGTTTAATATATTTGTGTGTGTGGGGGGGGGGGGGGGGGGTGGAGGATGAACGATAGTCAGCTGCCAATTATCGAAAATGTTGAACCAAGCAAATGAAAAGAAACACCGTGTCTCATGAAGAGACAGACAGGCGGATAGACTTGAAAATACGAGCGACATCATATCGCCATGCAGTAAGGTTGTGTTGGGGGTGAGATCCAACTTAAGGCAGAAAACGGGGACGTGGTGACAGGGGGTGGGGGTGGGGGTGTCACCCCCCCCCCCAATCCTGGCCAAAATTTCCTATAGTTGGAAATTCGGAGGGCCAGTCATGAGTAGTTCAAAATTCCATCTATCTGGATTTTAGAGCTTCTTTGGCGATGCTGATGTCTTCTTTACTTCCCATAATTCCAACTCGGTTTCAAATCGGCAAAAATTCCAACTGTTACTATTTAAAACTACAGTGTACGCAATATCGAGCTTCATAAGTATGCATGGTATCAATTGGTACGAGATTTCTACAGTACGTTTAATTATCGTGATAAAAAAATTCCTCGAAATGCACTTTAAGAAAATCTCATCATGTAAAATCGTTATCCTGAGTTAATTCCATCATTCGCAGAACTACTTTACAAAATGATGAAACATCGAAAATTTATCATTCCTGCATTAGATCTGATTTAATGTCAGGAGACTGTGAATTGATTGTTTGATATGATATAGTTGTTGATATGATTGTGGTGGATGGGAAACTCTCTGTGTTACAGGATTCTGAAATATTTCTTTAGTATTGGTGAAATTCATATCGGATTTTTAGTGTTTTTGCTTAAAGTTCGCTTTATTTCGAGGATCGGATTTCCTCTGGATTTTGTTTGGTAGTTCGACTTCTTTGTTCTCATCACAATTGTGACTTGGAAGAAGGTGATAGGTGTGAAAAACTGACCCTCAAAAGAATACGTCTAGACATTTGAGCGTATCTACAATTTCACTATTGGATGAGTAAAACTCACGCTCTTGCTTACAATCTGTGCAGTCATTACTGGGTTTTGTGCAGACTTGGTGTTATTGGTGTTATTGATTTTCTATCGTTTCTTTCTGTCCTGTGTTTTGCAGTGGAGTTAATATGGGTAAAAGTAGAACACAAGCTACAAAGCGGATTCGTGACAAATCCTCTACCAGTGGTGAAGAAACTTCCACACCGTCCTCTAAAAGGCAGACTACTTTGCTTGACTTCAAATATAAAGAAGGTAACGACTCCATGGACGATACATTACAAGATATACTAGAAGAAGAACATGTCATAGACACTGGATGTGAAAATGAATCAAAAAATGACAATAAAGGGAAATCTTCTTTTAAGGATATTAACTCAAAACTAGACACAGTCATGAGAAACTAAAGCAGTTAATAACAAAAACTGAATTTACTCAAACCATGAACGCTCAGCTTAGTAAGGTAGAATTTGAAAAAGAGATGGATAAAATGAAAACTGAACTGAGAATTTATAGAGGCTTATTTTTGGGGACGAAATATTTTTAAAGAAGTCAGAAATAGGTTTTCGTTAATAGTATTTAAAGATATTCAAACAGGAATCAGATAAATTTCTCCAACAAACCAGATGTAGTAAAAATGGGTTAACTATTTTGACCCATGACCCATGAACTGCAGCTCACGTCATGACGTCCGAGATTTTGGCGAAGTGACCAGCGCATTCGTCCAGAGAGATTCAAGCAGTCAACATGTCGTCTGATGTTTTTTTCCAGTTCTTATTCTTTATCCACCTTTTTAACTTTACTTTATTACGCTCAAACCATATTTATGGTACATGAGGTACAGCAAATAAAACATCATTAAACAATTAGAATGAGGACAATGGAGCAGGTAAAGTGTAGAGGGGAACAATGTAAATAAAGGGGTGTCCCTATATTAATGGTATTGTTGGTAGGTGAATTATAGTGAGGTGGGTATGGGGTGCGGTCAGAGTTTTACAAACCTATATCCCGCGAACCTGGTGTGAATTCCGTGTAGCAATTCGTCCCATGAGCGCACCAAGGCGCTACCAGCAGTCTCAGACTTCCAGATGTCGTCCCGGTGCACCCAGGGGGCGAACTGATTCTGTATGAGGACAGCCTTTTAGTAAATGCCACGACCACTTGTCAGGTTGCCAACAGTGTTGGAGAGGACGAAAGGGGGAGGTTGAATATGAATAAGGGATACAACGGCATAGTTTGTACTCAAGTATATTCAAATCGAAAATGATAGCATAGTATTTTCCCAGTCACCCAATCTTGTTTGAAAACGAAAGTTCGCCCATCATGACCGGATCTGCGTTCAATACATCCGACTGCCATGCGACGAAAGTCAAGAAATTGGGCTCTTGGGAATGCTAGGGCTAAACCTTTGTCCTATTCAGCACATATGAGGCGTCGTAAGTCAATGGTCTTCTCTCGGCTGTACAGCGCATGTGCGATCTGGCACTACAGGTAGGCGTGAATCGCACGGCTCCAGCTTTCTGATTTGACGCAGTGATTTCAGCAAGTAATTAATTAATGTTGAGCCGCAGAATACACGCCCACCCCAACCAAAGTAAGCACCGCGTCAACAAATACAGAATCACTCACTAATGGTTGTTAAGATGTATTTCAAACTAAAAGAGAGTGGTTTTAATGGACGTAAAGCAAACGCATATGAGAAAGATCCACAGGAGGAAACCGGGGGACTATCCCTTGTCTATAATTATGCTAAATGATAATTATCTACTTGTTAATTATTTTTCTGTTAATAATTTTAACCAATTTTGATATATTGACCAGTTCCTTTTTGTTGGAGCTGGACATTAGTGCAGCAAACTTTATTATATTCGGTTGAGTATAGAGTGATTTGTGTATATATTTCTTTCGATGGGCAACAACACTCGGGCATTCTAAAATATAATGATATTCGTCACCTGATGATTGCGCATCGCAAAAAGTACAAAGTCGCTCTTCTCTAGGTGTTCTAGTCCAGCAACCGGTTTCTATAGGAAGCTGGTGATTTGAAGTTCTGAACTTTAAAAATACCCTTGCCAGGCCAGTGGGGAGTTTATTCAAATAATCCTCAAATTCGAATGTTGTCTTAAAAGTTCGATAGATACAGCCAATAGGCGAATTATTTACCTCCGTGTTCCACGACTGGATAAACTGATCAACAAGAGTTACTTTGACACACGATATTAACCATTCGGGGTTAGGACAGTACTGGTTATCCCAAACATAGAACAGACCACACGAGTTTAAAATGCTACTCAAGTGATCCATCCACGAATATCTGATAATGTCTGACACATATGCTGCTTATATGCATACCTATAAAGACCCAGGGAAATTTTAGTTGTGCTATTGCTGATCAATCGAGCCCAGAATGCAACCATTCTTAACTTAATCGATATTTCTATAGGACAAACACCTACTTCTCCATACACCATAAATGATGGAGTGCTATTTTTAGGCCAAGAACTAACTTCAAATATTTGATTGGCAATTTTCGAAACATTCCTAAATTTTCAAACCCCCAAATTTCACTACCGTATAAAACTATCTGTTCTATAATTTTATTAAAAAGATCTAGCTGGCAATCTATTGATAGATTTAAACTTCTTGCCTTTCTCATAATGCTGTACATTGCCTTTGTTGCTTGTTCAAGATTATTTTTTCTCGACTTTGCAAATGATCCGTTTTGAGAGAAAATTATGCCCAAATAATTTATCTCTTTTACTTCTTCGACCTGCAAATTCTGGATTTTAAAAATAATGTTTTGGCGATTGCGATTTCCAAAGATAAGAATTTTTGTTTTAGACACGTTAATTTCCATTTTCCAGGTTGTACAATATTCCACAAAATTATCAAGGGCGAACTGCAAGTCATTAGCAGTTTAAGCAAGGATAACGGTGTCATCCGCGTACAATAGTACACACAGGCGTATAAAAAGGTGAAGCTCATTTTCAATTGAAGATTCCAACTCATGAAGTCCTGTGACACCCTTTTCGGTAAGGAATTCTTCCAGGTCGTTTAAAAACAGAGCAAAAAGGAAAGATGACAAATTTTCCCCCTGCCTCACTCCCTGTTCACATGGGAAAACATCGGAATATTCTGTACCCATGCGGACTCGCGATTTAATTCCAGAATATAAGCTTTTGATACAGCGGAAGCATTTGCCCTGTATACCATTATTTATTAGTTTCTGCCACAGACCGGGTCGCCAAACTTTGTCAAAGGCCTGCTTGAAATCAATAAAAGCATAGTATAACTTTTTCTTACATTTCTTGAATAAGTGAGATAACAAGTATAGGGAAAATGTATGATCTATTGTCGAATAGCCTTTTCTAAACCCTGTCTGACATTCAGATATTAACCCATTTTCCTCAAAAATTCGCGTTAATCTATTATTTATTATTTTGGTAAAAACTTTTCCTAAACAACTGAGAATTGTTATTGGCCTATAGTTCTCGGGACTTTTGGGGTCGCCTTTTTTAAATATTGGGTTAATAATACCGACAGACCACACTTCAGGTATGATTCCATCATCAAAAATTAAATTAAAAAGCATTTTATAAACTGGAAGCATAACATCCAAAGTACACTTTAAATGTTCATTTAAAATGTTATCCTGTCCGGGGGGCTTTGTTATTTTTTAGTGATTTTATCACATGAATGATTTCTTCATTGCTGATCTCCATATTCAGGTCATCATTATAATCCGAGCTAATTGCTGGAGTATCTGCAGTATCGTACTCAGGATGAAGGGGGTGATTTATACTTTTAAAGAAACCAAACATTTCCTCAAGTGAGGCCTGCGAACTGGTCGTCTCTTGTTTGGTTGACTCATTCAGAATTTTCCAGTACTCTTCAGGATTCGACGTACGAAGTGTTTTTAACTTATTTGACATTTGTTTTCGATATGCGTTACAGTTTGTATCCAGTATCTTTTTATACGTTTTACTTTTCCTACTTAGATTCGCTTTATTCGCTTCTGATTTCGTTTTATTGTAATTCTTTTTCGCCAAATGAAACTCTGACCTGGGTCTTCTACATTCGGAGTTAAACCAGGGTTTACTGGGACGTTTTGTTTTTAATGAGCACTTTTTAAAACTTTTGGAGGCAGCAGACAAAAATATATAGCAGATGCCATTCACGACGGAGTTTAAATCCTCAGCTCGTATTTGGGTTTGGGGAACATTTAATGAACTTAAGAAATGGATGAGATCATTTACTTTGCCCACATCTATGTTTTGTATGAATAGATCAAGCTTATTACTGGACCAAAGCTTTGTTGTTTCTGTGAGCTTTTCAGCTGATTTAATGCATTATGACACCGCATTTATCGCGGATATTCTCTCATTACTCGATATGCTAAAAGTAACGGGACAATGTACATCTGAAAATAGGTCAGAGAAGTCAAGAACAGCAAAGTCTGTTACCCGTGGAATCATTTCTGTTGTTGAAAGGCAATAATCAACTAAACTTACATTTTTACATGTTACCTTTCCTACCCCTTTATCTTCACCGATTCTACCATTCAGTATACTGACCTCATTATTTTTAGAAAATTCTAACAGTCTGCGTCCAAAATTGTTCACAACGTGATCCTGAGATATTCTATCAGCACTGAACCCACATGTATGAAGTAGACCAGAATGAATATTCTGTATACCGACTGTGTCTTCAACGGACTTATTAAAGAATACACAATCATTGACAGTTCCAGACCTCGCATTAAAATCTCCAAACAAAAGAGCAAATCTTCTGCTGGGGCAAAATGTTAACAATTCATTTTCAATTTCAGAAAAACAATCATTTGAGGAGTAGGTACTATTTTCCGGAGGGATATATATGATGCCACAAATAACATCTTCATTACTCTTTAAAAGATCTTTTTTATCTTAAACCACAGGACACATTTGCTTTCGGAGGGGAGTACACTAATAATTTGGCTAGCCTCTCTTTATAAACAAGAATTATCCCCCCTGATTTCGTCCTGGAGATCTTTCTCCTATTTTTCATATGTATAACATAACCTGGGCTATCTAATGAATCTGCATCATCTGTTTTCGTTTCTGTAAACCCCATTATGTCGTTACTATTGATTAGGTCAGTGAACTCGGGAACGTTAAGTCGGTTCTAAATACCACAGACATTTAAAAATGTAAAATTCAAGGGGGTCCTGATGGAGGTAGAATTACTTTGCTCCTTTTTTCTGTTGCGAATGTTGGGACCGGAATCATATTCAATTCTATTCTTTATTTGTGTACCGGCGATTTCCTATCTGAATGGAGGGGTAGAGTATTTTGGACGCTTGCCTGGGTGAGTCACTCTGTTTGATGGAGAGAGGGAGGTGGGCGGCGTTACATGTGTTACTGCTGCAGAAGTAGGAGGGTTAGGCAACGGGTCGGGACGAATGTCGTCTTGCGAGAATCTCACAGATTGGTGAGGTTCGACTGGTGGGACATACCCTCGGTTATTAACAAACAGTTTATCTTTGACCAGTTTTACTTGCTTTTGGGCACGTCTATCCCTTCTCATTACTGGGTAGAGTTTCTTCCTACGCTCCTCAATTTCTGGAGGAAATTGCTCGTTGATATAATAGTTTTTGCCTTTGAGTTTTGGACCTGATATTCGAATACTTTCTCTGTCTTTAAAACGGGTAAATTTCACAACTATCTTACGATGGAAATGTTCGCGTTGTCTCCCTATTCTGTGCGCACGATCTATCTGAATTGATCTTTCATCCAAACGTAACTCTATTCGTATGAAGTCCCTAATGAGCCCCTCGACATTTTCACCCGGACTCTCTCCCTAAGGCCACTGAAGATGAGATTATTTCTCATGGACCTACACCATATGTTCATTTAATATAAATTGTGATGATCACAACCATTTGTCATTTAATGTGTTTTATTATATGTGGACGTGAGCCTTGATGCCAAGAAGTTATTTGTGATGCCATGTTATTTATTTGTGGACTTGTGCCCAGTGGCCAAGCAGTATTTTCTTTATGTGGACTTAGGTCATGATGCCAAGTGATGTCTCATTTCCAAATGTATTTTACTTCTGTGATCATGGACTCAGTGTTAGTTGCGGAGCATGATTCCAGTTTCCAGAACTACTTTCGCACACTGATTGATGCATTTGGGCGTCACCAGCTGCCGCCAAATATAGGCGATATTTATTTGTAGTCAACACTTTCTGTTGTCTCGCTCTTTTTTTCACTTTCACCTTAGCGGCTTTAATATATCTATTATAAGGTTTTTCAATATAAGACGCGAGACAATATTGGTGCTGCGAGCTAATCGAACTTTCGTGGCTAAAATTAATTTATTTAACTTCTATTTCGATTTGCTGATTCTAGATCAGGAAAATCTCAAAACATTTTCTTTACATTTGCCAATGGCGCGAAGTGGGTGTAAAGCAAAGTTACTCATCGAGGATGTTTCTTCAAACCAAAACTGAATAACTCGAGTTTGGAAAATTATAACCGATGGAAATCGTCCGTCCACGTTTTGTCATAGTGAGTTTTAAGGTAAATCGTAATAGATCAGTTTTGTGGAGTTTTCAATATTGCACTCAGTGTAAATAAATAGTTTTTCATTCAAATAAAATCGACTATAAAATTGCGTTCCACTCAGATAGTTTTAAGTGGGAAAATTTGTGTTTTAATTGACGCTATGAAATCTTCACAAATCGTTTCATTTTTTGTTCTGGTGTAAATGAAAGGTTTTTCGTTCAATGAATGAAATGGAAAAACTCGAGTTTGGAAAATTAGAACCGATGGAAATTGTCCATCACGTTTTTTCATAGCGAGTTTTAAGATAAATCATATTAGATAGGTTTTGTGGAGTTTTCAATATTGCACTCAGTGTAAATAAATAGTTTTTCATTCAAATAAAATCGACTATAAAGCATTCCACTTAGATGGGTTTTAAGAGGTAAAAATTGTGTTTAATTGACACTATAAAATCTTCGCAAATCGTTTCATTTTTTGTTCCGGTGTAAATGAAAGGTTTTTCATTTAATAAATCGACTATAAAATCACGTTCCACTCAGATAGTTAAGTGGTAAGATTTGTGTTTAATTGACACTATGAAATCTTCGCAAATCATTTCATTTTTTGTTCCGGTGTAAATGAAAGTTTTTTCATTCAGTGAATGAGACAGAAAAATCACGTTCCACTCAGTCAGGTTTTTAAGAGGTAAATTGAGTTTTAATTGACTCGTGATAATGTTTCGGATATATGAATGAACCCTTTTGACGGATACAATTCTTCTCAAATGCGTTAAATCAGAAAGAATTACTTGATCATTTTTTTGAAAACCGGTTTTTCATTTTTCGTTCGTAAAGTGGTTTTAAAACAGAATTTTTCACTTCATCTAAAATGCTGTTTGAGGATTACGATAAAACGTTTCTGTTCATATGCGCTAAACTTTCACACTTTTCAAAAGTCGTTCTGTTCATCATGGTGTGAATAATCGGTGATGTGATCTTTAACACATCCGAGGGCAAAATGCATTTATCAAGGTTTTATTTTGTAAAAATGTTTTCTCTCAACTGGTTTTAGTTATTATATATTAAAGACAGAAGATTTTATTTACTTGAAACATAAAACATAAAAATAATTATACATTTAATTTTTGAGAATAATAAAATAACTCACGTTACCATACTCTAAAGGAAATATTAATAATTTTAAAAAACGAAAAAATGTTTTTACACATCACAGATTCCAAGCGGAGAGATCAACTTCTCAATGATTACGAATGACTCAAGAAAAGCATTCTATCCTCTGACAGAAGCAGGCGATTGGGAGAGATGGAATTAAGATGTGAAACCACAAAATTATTTAAACCTGTGACGGAGGTTCAGGAACGAAGTAAGAAGGAGATCGTTGATGAATTGAAGCCCATAAAAGAAAGTTCTTTGAGAACGGGTTCATTGCCCGGCAGTTTTACAAGGGGGTTCTCCTTTCAAAGATCATCACCGGATTACGTTCCCATGAGAATCGAGACCGACGTGAGCGAAAGCGATGATGCCACTTTGACTATCAGCACTGATAGCGTCGTGTCGTCCGAGGATGGTGGTAAGAGAGATCTGTTGCATGGAATTTATAAGGATTCTGGTGGTAGAACTTTTGTAGGTGACACCGAAGTGCAAGAGGATGATGATAATTTAATCGTCGGTTCGAATAGGTATGAATTAACTACTGGACTGCGCAAATTGCTCCTTTTCGACAAGCCTGGAGATTACACAGATCGGGATTTCGACAATTACGGCAACATTCTGGTTCAAACCCACGCCATGAAGAGAAATAATGATGCCAGAGAAACGAGACCCAAAGCCAATAGAGGTTACAAGTGGACGAAGGTGGTGAAACCCATATGGGATATGAATAAGAAATTCGTCGAATTGGTGTCTGGGAAAGGAGTGAGAACCACTTTTCTTCCGAGCGATTCTGACGCTCTGTCTCAGAGATTGAGATTGTTGATGGCAAGTCAACCTGCAGGTAATACTGGATTAGATAATGAAATAGTGAGCATATGCAGTGAATTGTTGAGGCTGAAGGTTTTGAATAAACGCAATTATAAAAGACTGATGAACGAATTGAAGGATTGATATATATAATAAGTAGAGAGAACAAACAAACAAAAAATAGATAAAATAAAAACAGTAAATTTTGCACTAGAAAATAATAAAAAGTATTTAAACAACAAACGATTTACCAGTGAAAAAAACAAAATATATATTATAAAATAAAAATATGTTGGTGATAAAGAACAGGGATACGTCAGAACTTACGTTCAAGGTGGTTCTGGCATCGTCGATTCTATAATGCGAGCATTCACGAGCAATGCAGGTAGAAAACTCACATCGACCGTGTTTGAGGTTGGTAGGAAGACAGCTTTGGATGCTGGTAAGAAAGCCACTTCTGAAGCTAGTGGTAGGATCGCTTCTCTGGCTGGCAAGAGGGCAGCCGATGCTTTGATCAACGCGTTGGTCGGTCCGTAGGCAAAGCGAGCTACGTTAGAGCGATGCCCAAAAAGTTGGAAAGATTTTAAGGATGCTGTGGTACCCATACAAGATTTAGCCAAAATGATGAATGGATCTGGATTGAAGAGAACTCACGACGGTGTAATATAAATAAATAATAATATTTATAAAAACTGAGTCTGAAAAAACATTGTGCTTGAAAATCTAAAAATAACAAAAAATAAAAGAAGATGAACTTTAAAGATATGTCTTGGAACGACGCCACGACCAAGAGGTCGAATAACGAGTTCTTTCCCAAAAGCATAAGAGGCTTGGTAGTGGGAAAATCGAATTGTGGAAAGACCAATCTGTTGATGAATCTGTTGTTGCAACCCGACTGGTTGGATTACGATAGATTATTCGTGTTTGGCAAGAGTTTGTTTCAACCCGAATACAGATTGCTTCGAGAGTGCATGGATCGTAGATTGCCCAAGGACGTCATAGCCAGAATCTTTGACAGTAGGGAGGAATTCGACAAAAGTGAAGCTTCTCTTTCGACCATTTTGGATGGTGCGGTGATGGAATTGATGAAGAGAAATGTGTGTTCGAACATCGAGTGTCGATTTTTTGAGAATGCTAGCGATGTTCCGGATCCTAGAGAATTGAAATTGGAAGATAAGAATCTCATGATTTTCGACGATCTGCTTTTGGAGAGACAGAACCGATGTGAATCATATTACATTAGGGGTCGTCACAGCAACGTGGACTGTTTCTACCTGTTGCAGAATTATTTTCGATTGCCCAGACAGACGATAAGGGAGAACGCTAATTTACTGTGTCTCTTTCGCCAGGATCTCAAGAATCTCAATCACATCTACGGTGATCACGTCGCAAACGACATGAGCGTGGCGGAATTCAGGAGATTCTGCAAGAGGGTTTGGGATGGAAGACTTTACAATTTCATCATGATCGATTTGACTAGCGAATTTAATCGCGGAAAATATCAGAGTGGATTCGACAAGTTTTATGTTTCTGATGATAATAAGATAGAGAGCAAAAACAAAAATTAGAAAATAATAAATCATCAATAATTTAGTTTTGAAAAATAAAATAAAAATTAAAAATATAATGTTCGAACAAGGAGAATTGTTAGAACGGATAGCTGAGAATACGGCTGCAAAACAATCCATTCAAATCATGGTGAGTGGCGATTCGAGTCGATTCGCAACGAAATTCGAACCTTCTATCGAATTGAATAGAGAGAAAAGATACGAGATGGCGTTGGTGAATCTGGGGACTTATTATTCCTTTCCCAACGTCACCGAAAAGAATAACTCGTTCAAGTATTCCGGATTGGTTGGAGATTCAAATTCCCAAAAGGAAGTTACAACATAGATGATTTGAACAATTACATTCAGACGCGAATGAAGACAGATGGAAAGGGAAGCAACAAGATCAGACTCGCTCCCAACCCTAATACTTTACTGACTATGTTGGATTTGGAAGATAATTTTCGAGTGGATTTCAACACGAACGATTCTATAGGCAAGATGCTGGGATTCGATCGAAAGATGTATCAAGGCCACGCGCATCTGAAAATACGGTCGACATTCTCGCAGTCAATAGTATTCTGGTGAATGTGGATGTGATTGCTGGGAGCTACGTGAATGGTAGCGCTCAACCAACGATCTATTCCTTCTTCCCAAACGTGTCGCCGGGTTATAAAATCATGGAACGACCTCAAAATTTAGTTTATCTACCAGTGATTTTAGACACGTTGTATAGTCTCAAAACCACGTTGACGGATCAAAATGGTGAACTGTTAGATCTTCGTGGAGGGAGGGTGACAATACGATTTCACATAAGAGAAATATAAAAAAGC
Source organism: Pictodentalium vernedei (assembly GCA_031216915.1). Lineage (NCBI taxonomy): Eukaryota > Metazoa > Mollusca > Scaphopoda > Dentaliida > Dentaliidae > Pictodentalium > Pictodentalium vernedei. Next base: position 561,074,233 of record CM062296.1, read on the forward strand.
AAAAAGAAAAAAATATTGCGTATATATATAAATAAGAAAATAAAATAAATGCAATATTAACTTTACAAAAAATTATTTAATATATTATCATTAAAACAAAGAAACAATTGAACAAAATATATTTTAAAAATAGAAATATGACTGTATATGTGGTTAAAAATGTGAACATATCCAAAGGACAGAGGAAGAAACTTGAGAGAGCGTTAACTCGAGGTGAGCCGGTGAGATTCAAATTCACTCAGGAAGATCTGATGAGTGGCAGTGACGATCAAATCACCTGGACCAGAACTCAAATCAAAAGGATGGAGAAAGTGATCAGTGATGGAAGAGGGTTGAAGGTGAGATTGAGTCCTGCTCAATTGAAATACAATTTGAAAATGAAAGGCGGTTTCCTACCTCCATTGGCAGGAATCGCTGCAAAAGCATTGCCCTTTGCCGCAAAAGCATTGCTCTTTCTTGGAAAGACTCTCGGTGTGGGAGCTCACTCGGGACTCGTGAGTTCGGCAGTTGAGAAATTAATGGGTGGCAGCAGACTGTTTTTGAAGAAGGGAGGAGCCTGTGTCACATCCACATAGACGACAATGGTGAAGGATTGTATCTAGAACCCATTAGAGGTGGCAACTCTTTCTGTGGAAATGGTCTCTATCTGAAGAGTGGATGAAACATTGAGTGACTCGGTAAGGGTTTGCTGTTTGGTGAGAATTTGCCGTTTAAGAATATACTGATTTTGAGTATGTTATTATAATGTAAAAAATTATATAATTATATAAAATATAAAAATATAAATCATAGAAAGTATAAAAAAATAATATAAAATGGATAAAAAGGTGGAAAAACAATTAGACGATAATGATGAATATCACGGGATAGAGTGCGAAAAAGATGTGGAAAAATGATTAGATGCTAATGATGAATATTGTGGGATAGTGTGGGAAAAAGATGTAGAAAAACAATTAGATGCTAATGATGGATATCTTAGGAAAGAACTGAAAAAAGAGTTTAAAAAAGATTGGGATAGATGGTTGAAATTTAAAAGAATGAGATGTTTTCCACCGCCACCACTACCTTCTGAAGAGAATGGTAATGATGTGAGTGTTACCAAGAGATGCACCACATTCGTTCATAATTATGATATAGATAAACAAATGTGTTGTTATAAAAAACGTAATATACCACAAAAAAAAAGAAAAGAAGAATCGACGCCGAAATTTGTGAAAAAAGGATATGTTACTATAATATATATGTCGATAGTGAAGAAGAAGAAGAAGAAGAAGAAGAAGAAGAAGAAGAAGAAGAAGAACAACAACAACAACAACAAAAACAAAAAAAAGTAATGAGATCTAGAGATGTTCAACCTCTCTAGATCTCATTACTTTTTTTTTCCTTCTTCTTCGCTAAAAATCAGTCTCTCTATTGTTTTATATTTTCAAGTCCGTTATTAGCATGTTGACGGTCGTGTCTTCTCCTTTTTCGAAAATGTGTTGAATGTTTATCTTTACTTTTGCGAGTTTTTTTACATCGGTGAAGGAGCTCTCACCACCCAATTTGTTCATGAGTTTGAGAGATATTTTTGGATATATGTAACTTCTGTAGGGCAACGACAAATCATCGTTGTTGAATTCTCTGTCTTCGGCGACGACGATGTTCTGTAGATCGCTTTAGTACTCGTAAAACAAATCGAGCGTGGCTTCATCCAATTTCAAAGGCATGCTATATTTGTCATATTTGTGCTCAAAGCCCTTTGTCTCGACCTCGTTCAATTCGATGGCATCGTGTCGATGTAATCTATAGATTTTACAACTGAATTTCTTACACGTGTCGAGTTGTTTCGATTTCAATTCACATCTTTTAGGTGTTGTTGTCATGATCGGTTATTTGTTTTTTTTGTTTTATGAATTATTGCAAATAATATATATTTTTGAATTTTGTGTTTAAATAATAATTTGTTAAAAAAGGTTTGTTTGTTTTTATTCTCTCTCTATATATATATATAAATTTTTTAATTTTTAATTTTCTTTAATGTGAAAATTATTTTTTTTGTTTTTTTGAATTTTATGTTTAAATAATAATTTATTTAAAAAAAGGTTTGTTTTTTTTCTCTTTATATATATACAAAAAAGTTTTTAATTTTAATTTTCTTTAATGTGAAATTTTTTTTTTTACATATGTATAAAGACTAATTTAAAACTTTTTAACAAATTATTATTTAAATACAAAATTCAAAAAAAATATTCTTACAAATGAAGCAAACAAATAAAAAAATGGAAAATTTAAATGAGAAAACCGTACCTCAGAAAAACGAGATGTGTAGAGAATTAAACATTCCACATTTCAGAAATCATAGAACCAAATATAAAAAAATTGAAGTCATACAGAAATATTGTTTGCAAAATGATGGAAAGAAAAAAATTGAAAGATCGAAAGTGGACAAACTTAAACAGACTCGAATTGCAAAAAAAAATAAGCCAATGACAGTAACGCCTGATGGTAGAAAACGAAACGTGGAGTGTGATGAAATTATAAAGATCATGCATGAGGAGTTCCGTAGTTTACTCAATGAAAAGGCAAACGATATGTTGATAGCAACGATGTCAAATAATGCTTTGGCTGTGAAAAATGAGAAGAAAAAGATAGTAAAAGGAATCGAAATGCCGACGTCAAAAAAAAAAAACATTTCGGTTGCGAAAAATAAGAAGACGACTAAACGAAAAGCCATCGAAGAACTTCAAGTTTCAAAAGAAAAAAAAAAACTAAAACAAAAATGAGTGATGCACTTCAGAATCTAGACAAATGAGATATATCAAACGAAATTTGATGAGCAATCGATGAAGGGAAAGGAGAAGAATATGTAGCACGAGTCAGAACGGGAGAAGGCGATCAAAGGCATTTTTAAAACTTTCGACATGGTTCCCTTGTTCAAGAAAATCAATCCGAAATTGTTCATGGAACGGGTGAAGAAAAAAGTATTGGATTTGTTTTGCGAACACATGAACGTGGGACGAAAAATTAAGATGATACTCCATTGCGTGATGAATAAAATTGACGTGAATTCCGGCGAGAGCATTGTGAAAAATGCATATTTCAGATCTAATGTCGAACCTGTATTTCGAGGTTCAGATTTATCAGACGTTTTCGATACAATGAAAGACAAGATGTTGACGTCTTTCGCGAATTATCAACATGAAGGTAGTAATTGTACGTTCAATGAGGTGTTGAAACTCGAAATTTGTAAACTAAAAACGATTCGTTGAAAGCTTCTTCCTATGTGGAATTACTGTATTTCTTAGTTAAAAAACACTCTGTGGTCAACGTGAGAAATAAAGATGGCCAGTGTTTGAAATGGGCAGTCACCTCCGCTTTATACCCCGTCAAAATCCATCCTGAGAGAGTTTCTCATTACGAGGAGACTTCTAAAAATCTTGATTGGACCAGAGTGCCTTTTCCAATGCAGTTAAAACACATCAAACGTTTTGAGGTTCAAAATCTCACCGTAGCAGTGAATGTCTTGGGATACGGCGATGAAAAACGAATGATCTATCCTCTCAGACAGACTTCGTATCTCGAAAGAGAAAAGACAAATATTTTATTATTGATTTCGAATGGTGACAATCGTCATTATTGTTGGGTTAAACATCCGAGCTGATTACTGTTGAGACAAAATAATAAACATGAACATAAGACATGTTTATGTTGCAACTGCATGAACACGTTTCACCGCGAAAAATCGTTAGTGAAACATCAGGAATATCGCAACGAAAATCAAGGTGTCACCGTTGAAATGCTTAAACCCAAAACCATCGTGAACTTTCAAAATCACAATAGAAGGTTAAAAGTACCATTTGTCGTGTATGCCGATTTCGAATGCTTCACCATGAAAATGAGTTCCTGCCAACCCGGCGCTCTTCGAAATTACATCGAAAGATATCAAAAACACATGCCTACAGGCTATTGCATTTACATGAAATGCGCTTTTGACTCACAACACAACATGGGTCCCTTCACTTACACGAAACGGCGCGAAGACGACGACGTGGCTCAAAGGTTTGTGGAAGAGTAAAATTTTATATGACAAATTCAAAACTCCGGCGAAAATGATCATCATGCGAGAGCAGCAGGGCGAAAATAATAGAGCCACCGAAAGTCACATATGCAGACAATCGTTCGACGAGAATTCAGAGGAAAATAAGAAGGTCAGAGACCACGATCATTACACGGGTCTGTATCGCGGTCCAGCTCAAGGCAAGTGTAATTTAAAATATCGAGATGCCATTTTTTATCCGGTGATATTTCACAATCTCTCGGGTTACGACAGTCATCTGTTCGTGAAAAATCTCGGCACCACCAACGAAGAATTAAACTGCATCGTGAACAACAAAGAAAGATACATTTCCTTCATGAAATGGAAGCTCATGGAGAAGAAAAGAGTAATCGACAGAGAGACGTTGAAAGAAAAAACTAAATCCATTCATAGAGCCATATGTTTCATCAACAGTTTTAAATTCATGTCGACCGCTCTGGAAAAATTAGTCGATAACATGAGCAAGGATAAATTTAAAATCATGAGCGAAGACTTTGGAGAATGAGTAGATGTCATGTTGAGGAAAGGAGTCTATCCTTACGATTACATGAATGATCTAAAGAGATTCGACGACACCGTGCTACCTTCGAAAGAAGATTTTTATTTGAAATTATACGAATTGGACATTTCTGATGAGAATTACGAACACGCAAAAACATGTGGAAATCATTCCATATGAAAACCATGAGAGATTATCGCGATCTCTATCTGAAGACCGACGTTCTGCTCCTGGCAGATGTTTTCGAAAATTTTTGACACGTCTGTTGTCGAAATTACGATCTGGATCCAGCTTGGTATTTCACCACACCCGGTCTGGCATGGGACGCTCTGTTTCAGACCACCGAAATCCAATTGGAATTATTATCTGACATGGACATGTTCGAAAAGGCCATGAGAGGTGGCGTCTCGATGATCTCTCACAGATATTCTGAAGCTAACAATCCCTACATGAAAGAAGGTTGCGATTCGGAATGATCGAATAAATACATACAGTATTGGGATGCTAATAATCTATACGGTTGTGCCATGAGTCATCCTTTACCAATTGGAAATTTCAAATAGGTGACGGAACCGGAAGAGATGCAAAAATGGAGAGACTGTCCTTGCATTTTAGAAGTCGATTTGAACTATCCAGAAGAATTACATGACCTACACAACGATTATCTGCTGGCTCCCGAACGAATGGAATGGATTGAAGGAAACTCATTCCCAATTCATTTAACAAACGTAAGTACGTCATCTACAGCGAGAATTTGAAACAGTATGTGGATTATGGGATGAAATTAGTCAACATACATCGCATCATTTGATTCGACGAAGAGCCTTGGATGAAAAAATATATCGATCTCAACACGAATCTCAGAATTCGAGCCGTGAACAATTTCAAAAAAGATTTCTTCAAACTCAGGAACAACTGCGTGTATGGTAAATCTATGGAAAACATCAGGAAGAGAACCGACATTCAACTCGTCACATCTGAGAAAAAAGCTAAAAAATTAGTGCCGAAACCCAATTACAGACACCGAACCATATTCAACGAAAATCTAGTGGCCATTCACATGCAAAAGATGCACCTGAAGTTCGACAAACCCTATTATCTCGGACCGATCATCTTAGATATCAGCAAGCGATTGATGTACGAGTTCCACTATGATTACGTCAAATGGAAATTTGGTGAGAAAGCCAAACTACTGTTCACCGACATGGACAGTTTAGTTTATGAGATAGAGATGAAAGACATCTACCGAGATATATCTCCAGATGTGGCCGCGTGGTTCGGCATGAGCAATTATCCCGTCGATCACCCATCAACATTCAATAGAACGACAACAAAAAGGTGTTGGGTATATTTAAGGATGAGAGCGGTGGTAAACAAATCGTCGAATTCGTGGGTTTCAGGCCCAAACTGTATGCTTATCGTCTAGAAGGTGAAGAGATGAAGAAGTGCAAAGGGGTTAAAGCGTGTGTGGTGAAGAAAAACATCTCTTTTCGAGAGTATAAAGATTGTCTGTTCGGAAGTACTCCAGTGTATAAGACTATGAAATCGATTCAAAGCGACAATCACGGCGTGTATACCGAAATAGTCAACAAGATTTCGCTGATGGCTGACGACGATAAGAGATTCGTGTTAGATGATAAAATAAGCACTTTGGCACTCGGACATTGGACTTTGGATATGATTATGGACAATAGGATTTCAGATAGGATTCCAGATATGATTAAGGAAGGTGTCATCCTACCTAACGAACCCCTATCCAACATCGATCTGTCGAATGCAGCAAAGGATTTGAAAATAAAAGATTTTCTAGGCGTGTTTTCCAGAGATGCCTTGCTGAAGGGAAGACCTCGGCAATCAGAATGCGGAATTTTAAATCTAGACGATTTATCAGGTGAAGGCACTCACTGGGTGGCGTGGTTCAAGAATGGGAAGAAGAATTATTATTTCGACAGCTACGGAATCTCACCGCTGAAAGAAATAAAGAACTATTCCGACGAATCGATGGTTTGTTACAACACAGAATGAGTGCAATCGCCAGATCAAGTGTTTTGCAGTCACCTGTGTCTCTACATTCTCAGGAGATGGTCGGAAGGAGATCGGTTTCAAGACATTCTCAATGCTTTACATTAGAGAGAGATTTTTTTTATAGTATATATAAAGGTAAAAAATTATTTTAAAAAAATTTAATCGAATAAAAACAAAAAATAAAAAATAAGTGAAATATTTCATTTTTAATAAACTGCATTTGAAATATATTTTTTAAAACAAAAAAACCTCAAAACAACATGCCAGTCGATAAATTTGGTAGAAGTGACGATGAAAATCGACCCAAAAAGAAGAGGAAGATGCTCAAAGTTGGCGATGGTTACGACGTTGCCAACTTGGCATGAACGTTACATTTGGAGATACAAACCTTGAGAGGAACCTTTGAACATGAATGATAAGAAGCTCTACAATCTTCGAGAGCCGATAGATCTCGAGGATGCGGCGACTAAAAAATACGTCGACGGGGGAACGCGGATTTCGAACGAATCATGCTAGATAATTACGTGGATAAAGCCATGACCGACGATCTCGATCTGAAATCCAAACGTTTGGTCAACGTCGTGAATCCCATAGATTCCACCGATGTCGCAACCAAGAAATACGTGGACGACTCTCACGTGCGATTCATCAAAACATCTGAGAAATAGATACATTCAGAAAACGATGCAATCGGAATTGAACGCCAATTCTAACAAGATAACGAACGTGGCCACTCCAACAAATCCCAAGGACGTGGCGACCAAGCACTACATAGATCTAGAACAGAGAAAGTCTGACAGACGAGAAATGAAATCGGATCTGAATGCGGGATTCAACAAGATATTGAATCTTTCAAAGGTCGATCATGCGGATGCGGACTCCACCACGGTCAACAAGGGCTATGTGCATTCCGCCGTGACACGATCACAAGAATACGTAGAATCGCAAGTGGACGATCTTTATCTGAACAGACAATCTGGCGGAACCATGGAGGGTGGCATCAACATGAATGGTCAGAATTTATTTGGTCCCGATCATGATCCTGAATTCGATTCCAGTGCGGTAAGCAGGAAGTACGTGAATGACAACTTGGTCTGGAGAAAGGGCAACATCATGGAATGTAAACTAGACATGGGCGGACATGCGCTCACGAATCTACGAGATCCCATGCACATGTCGGATGCCTGCACCCTTATTTCGGTGGTGGAGAAAGTCAAATATGCCAGACAATTGATCACCGTGTGGGCCGAGGAGACCGGCGAAATCATTCGAATGAGTCTGGCTTCCACGGATTTGAATAACAGAGCGGTCATCAATCTCACGGTGAACGGAGTAGAGAGTGATAAGAGATACAGTGTCAAAAAGACCTAGAATCAACACTCGAATGTTAGCACGTTCGGCACGCCTCTCAAAGTGAACGCCGGAGACAGGATTAATTTTGTTATGAAAACCAATAATCCCGAAGCCGCCACTTCCGTGGTGAGCATACTGATCGAACTAGATCCTCTGAACAAACAGTGAATGCGTGGAAATAATTAATTAAAAATAATGAGTGATTATTAAAAACAAAAAAAAGTAATGAGATTTAGAAAGATGTTCAATCTCTCTAGATCTCATTACTTTTTATTTATTTTTTTTGTTTTGTTTTAATACGTTATTTCTCATAATGTTTCATCTCGTGAAATTGGATCACCTATTTCGAAACACGCATCGACATCTATTTTAGCATTTCGAAGAGCTTTTATAAATTCTTGAAAAGCAGTCGGTCCTCTATACATCAATGTGTCTAAAAGTTTTCTGGTCTTATCTTCTATCAAGATTTTACTTTCGATTTCACATCTCATATAATCGGTCAATATCAAAGGTTCTGTTTCTACTAAAGTGTCTAGAATTATTGTTAGCGAATCTTGCGAAATATTTTTAATCAAAACACGTCTGTTTCTTCTCAAGTATTCTCTTTCTTTATCATTCATTTTTGTAATTATTTTTTCAATTTTTATTTACATATTTTTTTCTTTCTTTCTTTTTTTTCTTCACACACACGTCTCTTATCGAATGATCAACATCTTATTTCCATTCGATTCAAATTGTAATTCTCTATCCGACAGGACCAGGGTGAAGGCTTCGGTTTTTCTCGGCACATTCCTATCGAATTGCATCTTGATCTCAATGTCTAAGACGCTACTCTTGAGTCATTCGCTCTGTTTACTAACATCAGATACGAACATGGGATACATCAACTTGTATTTGCCTGGAGATATATTAGGGTTGCTCATCAATTCGTCTAGACCATGATACTTCTTTCTAAAATCTGCAGCGTCACTGTACAGTCTGCAGAAATCATTCTTGTCAAACGACGCATTATAAGCAATTGCTGGATATCTCGTGGCGTTCAAAAACACTTGCATGTTTCTCAAATTGCAGTGATCGAATAGCAATGCATTCTTTTCCTGAGACCCATCCCTATCGTCTGAAATGCGACCACGATGAAACGCGGTCTCTTGGAAGCGGATTTCATGGTCAATCTCCAATTGAAGTGATTCGTGGAGAGTGGAATGCTAGCCGTGTCGCACTGTCTCATTGTAAATCCCACGGGTAATTTACTATTGGATTCTATGATCTTGTAGAGACGTGTTTTTTCCATGATCGAAGGCTGCACATGCAGAACGAACCATGATATCTTGTGTAGAGTTAACTTACCCGCATCGGTCATGGGGAGTCTCACTATCGCATCGTCATTTCCCTTTTGAATCAGTGTCAGATTGTGTTTGTATCCGTACATGATCTTGTTGTAATCGTCCGCGAATCCGAAGATGTGTTTCAAAGGTATCCTGAATGAAAACGTTCCTTTGGGTCTGGACGTCTTGACGACGTAGTCAAATATCGTGGCGGCACCTGTGCTAGCAGGGCCGATGGTGTCTTTCACCCACAACTGATTAAGTCCTCTGGATTTTGAAAAATCATCCAGATACGTCAAGAGTCCGAACATCGTTGTGGCCTGACCGGGATGAAACACAGATTCTGTCTCTTGTCCGGATAGCAAGTATTTTATATTACTGAATAGATGCATGATGCCATTATTGGCTAAAGTAACTGTGTCGTCGTCGGCGTATTCGGTCCCATCTTCCTTGGTGAGACGTCCCTGCACCACTATGTAACTCTCGCTAGGATGAACGAATAGATCTTGGGTTTCGACATTGATTCTTATCTCTCCCGCATTGTTCAAACTCGTTCTGGTTATCGGTTCGTATTCATGAACCTCGTATTCTTGAATACTTTCATCTTTCACTATGCTTTGTGCGATATCTAGTATATTTGCCATTTTTGAAGGGTTTTTGTGTTTTTGTTTATTAATTAGCTTGCTTTTTTATCTAAAAAATAGTTTTAATTATTTTTTATTATTATTATTTTTTCTCTCCTTTATATATATATGTGTAAACAAGAAAATGTTAAAGAGAGTAAATAAAAAAAATTGTTTTCTTTATTAAAACTTCGTCTTCTGCAGTTGTTGTTCATAAAACTTTCCGATGATCTCTTCACCATCCAAAGCTTTGATTTCATACATCACCGGATCGGTGTGAAATATTCTGATTATCACGAAGATTTGTGAGGTCCATCGAGGAGTGTAACCCTTTTCGAAGTGCTTCTTATAAGCGTAGATTCTCACTCGATCGCCGACCGCAAATTTCGGCAGTCTAGATTTCTTCCTGATCATAGATCTCTCAGGATATAGATTCTCGTAGACCCGTTTTTCGTTTTGAGGATCGCTAGCTTCCGCGGGAGTCATCTTGATTGATCTGTGTCACGTGTTGTTGTAATCTTCAACCAGACTGTTCAGAGCATATATGTATTTCTTGGTCGAATTCGCCGTGAAGTATCTGTGCATCTTTTCCTTCATCGTTCGATTCCAACATTCCACGATGCTGGCTTTCTCTTCGTTTTTGATCGAGTAGAGGTCGACCAATCGACAAACGTCCTCATTGTAGAATTCCTTCCCCTTATCCACCCACAATTTATTCGGTTTTTGAGAAGAGGAGTCGAACACGCTCTTCAGAGCCTTGGCGATGCAAGGTCCCGATTTATTCTTCAAAGCTCTGATCCAACCGTATTGGGAAAACACGTCGATGACCGTCAATAGATATTTAACAACCTCGTTCCACCTTGAAAACGATCTCATGTCGACCAAGTCGGCAGACCAAATGTCATCCAAACCCTTCACGAACACCCTTCTCTATCGAAATTTACACACGATGGGTTTGTGTAACTCCTCGGCCAATTCGTTCGTCAATAATCATTTCTTCTTCTTTTCCGAGGCGCTTTTTTTTTTGAACACCCCATCCAAATCGACGTTTCACACCGATGAGATTGCCGACCAGCGAACGTTTTATCTTCTCTCTCCTGGTCGGATTCAATATACCTCTCAATTTCGCTAACATGTTTTTATCGCAGACATCGTTGCAAGTCTTGGTGTTGGGATGTCTGGCATAGCACAGATCATGATCATACGTGGCTGTGTCCACCCTATTCACAGGTTTGCTCCAAGATTTAGGAGTCTGATCGGCGTTGAGTCTCTTGTTCAATTTCGTTCTGGGTCCCGTGAAACTGTGACCCGCCAGATGCATTTTGAAAGGTAGACTATTGATCATTTTATTCACAACGCCTTTGCCTTTGCTTGTTTTTTTTTTTTTTTTTGATGAATCAAGTCTTGATCGAACCACACACATTGCAAATTCCACGAAGCATCTGTCTGTCGTTTATAGTTCGTACTTCTCAAGAATTACCTGTCTCGGTAACTCTCTTACACTTTATGCAATACATTTTTTTAAGAGTTAATTAAATTAATTTTGTATTTATTTTTTATTTTATATATAAATTTAATATTTTCTTTTTTAAAAAAATTCTGTTCTTATTATATATATATATTTTTTTTCAATCGCTGCTCTTGAGTTCTATCAACTTACCAAATTCCTCCCTAGTCTCTTTCCTCCCCCTTTCCATGAGAGAATCCTTCCTCTCTTCCTTGATGAGTTTTGATTCTCACGGCTTCTTTCATAGCATCGTATTTCGTTTTTGTCGCTCAATATCGTGAAGTATTCTCCGTCCGATATCCTACTATCTTTCAACACCATCGAGATCATTTCGAATATCGTGTCAATCTTGTAGACGACCAAGACGTGAATCTTTTCATGTTTCCTAGCCTTCAGATATAATTTCCTACTCAAAAAGTTTCCGAACATGCTAAAAAATCTGGCGGCGAGAGCCACTCCTTCTATGGTAAACACGATAGGAACACCGACCGAGGTCGACAACAATCCGATGCCGGCTGCGTGTCAACCCATGGAAATCGTGATGAGTGTCGTGTCGACCACGCTTACGAATTTTACGAGACAAGAATACTTCTTCTTGAGAGAATGACGAGAATCTCTCTCTAGTCAGATACAATTGGATTCTACTGATTTGATAGATGTGATACCTCTCTCCTCTTTCTTTTTCTTCTGGCGATGGTGCCGTTGGCGAAATGCCGTTTGGCTTCTCATCCTCGTTGTCATCTGACGTCGGATACAATTTATTTCTGGTTCTCATTTTTTTATGTTTTTTTCTTTCTAATATTAGATAAAAATGTATGTGTGTATATATTTTTTTTATTTTCTATTCTCCTTATTTATATCAACGAGAAAACTTAGACATATGCTTCCTCCAGCAATAATTTCAAGACGCATCCCTTGTCTTCTAAAGTCATACTTCTAGGTGCTAATTTCATTTCTTACGAATTGGTGGGCTTGTCTCGCCCCTTACAGAAGACTAATCTCCTCCAAAACTTAATCACGGCATCGATTTGAATGCATTCGAACGCCGGTTCAAAATACTTGAGGACCATGTCTTCCCTTTCCATCGTCAGACATGAATGATCCTCGTGATCAAAGTCTAGATGATCCCGACACCCGACGCATCGTTCTAATAAGAGGCGACCTAGTTGATCATTCATGCAGAATGTGCAGGCTCTCATCAGCATTTTTAAAAGAAACCTTGCTCTCATAATCTGGAAATCGTTCATGATTTACGTATATTTTATTATCTATTTCGATTTGATATTAATTTTTTTTAAAATAACTATTTATTTATATTTTTTTTTCTCTCCTATATATATATCAATCACTTTTTTATTTCCTCTCAACAAAACCGATTCTATTACGATTCACCTCACAAAACTTGCGAGGTGAATCGGCAAATCGTTTTCGCCGATCAGATCACACCCTCGACCGTCCAAAACGCGATCGAGAACGTCGGTGTCCCAGAACCAGCAAACCGCATTTTTTCGATGTACCGGAAGCCGAAATCGGGTTTGGAAAAAAAATCCAAAAGATCCTCGATGAGTAACTACACTTTACACTCACTTTTCACCGTTGGCGAACGTCGAGAAAACTGTTTGAGATCGATTTTCCTGTCCTAGAATTGGCAAATCAGTTTCACCGATCGGATCGCACCCTTGGCCGTTCAAACAGCCGTTGGCGAACGTCGGTGTCCCAGAACCGGCAAACCGCATTTTTGATGCTGTCCTAGAATCGGCAAAGATTTTTTGCCGGCATTCGCCAACGATAGATAGAAGGTCTGATCCGCGATGGGAACGTCGAGAAATTTTTTTAAATTTACGTTTTCTTCGAATTTCGTACATTTCCTCCCTTCTGAGCGATGTCTTAAATGTACTCGTTCGCCAATGGATGTTTGAACGGTCAAAAATGCGATCCGAGAGGGTGAAAAGCATCTGCCGGTTCTGGGACACCAAGTAAAAATGACATTTTTTACACTCTGTACAAGATTTAACACTGAATCCCTATGGCGGTACGCGTACATGTATGTTTTTTTTTAAAATTCTGTCCTTGAATCGGCATTTTAACCTACTGGTGTGTGTCCAGAACATGTGCGATGCACTGTTTTCCAACAATTACATATTAACTGGCCATAATTACCCAGATAATGACTACAGGAGAATACTCCTTTGATCAGTTATCGGATAGCCCATGTGGCGTTCAACAAATCCGCCATAATGGACATTAAGTTTCATGCTTCGTTTGCAGCCCTTGGATTATTGCTGGTCTGTCTAAATGACAAATCCGTCTCCCGGGTCCGTTATACCTTGGCCCGAACGAGAAAAATTATCAAAGATATATACACTTTTATACAACAAAATCGCAACTTTTAGCTATCACCTTGACACTTTTCTATTTATTTTCAAAATTGACTGTGTACTGTGACATCGATTTTCAAGTTGCCTCATTAATATTCATGATGTCATATATCAATATTCACTTACTTTTTGTGATTTTTTCTTTAATATTTGTGACAAGATTTATCAAAAGTAATGCTTATTATCTGCTTCTAATGATATTTTGTATACGAATAATATATACAAATTTGCGTTGTGCAAAATCGCCGGCAGGAAAATGTGATTTTCATGCACACATTTTCGTACGACATTTTTTTATTCCCATAAGCAGAGTTTAGTCATGTGACAAAAGATCATGTGACCTTTGTTTACAAACAATGTTTGCCACATGCTATACACATTTTTTCTTTCTTCTTGTCTTTCATTCATTTTCTTGACATGCATTTCAAATCGATATTTATTATTAATACATTTCCCTATGAATCTTTCAGAATGAAATATGCATTTACGTACTACTAGAAATTGTTTTTGAAATAATTTTTCAATAGTTTTTTTGTCATTGAAAAATTATTTAATAATATATCTTGTCACAAATATTTAGTAAACTGTGATCACAGTCAACATTCAGTCTTTTGGACACATATGAATTTTCTTTCCTATTCAGGTGAAATTGCCTGTTGGAGTAATCCGACTTAACATTTCAGTTGATTTTAAAAAAACTGACTTTCAGTCATCACACCATTTTTGAACTCTTTGCCCCCTCCCCCCCCCCCCTCCCCCCCCCCCCCCCCCAAAATGTAAAAAAATCTCTTCAGCTGTTATTGCCTGTTGGAGTGATCCAGCTTTATATTTCAGTTGAATTCTAAATTTTTGATTTTCAGTCCTCTGACCAAATTTTCAGTACTAGGCCCAAAAGAAAAATAATTTCAAATTTTCTTCAACTGAGATTGCTTGTTGACTGATAGAACTTTACAGTTAAATTGATACACAACTTTTCAATTTACATGTACATTGCTTAGCTGAAATGGTCAGCAGGAGAAATCCATGCTTACCTTCCAGTTAATTCATTTTATGCCACATACACACTGGTCAAAACAAATTGAAACCATTACAGACATGACTAGAAGTGGACGATTTGTTGTCCAACACATGCAAAAAATTATTAGAATTTACAACAAATCTAAAATGAGACGGTTATTATAGAACACCAGACTATAAGCATGCAATTTTATAATCCGTCAACTCAATATACAAATTATGCAATCTACAATACATTTGGAAATAGCAACCCGCCTCAAACAGATATTTGGTACTGTCAGCCACAAAAATACATGAACGAATATGGAATACCAATTCACACACAAGTACCAACATATATGTGGCATACTCCACCTTCAGTGCCACTGCACCAGCAGACAGATATGTGTGTTTCGCAAGCACCCCCGCGAATTACATCAGAACCTCCATGGCAAATCCAGGCAGACATGTTTCGACCACAAACACTACCACCAGTTATGTCAGTACTTCCACCAACACAACAAGTACAACAACAGTGACAACAACAACATGTACAACAACAACCACATATACAAGACAATAACTTCTGTCACACACACCCTGACTACACACAAAATCCACAAAATAATTATAGAGGGAGTAGTGATGGAGAGAAAAAACAAATACAATATCATAAACATGTCATTTATGATGGAACATCTGATTGGTTGGCTTGGAAATCAAATTTTTTAAAATATGCATACGTGCAAGAATGGACACCTCAACATTGTATTGATAATCTTGGCTGGTGTCGGGTGGTAAGGCAAGTGAAGATAGCAGATTTAACGATCTTCTGGATAGGCTTGAAAAGAAATTTGGAAAAAATGATCTGGACACAGCACAAATAGAATTTAATGTGCAAAACAAAAATGAACAGCTTTACACATGAGCGACTAGGGTTCTATTTTTGGCTACCCAAGCTTTTCAAGACTTACCAGATGATTACAAGTACAATCAGACTGTCATGAAACTCTGCCAGGGGGCTTGGGATAGGCAAGCGGGACACATGCACCCAACTCTCGATCCTCTACCCTTGAACAAGCGGCAGTCTGCTTGAGGTGTTATGCACACAAATATAAAGCCATACATCATGATGTGCCTCAAGCTAAACCCGTTAAGCCTGAAATTCCTGATAGTACTGAAATAGTACCAATTATAGGCACAGAAACCTCGCCTACCTCAGTCGAACTTTCAGGTTTACATGCAGATAAACAAAATAAATCTGTAGAAACTCGTCTCTCTAGACTTGAGGCACTCACACACAATCACATACTGCCAGCATAAATGAAGTTAAGGCAGACGTATCGGACATTAAATCCAAGATGAACACCATCATGTATGAGCTAAAAAAATTGAAAAAATCAATTGATACGAGAAATAGATCACTGAACTCCCCACCCTCACCTACGCGAGCAGAAGCAAGTAAATGTAAACTAGAGGCTCTACAGAGCCTGTAATCGCTCACCTGGAACTACATATAAAAATGTGATTTCCCATAGGCTTTCCATGGTAACTATGAGCTGCAATTGTGGCCATGTTTGCAACATTACATCAACATTACATGAGGATCATTAGTAGAAGGTGTCCCAGTCTTCAATCACGTGAAGTTTCAAACAGAATCATAGAATGTCTCAGGTGGCCATATTTTCCAGCCAACGGGAACAAAAAGAGGATCGTTTGTAGAGGGCCTCCTATAGACCATTCTTGCCAAGATATGGTTCCATCGGATCAGTAGTTCCAGGGAGAAGATGAAAATGTGATTTCCCATAGGTTTTTTTCTTTTGTAACTATAAACCGCAATTGTGGCCATGTTTGCAATACGATCAAAATTAAAATGAGGAATGACGTGGAGGGTGTGTCAGTTATCAACGGTGCAAAATATCAAAACATTTGGCCTGGTGGTTTCAGAGGAGAAGAGTTTTCAAAATTGACTAATCAGAATCAAAGAATGCTTTTGGCGACCACGTTTTTTCACGCAACAGGAATAAAATGAGTAACAGTTGTAGAGAACCTCTCATAGACAATGCCTGCCAAGTCTGGTTCAAACTGGCTCAGTACTTTCAGTGAAGATGATAAAAATGTGATTTCCCATAGGGTTTCTATAGTAACTATAAGCCACAATTGCAGTCCTAATTGCACCCTGATGAAGATTAAAATGAGGATCATTTGTAGAGGGGGTTACAGTCATCAGTCACACTAAGTTTTCAAACCATTTGGCCTTGTAGTTTCAAAGAAGATTTTCTTGAAAATGCACACATTATGAATTCTGTTTCAACAAAAAAATCAGTAAAAGAAGGTCAAATATTTTAAAAATTACAATTCTCTCAGACAGTATTCTCTTTTCATAATAGCTTTGGGTAGGTAAAGGGTTACAATCAAACACACTCTCTTCCAATATTTGTCAAATCTTAAAAGAAAAACAATAATTACTGTCATCTAAGCTGACATGATTGAAACAGAATACAAACACTGTTCATGCTACTTATCAGAAAAAAAACTGTTATCAGATTGAAGTTGACAGATACAGATGCCTGTAACTTCAGAAGACTGATGATGCAAAATCAAGGTACAGTTAAAATGGTTTACAGTAAAGTCAAAATAAGTTGTGTAGGATAATCCAAAAATTATGTATCCTTTTCTTTTTTCTCTTCCTACACTGATAAGACCAGAAGTTAACATCATTTTATGGAAAGCTCTCACTGATAGCTTTCTAGAAAATGTCAGATTCTGATCTTGTCAGGGCAGGAGCAGCAGTTTACTTAGTTTATTGCAGTTATGCTACAGCTTATTTTGACTTGTACTGTATACACATTATTTTGGGTTTTTTTTCCCAGTCCTCAGTGGAGAAAACTGGAACCAACCCTTACCAGATTCTCAGAAAAAACAAGTATTTTGCTGACAGTACCGATCTTTTGTGCAGACAGGAGGGGCATTGGGTTAAGCATTAGAATATAGCCTCTGGGGGCCACATATTTCCATCCTCTCATAGACCATTCCTGCGAAGTGTGGTTCACGTCGGCTCAGTAGTTTCAGAGAAGAAGATGAAAATGTGATTTCCCATAGGGTTTCTATAGTAACTATAAGCCGCAATTGTGGCCATGTTTACAACCCGATCAACATTAAATGAGGTTCGTTGGTAGAGGGGGTCCCAGTCATTACTTATGTGAAGTATCAAAACATTTGGCCCAGCAGTTTCAGAGGAGAAAATTTTTGAAAATCCACCTATCAGAATCAAAGAATGCCTCTGGCGGCCATGTTTTTCAACCCTCGGGAACAAAATGAGGATCGTTTGTAGAGGACCTCCCATAGACCATCCCTGCCAGGTTTGGTTTACGTCGGCGCAGTAGTTCATGAGAAGAAGATGAAAAAGTGATTTCCCATAGGGTTTCTATAGTAACTATAAGCTGCAATTGTGGCCACGTTTGCATCCCGATCAACATTAAATGAGGATCGTTGGTAGAGGGGGTCCCAGTCATCGTTTATGTGAAGTATCAAAACAGTTTCAGAGGAGAATATTTTTGAAAATCTACCAATCAGAATCAAAGAATGCCTCTGGCGGCCATTTTTTTCAACCCAAGGGAACAAAATGAGGATCATTTGTAGAGGACATCCCATAGACTATCCTTGC
Organism: Pictodentalium vernedei; assembly: GCA_031216915.1. Classification (NCBI taxonomy): domain Eukaryota; kingdom Metazoa; phylum Mollusca; class Scaphopoda; order Dentaliida; family Dentaliidae; genus Pictodentalium; species Pictodentalium vernedei. The sequence goes on from CM062296.1 coordinate 561,092,684, forward strand.
AGGGTTTGTTTTCACGTCGCCTCGGTTTTTCCAGAGAAGAAGAGGAAAATGTGATTTCCCATAGGGTTTCTACAGTAACAATAAGCCGCAATTGTGGCCATGTTTGTAACCCAATCAACATTAAATGAGGATCGTTGGTAGAGGGGTCCCAGTCATCATTTATGTGAAGTTTCAAAACATTTGGCCTGGCAGTTTCAGAGAAGATTTTTGAAAATCCACCAACCAGAATCAAAGAATGCCTCTGGAAGCCATGTTTTTCATCCGACGGGAACAATATGAGGATCGTTTGTAGAGGACCTCCCATAGACCATTCCTGCCAAGTTTGGTTCACACCGGCTCAGCGGTTACAGAGAAGAAGTTGAAAATGTGAAAAGTTTACGGACGACGAACGACAGACGACGGACGACGACCGACGGACGGCGGCGGACGCCAAGTGATGAGACAAGATCACATGGCCTTTTAGGCCAGGTGTGCTAAAAATGGGGTGGTCTCGGACATTTGAAAAATCTTTGTCCATTTAAAAGCCACACAAATCAATCTGCAAGCGAAAGAGGAGTAACAATTGATACGAAATCGGATCGAAAGAAATTTAAAGTGATCGGATCAATATACATGTACATGCCTCGACCCGGCACAAAATGTTGAATCTCAATGGATTTTCGGAATTTCTGGCACAAAAAGACGAAAAAGTAGAAACAGTAACAATTCGTCAATTGAATTATAGCTCACTGTATAAAATACCTGCAGTGATTGAAAATTATAAAATTATGGCATTCGTCGACACCGCGACCGAAGTCACCATCATTAGCCATGAACTATTAAAAAAAACTACCGGAAAACCTTCATTAGGGTAAAAGAGTCCGACTGAGAACTGTAGGTAGAAAACGTACGATGACTGGCTTTGCAATATCACCTGTACAAATTCATACTGGAAAGCAAAGTATTTTCGAAACACTGAATGTAGCGCCAATCAAGATGGACATGCTGTTTGGCCTGAATTGTTTAACTGGTTGAGTGCTGGAAGCCACTCTCATGGCTTTCAAGAAACATGAGGGTACCATACTAAAGTCTTCATATTCTTTACACAAATTTCCTATTCAGTCATAAGCAAATACAATTGTGTTCATATAGATTTGCATTATTAAAAATCATTGGAGAGTGCCTTTAGGCACTCTCCAATAATTTTTAATAATGCAAATCTATATGAACAAATTCCAACTTCCAAAAATAAACTAGCACTCAACCAGTAAAAGAAATTTGGAGCTACAGTTAATATGCAACTTGGTCTTTTAGAACTAGGATCAAAAGTAACTACATTGAGCTATAACGATAAATCAAAAGATTTTGCGGTTGCCGAAAAAAAGGGGAGAGCAATCCACTTGAAATTCTATCTGAATCAGTTGTTTCAATAAAATGTTCATTACAACAGTTAGCATCAGATTACATGGCAGAATCAACTGATAGTTTAAAAATTTTAACACCAAGATCACTGAACTTAAAGAAAAACAACCCAAATAGTTGTTTACTAAATATAAATGGCCACCATGTTAAACCTGAGAAAAGTCAGTTGGTTGCTCATACCTTTGAAATTTCCGGAAATATTTTTCCTGAACAGGAAATAATAACCAACAAAACCATTGAGAGTATGATGCGAAAAGATGAGACATACGATATTCTTAAGGCACATATCTTGGTCTGGAACCAGAGTTTTTTGAGACGGGTGTTGATTGGAATCAAGCAATTGCGACCTGTTCAGGGGCGTGGACAAGGGTGGGGGGGGGGCATAGGAGGGCTCAACCCCCTCACTCTGAGACCAGGGGGGGGGGGGATGGGGGGCTGAACGATAATCTTGCCCCCCAGTTAGTCGCGCAAACTGATGAAAAGTTGTGTTGTTTTTCGAACAAGAAACACACCATCAGTAACATTGATCGAGTCGGACATCAACTATACTTCACTTGACTCAATTCCAAAACGCAAGATCAAGGCAAACTGGGCTACCGTACTTTGACATACAACTTTCGGTTGTGACTACTGATCTAAAAAAAAAAAATTCTATTTATATCTATGGTTGTGACTCGATCTTGTAATGAAGTTATGTTTTGATTCGCGTTTGAAAAACATGGCCGATTCAGCTGCGAACGGAGTTCATTTTGAACCGTGTGCCCCCCAAAAACAAAAAAACAGAGACAGAAATTGACTCTAAACTTAGGTACGTGACAACAGTTACTTATTCCTTATTCAACATTCGACTTTTATATTTTTATCGATTTGGATCAAACAAACGGCACGACAGGATGGCCATGGACGATTAATGAATATACCAGCGCCCAGAACCCAGACCAATATAATTCAATTATCCGAAATTTGGTCCCAAAGTAGCATGACCTCCGGAAATGGCATTTCTGGTGCGATTTGGATCAAACAAACGGCACAATAGGGTGGCCATGGACGATTAATAAATATACCAGCCCCCAAAACCCGGACCAATAGTAATCAATTATCCGAAATTAGGCCCCAAAGTAGCGTGACCTCCGGAAATGGCATGTCTGGTGCGATTTGGATCAAACAAACGGCACAATAGGGTGGCCATGGACGATTAATGAATATACCAGCCCCCACTACCCGAACCAATATTATTCAATTATCCGAAATTTGTCCCCAAAGTAGCGTGACCTCCGGAAATGGCATTTCTGATCCGATTTGGATCAAACAAACGGCACCACAGGGTGGCCATGGACGATTAATGAATATACCAGCCCCCAAAACCCGGACCAATATTATTCAATTATCCGAAATTTGGCCCAAAGTAGCGTGACCTCCGGAAATGGCATTTCTGGTTCGATTTGGATCAAACAAACGGACCCTAGGGTGGCCATGGACGATTAATGAATATACCAGCCCCCAAAACCTGGACCAATAGTATTCAATTATCCGAAATTTGGCCCCAAAGTGGCGTGACCTCCGGAAATGGCATTTCTGGTGCGATTTGGATCAAACAAACGGCACAATAAGGTGGCCATGGACGATTAATGAATATACCAGCCCCCAAAATCCGGACCAATATTATTCAATTATCCGAAATTTGGTCCCAAAGTAGCGTGACCTCCAGAAATGGCATTTCTGGCCCGATTTGGATCAAACAAACGGCACCACAGGGTGGCCATGGACGATTAATGAATGAACCAGCCCCCAAAACCCGGACCAATGGTATTCAATTATCCGAAATTTAGTCCCAAAGTAGCATGACCTCCAGAAATGGCATTTCTGGTCCGACTTGGATCAAACAAACGGAACAATAGGGTGGCCATGGGCGATTAATGAATATACCAGCCCCCAAAACCCGGACCAATATTATTCAATTATCCGAAATTTGGCACCAAAGTAGCGTGACGTCCGGAAATGGCATATCTGGTCCTATTTGGATCAAACAGACGGCACCACAGGGCGTTCATGGACGATTAATGAATATACTAGCCCCCAAAACCCGGAACAATAGTATTCAATTATCCGAAATTTGGTCCCAAAGTAGGGTGACCTCCAGAAATGGCATTTCTGGTCCGATTTGGATCAAACAAACGGCACCACAGGATGGCCATGGATGATTAATGAATATACCGGCCCCCAAAACCCGGACCAATCGTATTCAATTATCCGAAATTTGGCCCCAAAGTAGCGTGACCACCGGAAATGGCATTTCTGGTCCGATTTGGATCAAAGAAACGGCACAATAGGGTGGTCATGGACGATTAGTGAATATACCAGCCCCCCCCCCCCCCCAAAAAAAAAAACCCCGGACAAATATTATTTAATTATCCGAAATTTGGCACCAAAGTAGCGTGACCTCCGGAAATAGCATTTCTGGTCCGATTTGGATCATCAAACAAACGGCACCACAGGGTGGCCATGGACGATTAATGAATATACCAGCCCCCAAAACCCGGACCAATGGTATTCAATTATCCGAAATTTGGCCCCAAAGTAGTGTGACCTCCGGAAATGGCATTTCTGGTCCGACTTGGATCAAACAAACGGCACAATAGGGTGACCATGGACGATTAATGAATATACCAGCCCCGAAAACCCGGACCAATATTATTCCATTATCCGAAATTTGGCCTCAAAGTAGCGTGACCTCCGGAAGTGGCAATCAACATCTTAAGAACCTTCTCGATAAATACTGGGTCAAATAGGACGTGAAATACGACTATCGGGCAGAATTGGTGATGCGATGGAACTACAGCTGGACAAAAATTACCTGAACCCTTCTGTATAGAGTGTAAATAGTTGCACAACTTGTGCTGGTGGTGGCCCTGTGGGTCACTCGGGTTAGTGGCTCATAGGATTGGTGATGGTATCACTCTCCCTACTCCGTAAAGGAGCTTGCGCCACATGCGCGGATAGATAATAATTAAATAGTATAAGGTGACAGGCCCCAAACTAACTATAGAAAAAACAGAAACCTAGAATTCGACTCCGGGGAAACACAAAACGAAGTGGGTATGGTGGCAATCCGCCAGCATCCACTGAAGACATAAGATCATAGGATAATAAACAGTAAAAGTGCGGGACGAAAAGCGTCGCGCCCTTTTTATGAACCGGCTGCGCCCACTTCAAAACAGAAACGGCGGGAATGCAGCCATCCACGAAATAGAAATATAGGTTCATGACACAAACCTATTTTTAACAGACGAGATAATCACTAAAAATCCCGAATCAGCTGAAGAAAATAAGTGGAAAAAACGTAAGTGTGTCTCGGTTCATGATCGGGACTTTCGCAAGGACTAAGGGCCAATGTCTCTGTGTCTCGTATTTTCGCAGCAACAATTAGCCAGTATCCATGCAGAATACAGCAACAACGACTCTGTGTGAAACCGAAAGTTACCGAATATTCCCAAACCGACCATCGGCCTCCCGACCTTTTTTTTGAACCGGCATCCACCTGACCCAAACCGACTCCCACAATTTTACCCAAATCGGCCTCCAACATTTTATCAATTTCGCCCAAACCAGCGTATCCGACGATCCACCCAAAAGAAGCACACAGAACCGAATAGAAGGACCTAGTGTTGTAACTCAATTACACTCAATTAACACAGGATCCAGTCACGTCAGTCCCAAGTGAAATCGGCCTCTGGTCACTTCGGCCCCAAAGTCATTTCGGCCCGAGGATAAGATATTATTAGTTAGCTATCCGAACGTTGGGTGTTCGCTCGTTTCGCCCCCAAGATTAGTGCGAAACGTGGTCATCCTTAAAGCGGGAATACCCTGGAATCCCCCGAAATACCCCGGATTCCCCTAGAATCCCCCTACAATACCCTTGAATCCCTAGAATACACCGGAATCCATCATAAATCTCCACTACAGTGTTTTACAGGTTATTCAGAACATACAACAAATCTTTTGAGTTTGACATGCGTGAAATAAAATTTATTCATTGTGTCCCGAGTTTCAATGTGTTTTATTTGCCTACTGGCACATTCAACACATTGGGACTGAGGAGACGACTGTGCTTTTATCCCACATGATCCTGATATATACACTGCGCATGCTTAAAGTAGAATGGCTACTTGCCATTCTACATTATGCATACGCAGTGTATCATCAGGCTCATGTGGGATAAAAGCAGAGTCGACGTAAATGTTAGCTGGCCCATTCTATATAATGACTGTAGACTTCTTCACAGACCTTTAGATTACCCCAAATTCAAGTCGTTAAAAGCTGTGCCCAAAATAGGAAACCTGCTAAAATACTGTCCTTGGTTTGTTTCAGTTGAAGTTATTTTTAAATTTTTCACCTCCTACAGTACATTCCTGTCTTTTTATGCTGTGTAACGTTAGTTCGGTTACTTTCAGCTTTAAACATCAGCAGTATCCCTTGAATATGGAATTTTCTGTAATTTGGGCACGTTTAAAGCCCTAAAAAACATGTGCCCAAAATAAAGCAATCTAAATGCCAGCTTCTTCATATGATAACATTCAAACCAGATGGAATCTACCATCAAGGCCCCAAAGAGTTAATAGACTACCCGAGTAACCTTAAACAACAAATGTCCTGCAGGAGAGCTACCAACAACATGGAACACCCCTCCCCTCGTACGCTTACCAACTCTCCACTGATGCTCGGACCATGTTGCGCATCATGTTGTCAACTTGTGAGGTAGTCCCAAGTCCGTAATACAATTTTAGCTCAACTTTGGCGAAGCCAAATTTGAGGTATTGTCGTGGACCGTCGTCCGTCGTCTGTCCGTCTGTCTGCCCATCTGTCCGAGCAAACATATGGGGTTAGAATTTGTTGGTACAAATGGAGGTTAGGGGACTACTGCTATTTATTTGACTAGTCACCTAGTTAAATGTCATTATTCTAGGGTGGGGTTTAGAGTTGGGGTGGGGTGGGGTTAGGGTCAGTAAAGGGTAGGGTTAGGGTTTGCTACCACCCCAAAAACTTGTTCCCCAAAAGTTGTTTTAATAGAATGGACATGCATTCTGTGCTAAAATACACTAGGAACATTAATTAATTTTCATTAATCTACGGTGGGGTTCAGAATTGGGTGTGGGGGAGGGGGGGGGTAGGGTCAGGGTGCGATTTACTTTTGAAAATTTGCGTAGTAAAATGCAATTCTAAGAAGCAAATTATATAGCAGTTACTGAAATTTGTATAGCAATTCTCATTTTTGATGTAATTGTTGGTGAAAACCCTTATTAATGGCAATTTCACAGTGTGAACGTATACGCTGCAAAGAAATTTCAGACAGGACAAAACGGGAGTTACCTGACCGATTTTCACAATTAATGGCTTGATTTGATATACAAATCAGCGCGGGCACTGGAAAGGAAACAATTTGAATAAATACTAGTATACAGTGGGTGTGAGAGGGTGAAGGGGGCCGGCGGAAATTTTTGAAAAATCCGGTGGTCTAAGAGTGATTCCAAAGACGCCAACAGCCATTCCAACATTGTATTTGGGGAACAATTCTGGAACCAGCTGGTTCAGTCATCAGACACGTTATCACTCTATTGAGACGGTAGTCCAAACTTGGACCCAAAGTCCGCAATATAATTTATTCTATAGGGATTTATTCTATAGGCCGAATCTGCTATGGACCGAATGTGTTATGGATCGAATTTGTTATGGGCCGAAAGTGTTCTGGGCCGAAATGTCATACATTCCTTCTGTGGAACTATTAAATCAGAACGCTTCTCAGAAACTCGCTTCGGGCTCTGTGTTTATATATAATGTACACCGGGAAAACCCATTGCTAATTATATGACTTTATGTCACCAGAAGCGCTGTTTTGTTGTGTGTTCGAAATTGAAATTTGCCGATATTCTGATCGGAAGATATGGTATCGCATTTACCGATACGAGAGGCGACGATGCATCGCAATAGGCACTGTTTTGTGTCGCAAATGACGATGCGATACCGGTTAAATCGCATTCTGGGTAGGGTTAGGGTCAGTAAAGGGTAGGGTCAGGGTTTGCTACCACCCCAAACATTTTCCCCCAAAACACTTGTTTTAATATAATGGACATGCATTTTGTGGTAGTCTCCCAAAAATAGTCCCATAAAAACAATATGTTAGGACGTCCGTCTGTCCGTACGTCAACAATTGGATATGGCTCGGGCTAGAGGCCGTATAATACGGTATTTATGAACCGATCTTTGCGAAACTTCTTAGGTACCTTTGTTATCACCGTGGAACGAGAACGAGTGTTTTTGAGTGCGGTCCGAAATTCAAGATGGCTGCCAGCGGCCATTTTGTACCGACATTGGTGAAATCAGTTTTTTTGTTCAGAACGTCTGTATGAATGTTCTGATTTGAATAAACTTGTGTATGAATGTTTAGTACCATGGGATACATCACGTATAATACAGGTTTTTTTCTCGTGCGTAAATTATGCAAATTAGACTAACTTTGATTTATTCAGTGTTTCTTTCAGAGTTGGATATGGCTCGGGCTAGAGGCCGTATTTATGAACCGATCTTTACAAAACTTCTTAGGTACCTTTGTTATCACCATGGAATGAGAACGAGTGTTTGGGGGTTCAGTCTGAAATGCAAGATGGCCGCTGGCAGCCATTTTGTACCGAAATTAGGTGCAATCAGATTTTTGCGCAGAACTTCCATATGAAAGCTCTGATTTGAATAAATTTTTTGTATGAATGTTTAGTACCATGGAATACATCACATATAATACGGGTTTTTTTCTCGTGCGTATATTATGCAAATTAGACTTACGTTGATTTATTCAGTGTTTCTTTGAGCACTGTAAGAGCAAATGCCAATATGGCTCGGGCCAGAGGCCGTATTTATGAACCGATCTTTACGAAACTTCTTGGGTACCTTTGTTATCACCGTGGGACGAGAACGAGTGTTTTGGGGTCCAGTCTGAAATTCAAGATGGCCACTGGCGGCCATTTTGTAGCGAAATTAGGTGCAATCAGTTTTTTGTACAGAACTTCTAAAGGAAAGTTAAGATTAGAATACATTTTTGTATGAATGTTTAGTAACGTGGAATACACCACATATAATACAGGTTTTTTTCTCGTGCATAAATAATGCAAATTAGACAAACTTTAATTTATTCAGTGCTACTTTTACGCAATAAGGGCACACGTCAATGCGGCTCGGGCTAAAGGCCGTATTTGTAAACAGATCTGCACGAAACATCCAAGAGGGAGTGGTTTTGGGTGCAGTCTGAAATTCAAGATGGCCGCCAGCAGCTATTTTGTACCGAACTTTGGTGCAATCAGTTTTTTGTACAGTACTTCTGTATGAAAGTTCTGATTTGAATAAATTTTTGTATGAATGTTTAGTTACATGGAGCACATCACATATAATACAGGTTTTTTTCTCAATCATAAATAGTAGGTGATAATTGCGGATTCTAGACCACTTCGTACATGTACCGTACACATACACATACACGGTGCGTTTACCATCGTAGGATTCAGTGTTAAATCGCCGACATGTTCGCAAAAAATATCATTTTTTATGGTGGTCCAGAATCCGCTGTTATTTTGAGACTCCTAGATCGCACTTTCAACATTCAAATACCCGTTGGCGAACGTGTCGAATGTACACGTTTTTCAAAAAAGTGAAAAATGTATGAAATTGTACATTTTTCACTTTTTTTTTTACTTAAAAATTTTTGTCGACGTTCCCATCGCGGATCAGACCATCGATCCATCGTTGGTGAACGCAAGCAAAAAACGCTTTGCAGATTCTGGACCAGCATCAAAAAACGGTTTGCGGATTCTGGAATCCGCAAACGTTTTTTGAGGCTCTGAAGGTGGGCACGTGACCTGCTACTTAACCAATCAGATTGCTTGATTCTCCGCTAATTAACCAATCAGATTGCTTGATTCTCATAACCTATGGCGCGAAATGGGTGTAAAGTGTAGTTAAACTAGTGCGGATTTCTGGAATGGGAACAAAAAAAAACAAATGAAAAATAGTGAGTGAATAATCGGTGATGCGATTTTTAACGCGTTCGGAGGCAAAATGCATTTATATGGGTTTATCGTGTAAAATGTTTTTTCTCAACTGGTTTTCAGTTATTATATTAAAGACAGAAGATTTTTATTTACTTAAAACATAAAAAATAATTATACATTTAATTTTAAAAATAATAAAATAACTCATATTAGCATACTCAAAGGATTATTAATAATTTAAAAAACGAAAAATGTTTTTACAGATGGGTGCTAAACGTCGAGATCATATTTTAAATGAATATGAACGTGCCAAGAAGAGCATTCAATCGGCTGACAGAAGCAGACGTCTCGGAGAGATGGAATTGAGACACGAAACCGCAAAAATATTTAAACCTGTGACGGAGGTTCAAGAGCGAAGCAAGAAGAAGATCGTTGACGAATTGAGACCCATAAAAGAGGGTTCTTTGAGAATGGGTTCGTTGCCCGGTAGTTTTACAAACCAGATTGCCTTTCAATCTACACCGGATTACGTTCCCGTGAGAATTGAAACCGACGTGAACGAAAGTGATGATACAGCTTCGACTATCACCACTGATATCGTCACGTCGTCCGAGGATTATGGTAAGAGAGATCTGCTGTTTGGAATTTGCGAGGATTCGAGCGGTAGGAAATTCGTGGGCGACACAGAAGTGGAAATAGATGATGATGAGTATTTATACGTCGGTCCGAATAAGTATAAAATAACTGATGGACTGCACAAATTACTCCTTTTCGACAAGCCTAGAGATTACACGGAACAGGATTTCGACAATTACGGCGACATTCTGGTTCAGATCCACGCCATGAAGAGAGATAACGATGCTGGAGAGACGAGACCCAAAGCCAGCAGAGGTTACGGAGGACGAAGGTGGTGAAACCCATATGGGATATGAATAAGAAGTATGACGAGTCGAGAACCGGGAAAGGAGTGAGAACCACTTTTCTTCCGAGCGATTCTGACGCTCTGTCTCAGAGATTGAGTTTGTTGATGGCAAGTAGACGTGCTGGTAACACAGGATTAGATAATGAGATAGTTAGCATATGCGATGAATTGTTAAGACAGAATGTTTTGAATAAAAACCATTATAAAAGGCTGATGAACGAATTGAAGGATTGATGTATATAATAAGTAGCGAGAAACAAACAAACAAACAAAAATATATAAAATAAAAAACAGTAAATTTTACACTAGAATAATAAAAGTATTTAAACAACAAACGATTTACCAGTGAAAAACAAAATATATATTATAAAATAAAAAAAATATGTTGGTGATAAAGAACAGGGGATACGTCAGAACTTACGTTCAAGGCGGTTCTGGCATCATCGATTCTATAATGCGAGCGTTCACGAGCGATGCGGGTAGAAAACTTGCATCGACCGCATTTGAGGTTGGTAAGAAGACGGCTTTGGATGCTGGTAAGAAAGCCGCTTCCGAAGCCAGTGGTAGGATAGCTTCTGTGGCTGGCAAGAGGGCAGCCGACGTATTGATCGACAAGTTGATCAGTCCACCAGCAAAGTGAGCTGCATTAGAGCGAACGCCGAAAAGTTGGAAAGATTTTAAGGATGCTGTGGTACCCATACAAGATTTAGCCAAAATGACGAGTGGATCCGGATTGAAGAGAACTCGCAACGGTGTAATATAAATAAATAATAATATTAAAAACTGAGTTTGAAAAAACATAAAAAATTGTGTTTGAAAAAAATCTAAAATAACAAACAAAAAAAACAAAGATGAACATTAAAGATATGTCTTGGAACGACGCCGCGACCAAGAGGTCAAATAACGAGTTCTTTCCCAAAAGCATAAGAGGCTTGATAGTGGGAAAATCGAATTGTGGAAAGACCAATCTGTTGATGAATCTGTTGTCCTGACCCGACTGGTTGGATTACGACAGATTGTTTGTGTTTGGCAAGAGCTTGTTTCAACCCGAATACAGATTGCTTCGAGAGTGCATGGATCGTAGATTGCCCAAGGACGTCATAGCCAGAATCTTTGACAGTAGGGAGGAATTCGACAAAAGTGAAGCTCCTCTTTCGACCATTTTGGACGGTGCGGCGATGGAATTGATGAAGAGAAATGCATCTTCGAATGTCGAGTGTCGATTTTATGAGAACGCTAGCGATGTTCCGGATCCTAGAGAATTGAAATCGGAAGATAAGAATCTCATGATTTTCGACAATCTGCTTTTGGAGAGACAGAACCGATGTGAATCGTATTACGTTAGGGGTCGACAAAGCAACGTGGACTGTTTCTACCTGTCGCAGAATTATTTTTGATTGCCCAGACAGACGATAAGGGAGAACGCTAATTTTCTATGTCTCTTTCGCCAAGATCTCAAGAATCTCAATCACATCTACGGCGATCTCGTCACAAACGACATGCGCGTGGTGGAATTCAGGAGATTCTGCAAGAGGGTTTGGGATGGAGGACTTTACAATTTCGTCGTGATCGATTTGACTGGTGAATTTAATCGCGGAAAATATCGGTGCAGATTCGACAAGTTTTATGTTTCTGATGATAATAAGATAGAGCGTGAAAATAAAAAAAAATTAGAAAATAATAAATCTTCAAATAATTAGTTTTGAAAAAAATAAAAATAAAATTAAAATATAATGTTTGAACAAGGAGAATTGTTAGAACGGATACCTGAGAATACGGCTGCAAAACAATCCATTCAAATCGTGGTGAGTGGCGATTCGACTCGATTGGCGACGAAGTTCGAACCTTCCATCGAATTGAATAGAGAGAAAAAGATACGAGATGGTGTTGGTGAATCTGGAGACTTATTATTCCTTTCCCAACGTCACCAAAAAGAATAACTCGTTCAAGAATTCCGACGGAGTGGATTGGTTGGAGATTCGAATTCCCAAAGGAAGTTACGACATAGACGATTTGAACAATTACATTCAGATGCGAATGAAGACGGATGGAAAGGGAAGCAACAAGATCAGACTCGCTCCCAATCCTAATACCTTACAGACGATGTTGGATTTGGAAGATAATTTTCGAGTGGATTTCAATACGGATGATTCTAGAGGCAAGATGTTGGGATTCGATCGAAAGATGTATCGAGACCATGCGGCATCTGAAAATACGGTTGACATTCTCGCAGTCAATAGCATTCTGGTGAACGTGGATGTGATTGCTGGAATCTACATGAATGGTAGTGCTCAACCGACGATCTATTCCTTCTTTCCAAACGTGTCGCCGGGTTATAAGATTGTGGAGCGACCTCGAAATTTAGTTTATCTACCAGTGGTGATTTTAGACACGTTGTATAGTCTCAAAACCACGTTGATGGATCAAAATGGTGAACTGTTAGATCTTCGCGGAGAGAATGTGATGATACGATTTCACATAAGAGAAATATAAAAGCAAAAAAAAATAAAAATATTGTGTATATATATAAATAACAAAAATAAAATAAACGCAATATTAATTTTACAAAAATTATTTAATATATATAATTATCATTAAAACAAAAAAACAATTGAAGAAAATATATTTTAAAAAAAGAATTATGACACAATACGTGGTTAAAAACGTGAACATATCCGCAGGACAGAGGAAGAAACTTAAGAGAGCGTTAACAACTCGAGGCGAGGCGGTGAGATTCAAATTCACTCACGAAGATCTGACAAGTGGTGGTCAGGATTCGATCGCCTTGACCAGAAGTCAAATCAAAAGGATGGAGAAAGTGATTTGTGATGGAAGAGGGTTGACGGTGAGATTGAGTCCCGCTCAATTGAGATACAATTTGAGAATGAAAGGCGGTTTCCTACCGCTATTGGCAGGAATCGCCGCCAAAGCATTACCCTTCACCGCAAAGGCATTACCCTTTCTCGGAAAGACTCTCGGCGTGGGAGCTCTCATGGGACTCGCAAGTTCGGCAGTTGAGAAATTAATGGGTGGCAGCGGACTGTTTTTGAAGAAGGGAGGAGCCGTGTGTCGCGTCCATGTAGACGACAGCAGTAAAGGATTGTATCTAGAACCCGTCAGAGGTGACAACTCTTTGAGTGGAAATGGTCTCTATCTGAAGAGTGGACGGAACGTTGAGCGACTCAGCAAGGGTTTGTTGTTTGGTGAGAATTCGCCGTTTAAGAATATACTGATTTTGAATATGTTATTATAATATAAAAAAATTATATAATTATATAAAATATAAATCATAGAAAGTATAAAATAATATATAAAATGGATAAAAAGGTGGAAAAACAATTAGCTGATAATGATGAATATCGCGAGATAGAGTGCGAAAAAAAAGATGGGGAAAAACGATTAGACGCTAATGATGGATATCTTAGGAAAGGAATAATAAAAGAGTTAAATAAAGATCGGGATATGCGGTTGAAATTTAAAAGAATGAGACGTTTTCCACCGTCACCACTATCTTCTGAAGAGAATGGTAATGATGCGAGTGTTACCGAGAGATGCACAACATTCGTTCATAATTATGATTCGGATAAACAAATGTGTTGTTATAAAAACGTAGCATATCACAAAAAAAAGAAAAAAAGAAAAGAAGAATCGACACTGAAATTTAAGAAAAAAGGAAATGTTATTATAATATATGGGTAATAGTGAAGAAGGAAAACAAAAAAAAAGTAATGAGATCTAAAGATGATCTCATTACTTTTTTTTTCCTTCTTCTTCGCTAAAAATCAATCTCTCTATTGTTTATATTTCCAAGTCCGTTATTAGCATGTTGACACTCGTGTTTTCTCCTTTTTTGCAAATGTGTTGAATGTTTATCTTTACTTTTTGAGTTTTTTTTACTTCGGTCAATGCACTCTCACCACCCGATTTGTTCACGAGTTCAAGTGAGATGTTTGGAAATATGTAACTTCCATAGGGCAACGACAAATCGTCCTTGTCGAATTCTCTATCTTTGGCGATGACAATATTCTGCAGATCGCTTTTGTACTCGTAAAACAAATCGAGCGTGGCTTCGTCCAATTTCAAAGGCATGCTATATTTGTCGTATTTGTGCTCTAAGCCCTTCGTCTTGACATCGTTCAATTCGATGGGATCATGTCGTTGTAATCTATAGATTTTAGAACCGAATTTCTTATACGTTTCGACTCGTTTCAATTTCAATTCACATCTTTTAGGTGTTGTTGTCATGATCGATTATTTGGTTTTTTATTTTATGAATTCTTGCAAATAATGTATATTTTAGATTTTGTATTTTAATAATTTGTTTAAAAAGTTTTGTTTTGTTTTTTTTACTTTTTATATATTTTTATAAAAAAAAAGTTTTTTTTAATTTTAATTTTCTTTAATGTGAAAAAATTTTTTTTTTTGTTAAAGTTTTTTTCTCTTTATATATATAAATAAAAAGTTAAATTTATCCTTTTTTCTCGTATTAATTCAATTTTTCACGTTAAGAACATAAAAAAATTAATTAATTGTTTTTTGAAGGAATTAAAACATATATATAAACAATTTTAAAACTTTTTAACAAATTATCATTTAAATACAAATTTCGAAAAAAATATTCTTACAAACCCAATTTTGAGGTAAAAAAAACAATGATTAAATCCGAATATCCGAATTATAGTTTAGAACTTACAAGACTTCAAACGTTTAAAAATTGGCCTTCGCATCTTGCTCAAAAACCCGAAGATTTAGCTGCTGCGGGTTTCATTTATATGGGTAAAAGTGACAAAGTTAAATGTTTTTGTTGCAACATACATTTAATGAATTGGGAACCTCATGACAGACCTTTGATAATTAGAACACATAAATAATACCAAAGGTCGTTGCGATTATTTGAAGAAGATCCAAACATTAGGATTGATTAAAATTGAAGACGAAGAATGGGAAAGGAATAAAAATGAGAGATTATTAAGGGGTATTTTACAGTCCGGATATACAAAGGAACAATTGTACAATACATTAAATTACGCAAATAAGACCTTATCTCAATTTTTGACTTTAGAAGATTTGATTCAATTCATGAAAGAAGCAGACGAGTTATTATCATCTATCGAGAAGAAGTCGGGTGATATGAACACGTGTCTGCTTTGCGAAAATAAATCTGCAAATGTTTTGTTTCTACCGTGTGCACATTTGTGTTATTGTAAGGAATGTTATTCTAAAGACGAGAAAACGTGTTCATTTTGCGAACAAGAAATAAAAGCGATTGTAAATTGTTTTGAATAAAAAAAATGGAAGAACATTTTTCGGATTTATATTTCAGATTCTAGACAAACGATATATATCGAGCGAAATTCGACAAGCAATCGATGAAGGGAAAGGAGAAGAATATGTAGCACGACTCGTCAAGGAACTATTCCAATCGAAGCCTGTAGAATGGGAGAGTGCGATCAAAGGCATTTTTAAAACTTTCAACGTGGTTCTCTCATTCAAGGAACAAAAAAAATTGATTAATTTCATCAAAAAAAAAAATTTTTCACATTAAAGAAAAAATTAAAATTAAAAAAAAATCTTTTTTTATATATGAAGAGTAAAAAAACAAAACTTTTTTTAACAAATTATTTAAATACAAAATTCAAAAAAAAAATATTCTTACAAATGGAGCAAACAAATAAAAAAATGGAAAATTTAAATGAGAAAACCATACCTCAGTTAAATGAGATTTGTAAACTATTAAAAATTCCACATTTCAGAAATCATAGAACTAAATCAAAAAAAATTGAAGTCATACAGGAACATTTGCAAAATGATGGAAAGGCAAACAAAATGTCGATAGCAACGACGTCAAAAAATGCATCGGTTGTGAAAAATGAGAAGAAGAAAAAGATAGTAAAAGGAATCGAAATGCCGACATCGAAAAAAACCCAAAAACGTTTCGATTGTGAAAAATAAGAATACGACTAAACGAAAAGCCGTTGAAGAACTTCAAGTTTCAAAAGAAGAGAAAAGAAAAACGAAAACGAGTGATGCACTTCAGATTCTAGACAAACGAGATATATCGAGCGAAATTCAATGAGCAATTGACGAAGGGAAAGGAGAAGAATATGTAGCACGACTCATCACGGAACTATTCCAATCGAAGCCTTACAACGGGAGAGTGCGATCAAAGGCGTTTTTAAAACTTTCGACGTGGTTCCCTCATTCAAGAAAATCGATTCGAAATTGTTCATGGAACGGGTGAAGAAAAAAGTATTGGATTTGTTTCGTGAACACATGAACGTGGGACAAAAAATTAAGATGATACTCCATTGCATGATCAATAAAATCGACGTGAAGTCGGGCGAGAGCATCGTGAAAAATGCATATTTCAGATCTAATGTCGAACCCGTATTTTGAGGTTCAGATTTATCGGACATTTTCGAAAAGATGAAAGACAAGATGTTGACGTCTCTTGGGAATTATCAACATGAAGGTAGTAATTGGACGTCCGATGAGGTGTTGAAACTCGAAATTCATATAACTAAAAATGATTCGTTGAAAGGATCTTCCTACATGTAATTACCGTATTTCTTAGCTAAAAAAAATGCTGTGATCAACGTGAGAAATAAAGATAATCAGTGTTTTAAATGGGCAGTCACTTCCACTTTATACCCTGTCAAAATGCACACCAATAGAGTTTCTCGTTATGAGGAGACTTCTAAAAATCTCGATTGGACCGGAGTGACTTTTCCAACTCAGTTAAAACACATCGAACGTTTCAAAGCTCAAAATCCCACCGTAGCGGTGAACGTCTTGGGATACGACGATGAAAAACGAATGATCTATCCTCTCAGACAGACTTCGTATCTCGAAAGAGAAAAGACGATTATTTTATTATTAATTTCGAATGGTGACAATCGGCATTATTGTTGGGTTAAACATCTGAGCCGATTACTGTTGAGACAAAATAATAAACATAAAGGAAAGAAAGATATGTTTATGTTGCAACTGCATGATCGCGTTTCACAGCAAAAAATCGTTAGCGAAACATCAGGAATATTGCAATGAAAATCAAGGTGTCGCCATCGAAATGCCTAAACCCAACACCATCGTGAAGTTTGAAAATCGCAATAGAAGGTTAAAAGTATCATTCGTCGTGTAAGCCGATTTCGAATGCTTCACCATGAAAATGAGTTCCTGCCAACCCGACGCTCTTCAAAGTTACGTCGAAAGATATCAAAAACACACGCCTTCGGGTTATTGCATTTACGTGAAATACGCTTTTGACTCGCAACACAACATGGGTCCCTTCACCTACACAAAACAGTGCGAAGACAACGACATGGCTCAAAGGTTCGTGGAAGAGTTGGAATCGAAAATTCAAATGTTATACGACAAATTCAAAACTCTGGCGAAAATGATCATCACGCGAGAGCAGCAGGACGAAAATAACAGAGCCACCGAATGTCACATATGCAGACAATCGTTCGATGAGAATTCGAAGGAAAATAAGAAGGTTAGAGACCACGATCATTACACGGGTCTTTATCGTGGTCCGGCTCACAGCAAGTGTAATTTAAAATATCGAGACGCCGTTTCCTATCCGGTGATATTTCACAATCTCTCGGGTTACGACAGTCATCTGTTCATAAAAAATCTCGGTACCTCCCACAAAGAATTAAATTGCATCGCAAACAGCGAAGAAAGATACATTTCATTCACGAAATGGAACTCATGGAGAAGAAAAGAGTAATCGATGGAGAGACGTTGAAAGAAAAAACGAAATTCATTCATAGAGGCATACGTTTCATCGACAGTTTTAAATTCATGTCGACCGCTCTGGAAAAATTAGTCGATAACATGAGCAAGGATAAATTTTAAATCACGAGCGAACATTTCGGAGAACGGGTAGACGTCTTCTTGAGGAAAGGAGTCTATCCTTACGATTACATGAATGATCTAAAGAGATTCGACGACACCGCACTACCTTCGAAAGAAGATTTTTATTCAAAATTATACGAATCCGACATTTCCGACGAGAATTACGAACACGCCAAAAACGTGTGGAAATCATTCGATATGAAAACCATGAGAGATTATCACGATCTCTATCTGAATACCGACGTTCTGCTCTTGGCAGACGTGTTCGAAAATTTTCGAGACGTCTGTCATCGAAATTACAATCTGGATCCCGCTTGGTATTTCACCGCACCCAGTCTGGCGTGGGATGCTCTGTTGAAGACCACCAAAGTCCAATTGGAATTATTATCCGACATGAACATGTTGCTCATGTTCGAAAGGGCTGTGAGAGGTGGCGTCTCGATGATCTCCCACAGATATTCTGAAGCTAACAATCCCTACATGAAAGAAGGTTTCGATTCGAAACGATCAAATAAATACATACAGTATTGGGACACTAATAATCTGCACGGTTGGGCTATGAGTCATCCTTTACCGATTGGAAATTTCGAATGGGTGACAGAACAGGAAGAGATGCAAAAATGGAGAGACTATCCTTGCATTTTAGAAGTCGATTTGAACTATCTGGAAGAATTACATGATCTACACAACGATTATCCGCTGGCTCCCGAACGAATGGAACCGAATGAAGGAGACGAGGAAAAACTCATTCACAATTTATTTAACAAACATAACTACGTTGTCTACAGTGAGAATTTGAAGCAATACGTCGATTACGGGATGAAATTAGTCGACATACATCGCATCATTTGATTCGACAAAGAGCCTTGAATGAAAAAATACATCGATCTCAACACGAATCTCAGAATTCGAGCCGAGAATGATTTCGAAAAAGATTTCTTCAAACTCATGAACAACTGCGTGTACGGTAAATCGATGGAAAACATCAGGAAGAGAACCAACATTCGACTCGTCACATCTGAGAAAAGAGCTAAAAAATTAGTGGCGAAACCCAATTACAAACACCGAACCATATTCGACGAAAATCTAGTGGCTGTTCACATGCAAAAGACGCACCTGAAGTTCGACAAACCGTATTATCTCGGACCGATCATCTTAGATATCAGCAAGCGATTGATGTACGAGTTTCACTACGATTACGTCAAACGAAAATTTGGTGATAAAGCCAAACTACTGTTCACCAATACGGACAGTTTAGTTTACGAGATTAAGACGAAAGACGTCTACCAAGATATATCTCCGGACGTGGCCATGTGTTTCGACATGAGCAATTATCCCATCGATCACCCGTCCAACATTCAATCGAACGACAACAAGAAGGTGTTGGGTAAATTTAAGGACGAGAGCAGCAGTAAACAAATCCTTGAATTCGTGGGCTTGAGACCCAAACTGTATGCTTATCGTCTAGAAGATGAAGAGATCAAGAAGTGCAAAGGGGTTAAAGCATGCGTGGTGAAGAAGAACATCTCGTTCCAAGAGTATAAAGATTGTCTATATAAGACTATGAAATCGATTCGAAGCGAAAATCATGACTTGTATACCAAAATAGTCAACAAGATTTCGCTGATGGCCGACGACAATAAGAGATTCGTGTTAGACGATAAAATAAGCACTTTGGCACTCGGACATTGTACTTCGGATCTAATTTTAGACGATAGGATTTCCGATATGATTGTGGATGATAGGATTCCAGATATGAGTAAGGATGATAGGATTCCAGAAAATCAAGAGAAATTAGACGGATTCGAGATTATAGAAATCGATAGAGACATTGAGAGAGTTAGTTTAAAAAGAAAATGAAAAAAAAAAAAAAAATAACGTCATTTTAGTGAATTATAATAAAATAAATAAATAAAAAAAATATATATATGCATTTATGAATAAGAAAATAAAGTTATCCGTAGAAGGTGTTGTCTTACCTAACGAACCCCTATCCAACATCGATCTGTCGAATGCAGCGAAGGATTTGAAAATCAAAGATTTTCTAGGCGTGTTTTCCAGAGATGCCTTGCCGAAGAGAAGACCTCGACAATCGGAATGTGGAATTTTAAATCTAGATGATTTATCGGGTGAAGGAACTCACTGGGTGGCGTGGTTCAAGAACGGGAAGAAGAATTATTATTTCGACAGCTACGGAATCTCGCCGCCGAAAGAAATAAAGAACTATTTCAACAAATCGATGGTTTGTTACAACACGGAACGAGTGCAATCACCAGATCAAGTGTTTTGCGGTCATCTGTGTCTCTACGTTCTCAAGAGATGGTCTGAAGGAGATCGGTTTCAAGACATTCTCAATGATTTACATTAGAGAGAGATATTTTTTTTATAGTATATAAAGTTAAAAAATTATTTAAAAAATTTTTAATCGAATAAAAACGAAAAATAAAAATAAAATAATTCATTTTTTAATAAACTGCATTTTGAAATATAGTTTTTTAAAAACAAAAAATCTCAAAACAACATGCCAGTCGATAAATTTGGTAGAAGTGACGACGAAAAAGTCAACCTAAGAAAGAAGAGGAAGACGCTCGAAGTCGACGATGGTTAAGACATTGCCAACTTGGATGAACGTTACGTTCGTAGCTACGAATCACGAGAGGAACCTTTGAACATGAATGATAAGAAGCTCTACAATCTTCCCGAGCCGATAGATCTCGCAGATGCTGCGACTAAAAAATACGTCGACAGGGGGAACGCCGATTTCGAACGAATCATGCTAGATAATTACGTGGATAAAACCATGACCGACGATCTCAATCTGAAATCTAAACATTTGGTGAATGTCGCAAATGCCATAGATCCCACGGATGCCGCGACCAAGAAATACGCGGACGACTCTCACGCGAGATTCAGTGAACACCTGAGAAATAGATACGTTCAGAAAACGATGCACTCGGAATTGAATGTCAATTCTAACAAGATAACAAACGTGGCCACTCCCACAAATCCCAAGGACGTGGCGACCAAACACTACGGAGATCTGGAACAGAGAAAGTCTGACAGACGAAAATGAAATCGGATCTGAATGCGGGATTCAACAAGATATTGAATCTGTTGAAGGTCAATGACACGGATGCGGACTCAACTGCAGTCAACAAGGGCTACGTAGATTCTGCCGTGATACGATCACAAGAATACCTAGAAATGCAAGTGGACGATCTCTACCTGAACAAACAATTTGCCGGAACCATGGAGGGTGGTATCGACATGAACAGTGAGAATTTATTCAGACTCAGTCACGATCCCGAATTCGATTCCAGCGCAGTCAGCAGGAAGTATGTGGATGACAACTCGGTCTGGAGAAAGGGTGACATCATGGAAGGTAAACTACACATGGGTGGACACGTGCTCACGAAGCTACCGGATCCCGTGAACATGACGGATGCCTGCACCCTGATTTTGGTGGTGGAGAAAGTCAAATATGCTAGACAATTGATCACCATGTTGGCCGAGGAGAGCGGTACGTTAGAGGAGGGAAAAGCTGAGTGGTCTTTCGGAAATGGAGGTAGTGGATCACAACATGGTAAGGTGGGATATCCCATGCCGTTGGAAGGTGAAATCATTCGAATGAGTCCGGCTTCCACGGATTTGAATAACAGAGCGGTCATCAATCTCATGGTGAATGGAGTAGAGAGCGATAAGAGATACAGCGTCGAAAAGACTGAGAATCAACACGCGAATGTTAGCACATTCATCACGCCTCTCAAAGTGAATGCTGGAGACAGGATTACTTTCGTTACGAAAACCAATAATCCCGAAGCCGCCACTTCTGTGGTGAGCCTACTGATCGAACTAGATCCTTTGAACAAACAGTGAACGCGTGGAAATAATTAATTAAAAAAAATAATGTGTGATTATTAAAAACAAAAAAAAAAGTAATGAGATTTAGAAAGATGTTCAATCTCTCGAGATCTCATTACTTTTATTTCTTTTTTGTTTTTTTTTAATAATTACTCATGACTTTTTTTATTTTTGTTTTATTTTTTTTTCACACACGTCTCTCATCGAATGATCGACATCTTATTTCCATCCGATTCGAATTGTAATTCTCTGTCCGACAGGACCAGGGCGAAGGCTTTGGTTTTTCTCAGCACGTTCCTATCGAATTGCATCTTGATCTGAATATCTAAGACGCTACTCTTGAGTCATTCACTCTGTTTACTGACGTTGAATACGAACATGGGATACATCAACTTGTATTCGCCGGGAGATATGTTAGGGTTGCTCATCAATTCGTCTAGACCATGATACTGCTTTGTAAAATCAGCAGCATCGCCGTGCAGTCTGCAGAAATCGTTCTTGTCGAATGATGCATTGTAATCGATTGCTGGATATCTCGTGGCATTCAGAAACACTTGCATGTTTCTCAAATGGCAGTGATTGAACAGCGACACATTCTTTTCCTGAGACCCATCCCTATCGGTCTGAAACGCAACCACGATGAAACGTGGTCTCTCGGAAGCGGATTTCACCGTCAATCTCTAATCGAAGTGAATCGTGGAGAGAGGAATGCTAGCCGTGTCGCACTGTCTCATTCTAAATCCCACGGGTAATTTACTCTTGGATTCTATGATCTTGTAGAGACGCGCTTTTTCCACGATCGAGGGCTCCATGTGCAGAATGAACCACGATATCTTGTGTAGAGTTATCTTACCCGCATTGGTCGCAGTGAGTCTCACTATTGCGTCGTCGTTTCCTTTTTGAATCAACGTCAGATTGTGTTTGAATCCATACATGATCTTGTTGTAATCATCCGCAAATCCAAAGATGTGTTTCAAAGGTATCCTGAACGAAAACGTTCCTTTAGGTCTGGATGTCTTGACAATGTAGTCGAATATCGCGGCGGCGACATCGCTAGCAGGGCTGACGGTGTCTTTCACCCACAACTCATTAAGTCCTCTGGATTTCGAAAAATCATCAGGATATGTCAAGAGTCCGAACATCGTGGTGGCCTGACTGGGATGAAACACAGATTCTATCTCTTGTCCGGATAGCATGTATTTTATATTACTGAATAGATGCATGATGCCATTATTGGCTAGAGTAACCGTGTCGTCGTCGGCGTAGTCGCTCCCATCTTCCTTGGTGAGACGTCCCTGCACCACTATGTAACTCTTGCTAGCATGTATGAATAGATCTTGAGTTTCAACGTTGATTCTTATCTCTCCCGCATTGTTCATCAAACTTGTTCTGGTTACCGGTTCGTATTCGTGAACCTCATATTCTTGAATACTTTCATCTTTCACTATGCTTTGTGCTATATCTAGTATATTTGTCATTTTTAAAGGATTTTTGTTTTTTTTGTTTATTAATTAGCTTGCTTTTTTTTTTATCTAAAAATAGTTTTAATTATTTTGATTATTATTTTTCTCTCCTATATATATATATATATATGTGTGTGTGTAAACAAGAAAATGTTAAAGAGAGTAAATAAAAGAAATTTGTTTTCTTTATCAAAACTTTGTCTTCTGTAATTGTTGTTCGTAAAACTTATAAGCGTAGATTCTCACTCGATCACCGACCGCAAATTTCGGCATTCTAGACTTCTTCCTAATCTTAGATCTTTCAGGATATAGATTCGTGTAGACCCGTTTTTCATTGCAAAGATCGCTAGCTTCCACAGTAGTCATCTTGATCGATCTGTGTCGCGTGTTGTTGTAATCTTTAACTAGACCGTTCAGAGCATATATGTATTTCTTGGTCGAATTCGCCGTGAAGTATCTATGCATCTTTTCCTTCATCGTTCGATTCCAATGTTCCACCACGCTGGCTTTCTCTTCGTTTTCGATCGAGTAGAGGTCAACCAATCAATGAACGTGCTTGTTGTAGAATTCCTTTCCCTTATCCACCCACAGTTTACTCAGTTTTCGAGATGATGAGTCGAACACGCTCTTTTCCAACCATATTTGGAAAACATGTCGATGACTGTCAATAGATATTTGACACCCTCGTTCCACCTCGAAAACGATCTCATGTCGACCAAGTCGGCAGACCAAATATTATCCAAACCCTTCACGAACACCCTTCTCTTTCGAAATTTACGCACGATGGGTTTGTGTAACTCCTCGGCCAATTCGCTCGTCAATAATCATTTCTTCTTCTTTTCAGATGCGCTTTTTTTTTTGAATGCCCCATCCGAATCGACGTTTCGCACCGATCAGATTGCCGACCAGCGAACGTTCTATCTTCTCTCTCCTGGTCGGATTTGATATACCTCTCAATTTCCCCAGCATGTTTTTATTGCAGATGTCGTTGTGAGTCTTGGTGTCGGGATGTCCAGCATAGCACAGATCATGATCATATGCGGCCGCATCCATCCTATTCACAGGTTTGCTCCAAGATTTAGGAGTCAGATCGGCGTTGAGTCTCTTGTTCAATTTCGTTCCGGGTCCCGTGTAACTGTGACCAGGCAGATGCATTTCGAAAGGTAGATTATTGACCATTTTATTCACGATGCCTTTACCTTTGCTCGCATTCTTTTTTTTGACGAATCGAGTCTTGATAGAACTGCACACGTCGCAAATTCCGCGAAGCATCTGTCTGTCATTTTTAGTTCGTACTTCTCGAGAATTACTCGTCTCGGTAACTCTCTTACTCTTTACGCAATACATTTTTAAGAGTTATTTAAATTAATTTCGTTTTTATTTTATATATATAAATTTAATATTTTTTTTTTTTAAAATTCTGTTCTTATTATATATATATTTTTTTTCAATCGCTGCTCTTGAGTTCTATCATCTTACTGAATTCCTCCCTGGCCTCTTTCCTCCCCTTTTCCACGAGAGAATCCTTCATCTCTTCCTTGATGATCTGACGAGTCTTGATTCTCACAGCTCCTTTCATGGCTTCATATTTCGTTTTCTCACCCAATATCGTGAAGTATTCTCCATTCGATATCCTACCATCTTTCAACACCATCGAGATCATTTCAGATATCGTGTCGATCTTGGAGTCAGCCAAGACACGAATCTTGTCATGTTTCCTCGCCTTCAGATATAATTTCCTACTCAAAACGTTTCCGAGCGTGCTAAACAATCCAGCAGGGAGAGCCACTCCTTCTACGGTCAACACGATTGGAATACCGACCGCGGTTGACAACAATCCGATGCCAGCCGCGTGTAAACCCATGGAAATTGTGATGAGTGTCGTGTCGATCGCATTGACGAATTTCACGAAATGCAAATACTTCTTGAGAGAATGGCGAGAATCTCTCTCTCGAGTTAGATACGCTTGGGTTCTATTGATTTGATCAATGTGATACCTCTCTCCTCTTTCTTTTTCTTCTAGCGACAGTGCTGTCGGCAAAACGCCGTTCGGCTTCTCGTCCTCGTCGTCATCTAACGTCGGATACAATTTATTTCTGGTTCTCATTTTTGTGTTTTCTTTTTATTTCTAATATTAGGTAAAAAATTTATGTGTGTATTTATTTTTATTTTCTATTCTCCCTTATTTTTATATCAACGAGAAAACTTAGACATATGCTTCATTGAACAATAATTTCATGACGCATCCCTTGTCTTCTAAAGTCAGACTTCTACACGCCAATTTCAGTTCTTCCGAAACTGTGGGCTTGTCTCGATCCTTACAGAAGAGTAATCTCTTCCAAAACGCGATAACTTCGTCGATTTGAACGTGTTCGAACGCCGGTTCGAAATACTTAACGACCATATCTTCCCTTTCCATCGTCAGACACGAATGATTCTCGTGATCGAAGTCTAGGTGATCCCGACATCCGATGCATTGTTCTAACAAGAGACGACCTAGTTGTTCGTTCACGCAGAATGCGTAGGCTCTCATCAGCATTTTTAAAAGAAACCTTGCTCTAATAGTCTGGGAAGCGCTCATGATTTACGTATTTTTTTTATTATCTATTCCATTTGATATATTTATTTTTAAATAACTATTTATTTATATTTTTTTCTCTCCTATATATCAATCACTTTTTTTATTTCCTCGACCTTCAATTTGATAGGTCACGTGACCACCTTCTCGAAACTTTGATTTTTCTGATGGGTGTGACCGCCCACCCCCACGATGAGGGACATAACTTTGTATGATTAAGTTTATGAGAATCAAGCAATCTGATTGGTTAATTAGCAGGTCACGTGACCACCTTCAGAGCCTCAAAAACCGTTTGTGGATTCTGGACCACTGGTGCAGAATCCGCAAACCATTTTTTGATGCTGGTCCAGAATCCGCAAAGCATTTTTTGCTCGCGTTCACCAACAATGGATCGATGGTCTGATCCGCGATGGGAACGTCAACAAAAATTTTTAAGTGAAAAATGTACAATTTCATACATTTTTCACTTTTTTGAAAAACGTGTACATTCGACACGTTCGCCAACGGGTATTTGAACGTTAAAAGTGCGATCTAGGAGTCTCAAAATAACAGCAGATTCTAGACCACCATAAAAAAGTGACATTTTTTGCGAATGTGTCGGCGATTTAACACTGAATCCTACGATGGTAAACACACCGTGTACGTGTACGGTACATGTACGAAGTGGTCTAGAATCCGCAATTATCACCTACCA
The DNA here is from genome assembly GCA_031216915.1 of Pictodentalium vernedei. Classification (NCBI taxonomy): domain Eukaryota; kingdom Metazoa; phylum Mollusca; class Scaphopoda; order Dentaliida; family Dentaliidae; genus Pictodentalium; species Pictodentalium vernedei. Next base: position 561,119,496 of record CM062296.1, read on the forward strand.
TAAATTATGCAAATTAGATGAGAACTTTGATTTATTCAGAGCAACTTTTACACAGTAAGTGCACATGTCAATACAGCTCGGGCTGGAGGCTGTATTTATGAACTGATCTTTACGAAACTTCTTGGGTACCTTTATTATCAACGTGGGATGAGAACCGGTGTTTTGGGGTGAGGTCGGAAATTCAAGATGGTCTCCGGCAGCCATTTTGTACCGAAATTATATGCAATCAGTTTTTTTTAACAGAAATTCTATTTGAAAGTACTGATTTGAATAAATTTTTGTATGAATGTTTAGTATTTTCTTGTGAATAAATTATGCAAATTGGATGAACTTTGATTTATTCAATGCCACTTACACACAGTAAATGCACATGTCAATGCGGCTCGGGCTAGAGGCCATATCTATGAACCGGTATGTACCAGAGTTTTTGGTCTGCCTGCCATATAGTATTGTTCCCATTATCACCATCATGATACTTTGTGACTTCTTTATCTCTGACAAGGGTTGAAGACTATTTCCCATCTATTTTTTTCGAAAATTGATCTTCAATGATCGGTCATAGTCTATAGTCCATTGCAGTCACCTTGTAATTCTTTTATTATTGTTGACTTGGTCACAGCAAATACTAATTCCTGTCACATTCATTATTGTTGACTTGGTCACAGCAAGTACTAATTCCTGTCATATTGAAGTTGAGCTACAGTGTCACTGACACTTTCATTTGATTTGGAATGTCCGGTGGACGTATCGAACCAGAGTTATGAACCTACAAGTTTATTAGGCTTTTCCCTCTGGAAAAGACTATTGTTTTTCTACGGATTATTATTAGGCTTTTCCCTCTGGAAAAGACTATTGTTTTTCCACGGATTATTATTATTATTTTTTTTTTTTAGGCTTTTCTCTCTGGAAAAGACTATTGTTTTTCTACGGATTATTATTTTTTTTTTTTTTTTTTTTTAAATTTTTTGGGGTTTTTTTTTTTTTTTTTTTTTTTTTTTTTCCACACATTTTTGTCCGTACGATTCCGAAGCCATTTTCGAACCGATTTTCACACAATTTGGCACACGCATAGAGTGGCAAAAAATCTAAAAATGTACCGAAGCGGAATTTTCGATTTAACCCTTAATTCGCCAGAATTGGCAAACAACTGCCAAAATTGGGGTTTATCGGCACTTTCTCGAAACACGTCTTTAGGATTTTTTTTAAATCTTCATATTTACTAAACCTGCCTATGACACAACCTTTGATACACACGACATATTAGGCGATGCATATGGTAACCCTCCACAGGCTGCCAAACATCGAAATTTTGATGAAATGGGCCGGTTTCAGACCCCCGCAGCACCCAAACGATACCCGAGAGGTAAACATAACTTCCTTTATTGGAAGTGGAATTCACAGAAGATCATTTTTGTATGTAATAAGGGTGTTCAGAAAACCAAGTGTTAACCAGTTTTGGGCTGGTTAAACAGCAATACCCCCAAAAAGCTCAAAACTTCATGTTTTCCGTGGATTTCTCTAAACGAGTCTTGTAGATTTTCAAGAAAAATTGGTCACTCTCAGGTCTTGGTGTGACATTACAAGTTGCATGGATAAAATATTCCGGTCAGCATTAGTTAACCCTCCCCGAGCTGCTAAACGTAAAAATTGTGATAAAATGGGCTGTTTTTAGACACCAACAGCACCCAAACGGTATACCAGAGAGAAAGGGTCCTTCATTTATCGGATGCAAAATTGATCGGAAAATATTTTTGAAAGTGGTAAGGGTATTCAAAATTTGACGTCTTAATCCATTTTGGGCTGGTTAAATAGAGATACCCATTAAAATCTTAAAATACCCGTTTTCTGTGGATTTCTCTATCAACAATTTGTAGGTTTTCAAGAAAAAATCGGCTATTTGCAGGTCTTGGTGTGACATTACAAGTTGCATGAACAAAATATTCCGGTCAGCATTAGTTAACCCTCCCCGGGCTGTTGAAGGTCAAAATTGTGATAAAATGGGCTGTTTTTGGACACCAACAGCACCCAAAGGGTACACCACAAAGAAAAGTGCCTCCTTTTATCGAGTGCACAATTTATACGAAAACATTTTTGTAAGCAGTAAGTGTATTCAAAAGTCGACGTCTTAACCCATTTTGGGCAGGCTAAAGCGAGATATCCCTTGAAAGCTTTAAATTCCCATTTTCTGTGAATTTCCCTAACGGTAACTTGTAGGGTTTCAAGACAAATTGACTATACGTAGGTCTTTATGTGACATTACAAGTTGCATGGACAAAATACTCCGATGAGCGGTTATTAACCATCTACAAGCTGCCAAGCATCATAATTTTGTTAACATGGGGCTGTTTTCAGACACGCACAACACCCAATGTATACATGAGAGATAAACATAATCTCCTTCGTTGGAAGTGGAATTCACAAAGGACCATTTTTGTAAGTAATATGGGTATTAAAAAAACCGAGCGTTAACCCCTGTTGAGGAGGTTAACACGGATACCCATCGATAGCTTAAAAAATCGTTTTCCCTGGATTTCTTTACAAACATTTTGTGGGGTTTCCAAGAGAAAATGGCCGTTGATAGGTCTTGGTGTCATATGACCAGTTGCATGGATAAATTATTCTGGTAGGAATTTGTTAACCCTCCATGGGCTGCTAAATGTAAAAACATTGAAGAAATAGTCTGTTTTTGGACACCAACAAATGGAAATGCCACAGAGAAACGTAACTTCTTTTATCAGACGCAAAACTAATAGGGAAACATTGATCTTGATATTAACCCATTCTACCATTAATGATGGGTTTTCCCTAAACATTTTTTTTTATCGAACCCAAACCGAGTCATTTGAGACTACTCTACTCACCTTTCTCATAACATCAATGAGGGAACTTCAGTGAGACAGTTAAAAACAATTCATCAGACACTGTGGGGTCATGAAAAATCATGGAATCTAATCCGGAAAAGCCATGATTCTTCAGAATCATAAAGTCTAGTTTTTTGGTTTTTTTTTTGGTTTTTTTTCCACACATTTTGTCCGTACGATTCTGAAGCCATTTTCGGACCGATTTTCACGACATTTTGCACACGCATAGAGGGGCACAAAATCTAAAAACGTACCAAAGCGGAATTTTCGATTTAACCCTTATTTCCTCAGAATTGACAAAAAACTGCCAAAATTGGGGTTTTTCGGCACTTTCTCGAAACACGTCTTGTAGATTTTCTTTAAACATTCATCATTTCTAGACCTACCTGTGACACGACCTTTGATACATACGAGATATTTGGCGATGCATATGGTAACCCTCCACAGGCTGCCAAACATCGAAATTTTGATGGAATGGGTCGGTTTCAGGCCCCCACTGCACCCAAACAATACATGAGGGATAAACATAACTTCCTTTATTGGAAGTGGAATTCACCGAGGATCATTTTTGTCAGTAATAAGGTTGTTCATAAAACCAAGCATTAATCCGTTTTGGACTGGTTAAACAGCAATACCCCCATAAAGCTAAAAAATTCATGTTTTCCGTGGATTTCTCTAAACGAGTCTTGTAGATTTTCAAGAAAAATTTGTTACTCCCAGATCTTGCTGTGACAATAGAAGTTGCATGGACAAAATACTAAGGGGAGCATTTGTTAACCATCCATGGGCTGCTGAAAGTCAAAATTGTGATAAAATGGGCTGTTTTTGGACGCCAACGGGTACGCCACAAAGAAAAGTGCGTTCTTTTATCGAGCCCACACTCTATACGGAAACATTTTTATAAGTAGTAAGGATATTCAAAAGTTGAAGTCTTAACCCTTTTTGGGCAGGATAAAGAGAGAGACCCCTTAAAATCTTAAAATTCGAATTTTCTGTGGATTTCTCTAAAAACATCTTGTAGGTTTTCAAGAAAAATTGACTACTCGCAGGTCTTTGTGTGACATTACAAGTGGCATGGATAAAATATTCCGGTGAGCGTTTATTAACCCTCCACAGGCTGCCAAGCCTTGTAATTTTGTTGAAATGGCTGTTTTCGGACGCACACAGCACCCAATGTGTACCAGAGAAATAAACATAATCTCCTTCGTTGGAAGTGGAATTCACCGAGGACCATTTTTGTAAGTAATAAGGGTATTCAAAAAACCAAGTAACCCGTTTTGGGTGGTTTAAGAGTGATTCCCCCAAAAGCTTAAACAATCATGCTTTACGTGGATTTCTCTAAAAATGTCAAGTAGATTTTCAAGAAAAAACTGGTCCGTCGCAGATCGTGGTGTAACATTATAAACTGCAAGGACAGAATATTCTGATAAGCATTTGTTAACCCTCCACAGACTCTCAAATATCAACACTTTGATAAAATAGGCTGTTTTCAGCCCCTCACAGCCCCTGTAGCTGGGAAATAAACATAACTCCCTCTCTTGGAAGTTTTTTTTTTCCACACATTTTTGTCCGTACGATTCAGAAGCCATTTTCGAACCGATTTTCACACAATTTGGCACACGCATAGAGGGGAAAAAAATCTAAAAATGTACCGAAGCGGATTTTTCGATTTAACCCCTATTTTGCCAGAACTGGCAAAAAACTGCCAAAATTGGGGTTTATCGGCACTTTCTCGAAACACGTCTTATTAATTTTTTTTAAATATTCATCATTGCTAGACCTGCCCATGACACGACCTTTGATACACACGACATATTAGGTGATGCATATGGTAACCCTCCACAGGCTGCCAAACATCGAAATTTTGATGAAATGGGCTGGTTTCAGACCCCCACAGCACCCAAACGATACCCGAGAGGTAAACATAACTTCCTTTATTGGAAGTGGAATTTACCGAGGATCATTTTTGTAAGTAATAAGGGTGTTCAAAAAACCAAGCGTTAACCCGTTTTGGATGGTTAAACAGCAATACCCCCATAAAGCTAAAAAATTCATGTTTTTCGTGGATTTCTCTAAACGAGTCTTGTAGATTTTCAAGAAAAATTTGTCACTCCCAGGCCTTGGGGTGACAATAGAAGTTACATGGACAAAATACTGCGGTGAACATTTGTTAACCCTCCACGGGGTGCTAAAAGTCAAAATTGTGATAAAAAGGGCTGTTTTTGGACGCCAACAGCACCCAATGGGTACGAAAAAAGGAAGGGAGCCTTCTTTTGTCAAGCGCACAATCTATACGCAAACATTTTTGTAAGTAGTAAGGGTATTCAAAAGTCGAAGTCTTAACCCATTTTGGACAGGCTAAAGAGAGAGACCCCTTAAAATCTTAAAATTCCCATTTTCTGTGGATTTCTCTAAAAACATCCTGTAGGTTTTCAAGAAAAATTGACTACTCGCAGGGCTTTGTGTGATATTACAAGTTGCATGGGCAAAATATTCCGGTGAGGTTTAATAACCCTGTAGAGGCTGCCAAGCATCGTAATTTTGTTGAAATGGGCTGTTTTCAGACACGCACAGCACCCAATGTGTACCTGAGAAATAAACATAATCTCCTTTATTGGAAGTGGAATTCACCGAGGGCCATTTTTTTTCAAAAAACCAAGCGTTAACCCCTTTTGTGGTTGTCAATAGTGATACCCATCAAAAAATTCATGTTTTCCCTGGATTTCTTTACAAACATCTGGTAGAGTTTTCAAGAGAAAATGGCCACTGATAGGTCTTGGTGTCACATTACCAGCTGATAGGATAAATTATTCCGGGAAGCATTTGTTAACCCTCCATGGGCTGCTAAATGTGAAAATTTTGAAAAAATAGTCTGTTTTCGGACACCAACAACATCAAATGGGAATGCAACAGAGATGCATAACTTCTTTTACCGGATGGAAAACTGACAGGGAAACATTTTTGTAAGTAGTAAGTGTATTCAGAAATCGAGGTCTTAACTCATTTTTGACTAGTTAAAGAGATATACCCCTTAAAAGCATAAAATTCCAGTTTTCTGTTTACGGAAGTGGTACCCCTAAACCAGACGGCCGTAAAGAGCTTGGAAATCCTGCAGAACGATGCAGGCCGATGGATAACGGGGTCGAGTAATGCCGCAGAGCTAGAAGCAATCAGGGGTGAGCTTGGGTGGATGAGGATCAAGGACAGGATAGACCTGTTGAAGCTCAGTTATCTTAATTATTTAGTAAATCTCCCCGACAGCCGATGGTGTAAAGTAATGTTCCTGAGAATTTTCAACTCAAATATCAAAACGGGGTGGATGGTCCAAGTGAGGGAGTTAGTAGAGAACTACTCATTGGAGATCTCGGACCTGGATGTTGGGGCAAATCAGGGTAAAAAAATCGTCAGAGAAAGGGTCATGGAGGATTGTAACCGTAATTGGCGAGAGGAGGGTCAAATCAAAGACGTCTTTGGGTGGCTGCGTGATAAAGAGAAGCCAGGTTTTGAAGAGTGCCTTGATGGCACCTTGGGGGGGGGGTCACTGTTGTTCAAGCTGAGGTCACGATCCCTGGAGCTGAGGGGAAAAATTGGGAAAGACAGCGAAAGGGAGTGCCAGATGTGTAACTTGGACATGGTGGAGACCCTGGAACACTTTCTTCCAGAATGCCCAAAGTATCAGTCTAAAAGAATGAGATTCACTGGGAGTATATTGGGAAAGTGGGATGGGAGAATGAAGGGCATGTGGTTAGGGGGAGACTCAAAGGAGAGGGTTAATATGCTAATCGAAGAGACTGGGAAGAATGGGAGAAGGGATATCATCAAGCATTTCGTCTCCGAGTGTTGGGAGGAGAGGAGAAGCGTGGGAATAGGGAGGCAGTTGGGAGTACATGGGTAACCAGGGCCTTCTCGTCCAAGATCCGCGACAAATCAGCGGCTGGCCAAAGTGTTATTATATTATTATTACTGTGGATTTCTCAAAACTAAATTTCAAGAACAATTGACCTTTCGCAGGTCTTGGAGTGACAGTTCAAGTTGCATGGACAAAATATTTCGGTAAGCATTTGTTAACCCTCCAGAGACTGCCAAGCATAGACATTTGGAGAAAATGGGCTGTTCTTGGGCAACCATAACACCAAATGTGTACCTGCGAGATAAACATAACCGCCTTCATTGGAAGTGGAATTCACCGATGATCATTTTTGTATGTAATGAAGATATTCACAAAACCAAGCATTAACCCGTTTAGGGCTGATTACAGAAAGATTCCCCTCAAAAGGTTAAAAATTTATGTTATCCGAGGATTTCTCAAAAAATATCTCGCAGATTTTCAAGAAAAAATGGCCATTCTCAGATCTTAGTGTGACATCACAAACTGCATGTACAAAATATTCCTGGATGCATTTGTTAACCCTATGCAGGTTCTCAAACATCAAAATGTTGATAAAATGGGCTGTGTTTGCATATCCACAGCACCCGAATTTGAGTGGAGAGATCAAAATAAGTGGAAGTAAATTTGAGATAAAATGGACCATTTTCAAATAGCCACAGCACTACGTGGGTATGTGTCAAACAAACATAACTCCTTTTGTCGGTCATTAACTTGTTGGACGACGATATTGACATTAACCCACTCCACCGTTAATGATGGTTTTTACCTAAACAATTTTTTTATCAAACTGAGTGATTTGAGACTACTATACTCACCTTTCTCATAACATCAAAGAAGGAACTTCAGTGAGACAGTTAAAAACAATTCATCAGATACTGTGGGGTCATGAAAAATCATGGAATCTCATCGGGAAAAGCCATGATTCTCCAGAATCATAAAGTCTAGTTTGTTGTTTTGTTTTTGTTTTTGTTTTTTTTTTTTGTTTTTTTTTTTTGGGGGGGGGGGGGGGGGGTTAGGCTTTTCCCTGTGGAAAAGACTATTGTTTTTTCTACGGATTATTATTTTTTTTTTTTTTGTCCGTACGATTCAGAAGCCATTTTGAACCGATTTTCACGAAATTTTGCACACGCACAGAGGGGCACAAAATCTAAAAATGTACCAAAAGCGGAATTTTCGATTTAACCCTTATTTCCTCAGAATTGGCAAAAAACTGCCAAAATTGGGGTTTATCGGCACTTTCTCGAAACACGTCTTGTAGATTTTTTTTATACATTCGTCATTGCTAGACCTGTCTGTGACACGCCCTTTGATACACACGACATATCAGGCGATGGATATGGTAACCCTCCACAGGCTGCCAAACATCGAAATTTTGATGAAATAGGCCGATTTCAGGCCCCCACCGCACCCAAAAAATACACGAGAGATAAATATAACTTCCTTTACTGGGAGTGGAATTCACCGAGGATCATTTTTGTCAGTAATAAGGGTGTTCAAAAAACCAAGCGTTAACCTGTTTTGGGCTGGTTAAACAGCAATACCCCCATAAAGTTCAAAAATTTGTATTTTCCGTGGATTTCTCTAAACGAGTCTGTTTTTGAACAACAACAACATCAAATGGGAATACAACAGAGAAACGTAACTTCTTTTACCGGGCGCAAAAATGACAGGGAAACATTTTTGTAAGTAGTAAATGTATTCAAAAATCGAGGTCTTAACCCATTTTAAGTGGTTAAGGAGATATACCCCTTAAAAGCTTAAAATTCCAGTTTTCTGTGGATTTCTCAAAAAAAAAAAATTTCAAGAGCAATTAACCATTCGCAGGTCTTCGAGTGACATTACAAGTTGCATGAACAAAATGTTTCAGTAAGCATTTGTTAACCCCCCAGAGGCTGCCAGGCATTGACATTTGGAGAAAATGGGCTGTTCTTGGGCAACCATAACACCAAATGTGTACCTACGAGATAAACATAACCTCCTTCATTGGAAGTGGAATTCACCGTCGATCATTTTTGTAAGTAATGAAGATATTCACAAAACGAAGCATTAACCCTTTAGAGCTGGTTAAAGAGAGATACCCCTCAAAAGGTTAAAAATTCATGTTATCTGAGGATTTCTTTAAAAACATCCAGTAGATTTTCAGGAAAAAATGGTCATTCTCATATCTTAGTGTGACATTACAAGTTGCATGTACAAAATATTCCTGTAAGCATTTGTTAACCCTATGCAGGTTCTCAAACATCAAAATGTTGATAAAATAGGCTGTGTTTGCGTACCCACAGCACCTGAAGTTGGGAGGAGAGATCAAAATTAGTGGAAGTAGAATTCACTGAGAATTATTTTTGGAAGTAATAAGAGTATTCAAAAACAACACTTAACCCGTTTTGGGCTGGATAAACAATGATACCCATCAAAAGCTTAAAATTCATGTTCTCCCTGGATTTCTCTGAAAACATCTTGTAGATTTTAAAGAATAAATGGCCATTCGCAGTTCTTGGTGTGACATTACAAGTTGCATGAATGAATATTCCTGTTAGAAATTGTTAACCCTCTACAAGCTGCCAGACATCAATATTTTGGATGCATTTGAGATAAAATGGACCATTTTCAAATAGCCACAGCTCAACATGGGTATGTGTCAAACAAACATAACTCCTTTTGTCGGTCATTACCTTGTTGGACGACGATATTGAGATTAACCCATTCCACCGTTAATGATGGTTTTTACCTAAACAATTTTTTTTATCAAACTGAGTCATTTGAGACTACTATACTCACTTTTCTCATAACAATGAAGGAACTTCAGTGAGACAGTTAAAAACAATTCATCAGACACTGTGGGGTCATGAAAAATCATGGAATCTCATCGGGAAAAGCCATGATTCTCCAGAATCATAAAGTCTAGTTTTTTTGTTTTTTTTTTCCACACATTTTGTCCGCACGATTCCGAAGCCATTTTCCATCCGATTTTCACAAAATTTTGCACACTCATAGAGGGGCACAAAATCTAAAAATGTACCGAAGCGGAATTTTCGATTTAACCCTTATTTCCTCAGAATTGGCAAATAACTGTCAAAATTGGGGTTTATCGGCACTTTCTCGAAACACGTCTTGTATATTTTTTTTAAACATTCATCGTTTCTAGACCTGCCTGTGACACGACCTTTGATACATACGAGATATTCGGCGATGCATATGGTAACCCTCCACAGGGTGCCAAACATCGAAATTTTGATGAAATGGGCCGGTTTCAGACCCCCCACAGCACCCAAACGATACCCGAGAGGTAAACATAACTTCCTTTATTGGAAGTGGAATTCACCGAGAATCATTTTTGTAAGTAATAAGGGTGTTCAAAAAACCAAAGCGTTAACCCGTTTTGGCCTGGTTAAAAAGCAATACCCCCATAAAGCTAAAAAATTCATGTTTTTCGTGGATTTCTCTAAACGAGTCTTGTAGATTTTCAAGAAAAATTTGTTACTCCCAGGTCTTGGTGTGAAAATAGAAGTTGCATGGACAAAATACTAAGGGGAGCATTTGTTAACCCTCCATGGGCTGCTGAAAGTCAAAATTGTGATAAAATGGGCTGTTTTTGGACGCCAACGGCACCCAATGGGTACGCTACAAAGAAAAGTGCGTTCTTTTATCGAGCCCACACTCTATACGGAAACATTTTTGTAAGTAGTAAGGATATTCAAAAGTTGAAGTCTAAACCCTTTTTGGGCAGGCTAAAGAGAGAGACCCCTTAAAATCTTAAAATTCGAATTTTCTGTGGATTTCTCTAAAAACATCTTGTAGGTTTCCAAGCGATGCGTGGTGTTTTCCACGCGGTCCGGACACTCCAAACAGATCCCAAAATGTCGGCGAGGGTTCGTAGAACAAGTTCTGAAAATTTCAAGTCGCTGCCTCCAGCAGTCTGAACACCGTTCGTGTATGTCAGAAGTGCTATTTTAATGTCCAATATGCAAATCTACGTCAATCTTTTCCTGCCTGCCATATACCCAATCACCGCCAATTTCTCTTGACTTTTAACTTCTGAGATTCTCGTAGGTTTAAAGGTTGTGTTGGGATCCCTGGTGGCTGTCTAAAAGAAGCAACTTCCATTTACAGTCAACTCTCCACCAGTCACACACAATTGTAACATTTAAGTGGACTTACTCCAGCGAGGAGGCACTGAAGGATTCTGCGCCCATTCCCGACGTCTTTTTTCGAACTGGCTTGAAAAGGAAGGACCAAATTCAAGTAATTACCTCCTCTCTCCAAAACACCATATCTCAGCCAATTGTAGGCAGATTTCCATGAAATTTTCACTCCTTGTTCATGAATAGTTGTGGCATCACTTTCCATGAAGAGCGACATGAATTTCGGATTTCGTCACGTCGAATTGGAAAAGAGCGTATGTGCAGGGATTTCTCTGAAAACATCTTGGAATATTTTAAAGAAAAAATGGCCATTTGCAGTTCTTAGTGTGACATTACAAGTTGCATGGAAAAATATTCCTGTTAGCACTTGTTAACCCTCTGCAAGCTGCGACATCAATATTTTGGATACATTTGAGATAAAATGGACCATTTTCAAATAGACACAGCACTCAGTGGGTATGTGTGAAACAAACATAACTCCTTATGTGGGTCATTAACTTGTCGGACGACGATATTGATATTAACCCACTCCACCGTTAATGATGGTTTTTACCTAAACAATTTTCTTATCAAACTGAGTCATTTGAGACTACTATACTCACCTTTCACAGAACATCAATGAAGGAACTTCAGTGAGACAGTTAAAAACAATTCATCAGACACTGTGAGGTCATGAAGAATCATAGAATCTCATCGGGAAAAGCCATGATTCTCCAGAATCATAAAGTCTAGTTTTAATATTTAACTTGTTATGACAAAACAAATGTACATCAATGAGAAATGATCTCTTACCTCTGCATTGTAAATATGTATGTATTGCCAATAATAACATCCAAACTTATTTGGATTTAGTGAGAAAATATATTAAATATGGTGTAAAAATGAAGACTTTTAGCGAATATGTCGATCCTAATGTTTGCCATGTAACAAATCGGTACAAAGGTTCATCTTCTACTCCATATTTAATAAATTTTCACACCAGACCGAAATTTTTTTTGACTTGGTGAAACAATTCAATATATTTTTGTTAGACACAAGGGCATACTTTTACTTATTACTGGACAAATTTCTAGTCCAATATTGAAAATATAACCCCATTGTGTACATGACATTACTATGGAACGAGCCCAAAACCCAAAAACCATTAGCACAGTCTACAGGTCGTATTTATGACGTGATTTCATTATAACTTGGTAGGATGCCTCTGTATAATGCCTAGATGAGAACGTCCCCTTTTGGGCATAATCTGTAAACCGTGATGGCTGCCCAAGCCCGCAACCCAAAAACTTTTAGCACAGTCTGCAGGTCATGTTTAATATGGAGGGATTTCATTGTATCTTGATTGGTTGACTTCATATTATGTCTAGATGAGAAAGTCCCCTTTTGGACGTGATTGGGCAACTGTGACGGCAGTAGGGTAAAATGGGGGCTACGAGGATACTTTTTTCGAAAAATGTACATGTACACCGTACACATACATGTACCCATAGAGTTCAGTGTTAAAATGTGTACAAACTGTACAAACATTTTTTGTACATTTTGTCCTCGTATCCCCACAAGTAGCTTATCGTGTCCTACAGAGTTTAAACAGCTGTTGGTGAACGAGTGCGAATTCAGCAGAATTCGCGCGGAAGGAAAAATCCACGAAAATCGAAGAAATCGACCTAAAAATTGTCTCGACGTTCGCCATCGCGGGTTATACCTTTCGATCTATCATTGGCGAACGCCGGCAAAACGCTTTGGGGCTATGAGGACAGCATCAAAATGCGTTTTGGGGCTACGAGGACACCATGTTCATAATCATGTTCCATACAGCAGTGGGTGCGATCCAATCAGTGGGTGCGATCCGATCGTTAAAAACGATTTGGGATACAAGGACAGGAAAATCAATCCTAAAATTTTTCCCCAACGTTTGCCAATGGTCGATCGTACTGTCTAGGACATGATGAGCTACTTGTGGGGCTATAAGGACAGCAAAACATAAAAATTAAGAAAATTAGAACTGAGGGAAATTGTCTCTCCACGTTTGTCATCGTGGTCTAGACGGCAGTGCGATCGATCGTGGAGGGAACAGATGAAAAAATATATAAATCGTTGTGAGTTTTGTGAGGTAAATCGTAATAGAATCACGAGATTCACAAGAGGAAATTAAAGTGCTTGATATATAGGAGAAAAACATATATATAAATAAATAGGTATTTAAAAAAATAAATATCGAATCAAATAGATAATAAATACGTAAATCGTGAACGATTCCCAGATTATGAGGACATCGTTCCTTATAAACATACTGATGAGAGCCTACACATTCTGCATGAACGAACAACTAAATTGTCTCTTGTTAGAACGATGTGCGTGGTCTAGACGGCGGTGCGATCGATTGCGGATGAAAAAACGGTGGAGGGGAGGAGACGAAAGGAAATAAAAAATCGTTATGAGTTCTTTTTGGTTTTCTTTAGGTAAATTGTAACAGAATCACGAGATTCACAAGAGGAAATAAAAAGGGATTGATATAATATATATGAGAAAAAAAAATATAAATAAATAGTTATTTAAAAATAAATATCGAATCAAATAGATAATAAAATACGTAAATCATGAACGATTCCCAGATTATGAGAGCAAAGTTTCTTTTAAACATGCTGATAAGAGCCTACGCATTCTGCATGAATGAACAACTAGGTCACTTCTTGTTAGGATGATGCATCAGGTGTCGGGATCATCTAGACTTCGATCATGAGGATCATTCGTGTCTGACGATGGAAAGGGAAGATATGATCGTTAAGTATTTTGAACCGGCATTCGAATGTGTTCAAATCGATGACGTTATCAAGTTTTGGAGGAGATTAATCTTCTGTAGCAGGCAAGACAAGCCCACCAGTTCGGAAGAAATGACATTGGCATGTAGAAGTCTGACTTATTATAAGACAGGAATGCGTCTTGAACTTATTGCTGGAGGAAGCATACGTCTAAGTTTTCTTGTTGATATAAATAAGGGAGAAGAGAAAATAAAAATATATACACGCGTAAATTTTATCTAATATTAGAAAGAAAAAAACACCAAGAAAATGAGAACCAGAAATAAATTGTATTCGTCGTTAGATGACGACGAGGATCAGATGCCGAACAGCATTTTGCCAACGGCGCTGTCACCAGAAGAAAAAGAAAGAGGAGAGAGGTATCGCATCGATCAAATCAGTAGAATCCAATTGTATCTGACTCGAGAGAGAGATTCTCATCGTTCTCTCAAGAAGAAGTATTCACGCCTCGTGAAATTTGTCAATGCAGTCGACATGACACTCATCACGACTTCCATGGATTTACACGTGGCCGGCATTGGATTGTTGTCAACTGCAGCCGGCCTTCCGATCGTGTTGACCATAGAAGGAGTGGCTCTCGCCGCCGGATTGTTTAGCACGTTCGGAAACTTTTTGAATAGGAAATTATATCTGAAGGCTAGGAAACATGAAAGGATTCATGTCTTGGCCAACTCCAAGATTGACATGATATCCAAAATGTTCTCAATGGTGTTGAAAGATGGTAGGATATCGGACGGAGAAACCTTCACGATATTGGGCAAGAAAACGAAATACGAAGCCATGAAAGAAGCCGTGAGAATCAAGACTCGTCAGATCATCAAGGAAGAGATGAAGGATTCTCTCGTGAGAAAGGGGAGGAAAGAGGCCAGGGAGGAATTCGGTAAGTTGATAGAACTCAAGAGCAGCAATTGAAAATAATATATATATATAATAAGAATAGAATTTAAAAAAAAAAAATATTAAATTTATATACAAAAAAAAAATAAATATGAAATTATTTAAATAACCCTAAAAAAAAAATGTATTGCGTAAAGTGTAATAGAGTTACCGAGACGGCTAATTCTCGAGAAGTACGAACTAAAAATGATAGACAGATGCTTCACGGAATTTGCAAGGTGTGTGGTTCGATCAAGACTTGATTTGTCAAAAAAAACAAAAAAACAAGCAGAGGGAAAGGTGTTGCGAATAAAATGATCAATAATCTACCTTGCGAAATGCATCTGCTGGATCACAGTTTCACGGGACCCAGAACGAAATTGAGCAAGAGACTCAACGCTGATGTGACTCCTAAATCTTGGAGCAAACCTGTGAATAGGGTGGACGCGGCCGCATACGATCATGATCTATGCTACGCCGAACATCCTGACACCAAGACTCGCAATGACGTCTGCAATAAAAACATGTTGGCGAAATTGAGAGACATATTGAATCCGACCAGGAGAGAGAAGTTCGAACGTTCGCTGGTCGGCAAAGTGATCGGTGTGAAACATCAATTTGGATGGGGCGTTAAAAAAAAGCGCCTCAGAAAAGAAGAAGTGATTATTGACGAGCGAATTGGCCGAGGAGTTACACAAACCCATCATGCGTAAATTTCGAAAGAGAAAGGGTGTTCGTGAAGGGTGTGGATGACATTTGGTCCGCCGACCTGGTCGACATGAGATCGTTTTCGAGGTGGAATGAGGGCATTAAATATCTATTTACGTTCATCGACGTGTTTTCCAAATATGGTTGGATCAGAGCCTTGAAGAACTTGGGACCTTGCGTTGCCGAGGCTCTGAAGAGCGTGTTTGGCTTGTCTTCTTGAAAAACGAATAAATTGTGGGTGGATAAGGGGAAGGAATTCTACAACAAGGATGTTCATCGGTTGGTCGACATCTACTCGATCAAAAACGAAGAGAAAGCCAGCGTCGTGGAATGTTGGAATCGAACGATGAAGGAAAAGATGCACAGATACTTCATGGCGAATTCGACCAAGAAATACATATACGCTCTGAACAGTCTGGTTGAAGATTACAACAACACGCGACACAGATCGATTAAGATGACTCCCGCGGAAGCTAGCGATCGTCGAAACGAAAAACGGGTCTACACGAATCCATATCCCGAGAGATCTAAGTTCAGGAAGGAGTCTAGACCGCCAAAATTTGCAGTCGGTGATCGAGTGAGAATCTACGCTTATAAGAAGCATTTCAAAAAGGGTTACACTCCTCGATGGACCACGGAAATCTTCATGATAATCAGAATATTTCACACCGATCCGGTGACTTACAAAATCGAAGCTTTGGATGGCAAAGAGATCATCATCAACAATTGCAGAAGACGAAGTTTTAATAATAAAAAAAAAATATATATATATTTACTCTCTTTTAACATTTTTTTTGTTTACACATTTTTATAAAGGAAAAAAAAATAATAACAAATAATTAAAACTATTTTTAGGAAAAAAGCGAATGCATTAATAAACAAAAAAAAACAAAACCTTCAAAAAATGGTGAATATACTAGATATGGCACAAGGCATACCGAAAGACAAAAGCATTGAGGAATATGAGGTTCATGAATATGAACCGATAACCGGGATTAGTTTGAGCAATGCGGGAGAGATAAGAATCAATGGCGAAACACAAGATCTATTTGTTCATCCTAGCGAGAGTTACATAGTGGTGCAGGGATGTCTCACCAAGGAAGATGGGACCAAATACGCCGCCGACGACACAGTTACTCTAGCCAATAATGGCATCATGCATCTATTCAGTAATATAAAATACTTGCTATCCGGACAAGAGATAGAATCCATGTTTCATCCCGGTCAGGCCACCACGATGTTTTGACTCTTGAAGTATCCAGATGATTTTTCAAAATCTATGGGACTTGATCAGTTGTGGGTGAAAGACACCATTGGCCCCGCCATTGCCATGCCGATGCGATATTCGACTACATCGTCAAGATGTCCAGACCCAAAGGAACCTTTTCATTCAGGATACCTTTGAAACACATCTTCGAATTTGCAGACGATTACCACAATATCATGTATGGATTCAAACACAATCTGACGTTGATTCCAAAGGGAAACGACGATGAGATAGTGAGACTACCCATGACCGATGCGGCTAAGTTAACTCTACACAAGATATCGTGGTTCGTTCCCCACGTGCAGGCTTTGATCATGGAAAAAACGCGTCTATACAAGATCATAGAATCCAAGAGTAAATTACCTGTGGGATATAGAATGAGACAGTGTGACACGGCTAGCATTCCGCTCTCCACGAGTCACTTCAATTGGAGATTGACCATGAAATCCACTTCCGAGAGACCGCATTTCATCGTGGTCACGTTTCAGACCGACAGGGACGGGTCTCAAGAAAAGAATGCGTTGCTGTTCGATCACTGCAATTTGAGAAACATGCAAGTGTTTCTGAATGCCATGAGATATCCAGCAATCGATTACAATGCGTCGTTCGACAAGAACGATATCTCCAGACTGTACGGCGATGCCGTGGATTTAAGAAAGAAGTATCACGGTCTGGACGAATTGATGAGCAACCCTAATATATCTCCCAGCGAATACAAGTCGATGTATCCCATGTTCGTATTCGACGTCAGTAAATAGAGCAAATGACTCAAGAGTAGCATCTTAGACATTCAGATCAAGATGCAGTTTGACAAGAACGTGCCAAGAAAAACCAAAGCCTTCACCCTGGTCTTGTCGGATAGAGAATTACAATTTCAGTTGGATGGAAATAAGATGTCGATCATTCGATGAGAGACGTGTGTGTGTGAAGAAATGAAAAAAAAAATATATAAATAAAAATTAAAAAAATAATTGCAAAAATGAATGGTAAAGAACGTATTGAAAACAAAAAAAAATAAAATGTAATGAGATCTAGAGAGATTGAACATCTTTCTAAATCTCATTACTTTTTATTTTCTTTGTTTTTTTTTTGTTTTTAATAATTATTCATTATTTTTAATTAATTATTTTCATGCATTCACTGTTTGTTCAGAGGATCTAGTTCAATCAGTAGGCTCACCATGGAAGTCGCGGCTTCGGGATTATTGGTTTTCGTTCTGAAATTAATCCTGTCTCCGACGTTCACTTTGAGAGGCGTGCCGAACATGCTGACGTTCAAGTGTTGATTTCCAGTCTTTTTGATGCTGTATCTCTTATTGCTCTCTACTCCATTCACCGTGAGATTGACGACTGCTCTGTTATTCAAATCTGTGGAAGCCAGACCCATTTGAATGATTTCGCCACCCAGCGGCATGGGATATCCCAGCTGACCGTGTTGCGATCCACTACCTCTGTTTCCGAAAGACCATTCGGCTTTTCCGTCCTCTAATGCGCTGCTCTCCTCAGCCCACATGGTGATCAATAGCCTGGCGTATTTGACTTTCTCCACCACCGAAATCAGAGTGCAGGCATCTGACATGTGCACAGGATCTGGCAGATTTATGAGTGCGTGTCCGCCCATGTCTAGTTTACCTTCCATGGTGTCACCCTTTCTCCAGACTGAGTTGTCGTTCACGTACTTCCTGCTGACTGTGCTGGAATCATATTCAGGATCGTGATCGAGATCGTTCATGTCGATGCCGCCTCCATGGTTCCGCTGGATTGTTTGTTCAGGTAGAGATCGTTCACTTGTGATTTTATGTATTCTTGAGATCGTGTCACGGTGGAATCCACGTAGCCCTTGTTGACCACAGTGGAGTCCTTGTCTGCATCGTCGATCTTTGACAGATTCAATATCTTGTTGAATCCCACATTCAGATCCGATTTCATTTCTCGTCTATCAGACTTTCTCTGTTCCAGGTCTACATAGTGTTTGGTCGCCACATCCTTGGGATTCATGGGAGTGGCCACGTTCGTTATCTTGTTAGAATTGGCGTTCACTTCCAATTGCATCGTTTTCTGAACGTATCTACCTCTCAGGTGTTCACTGAATCACGCGTGAGAGTCGTCCACGTATTTCTTGTTCGTGGCATTGGTGGAATCTATGGCATTCACGACATTCACCAAATGTTTGCATTCAGATCGAGATCGTTGGTCATGGCTTTATTGACGTAATTATCTAGCATGATTCGTTCGAAATCCGTGTTCCCCCGTCGACATATTTTTTAGTCGCCGCATCTGCGAGATCTACTGGCTCGGGAAGATTGTAGAGCTTGTTACCGTTCATGTTCAAAGGTTCCTCTCGAGGTTCATATCTCCGAACGTAATACTTGTGCAAGTTGGCAACGTCGTAACTATCACCAACTTTGAGCATCTTCCTCTTCTTTTTGGGTCGACTTTTGTTGTCACTTCTACCAAATTTATCGACTGGCATGTTGTTTTGAGGTTTTTTGTTTTAAAAAATATATTTCAACACAGTTTTTTTTTAAAAATGAATTATTTTCACTTATTTTTATTTTTTGTTTTATTCGATTAAGTTTTTTTTAAAATAATTTTTTACCTTTGTATATATACTATAAAAAAATCTCTCTCTAATGTAAATCATTGAGAATGTCTTGAAACCGATCTCCTTCTGACCATCTCTTGAGAACGTACAGACACAGGTGACCGCAAAACACTTGATCCGGTGGTTGCACTCGTTTTGCGTTGTAACGAACCGTCAATTTGTCGAAATAGTTCTTTATTTCTTTCAGCGGCGAGATTCCGTAGCTGTCGAAATAATAATTCTTCTTCCCGTTTTTGAACCACGCCACGCAGTGAGTGCCTTCGCCCGATAAATCGTCTAGATTTGAAATTCCGCATTCCGATTGTCGTCATCAAGGTCTTCTCTTCGGCAAGGCATCTCAGGAAAACACACCTTGAAAATCTTTGATTTTCAAATCCTTCGTCGCATTTGACAGATCAATGTTGGATAGGGGTTCGTTAGGTAAGACGACACCTTCTACGGATATCCGTATTTTCTTATTCATATATATGTATATTTTTTTATTTATTTATTTTATTATAATTCACTAAATGACGTTATTTTTTTAATTTTATTATTTTTCTTTTTAAACTAAATCTCTCGACGTCTCTAGCGACTTCCATAATCTTGAATTCGTCTAATAATTCCTCTTGATTTTCTGGAATCCTATCATCCTTAATCATATCCAAAGCCCAATGTCTGAGTGCCAAAGTGCTTATTTTATCATTTAACACGAATCTCTTATCGTCATCGGCCATCAGTGAAATCTTGTCGACTATTTCGGTATACACATCGTGATTGTCGCTTCGAATCGATTTCATAGTCTTGTACACCGGCCCACTTCCGAACAGACAATCTCTATACTCTCGGAAAGAGATGTTTTTCTTCACCACACACGCTTTAACTCCTTTGCACTTCTTGAAACCACGTTGAAAGTTTTGCCACTCTCTCATTCTACGGGATTCGATTGGAATGCTTTCGTGATGATTCGTCCTACATATTCTTCTCCTTTCCCTTCATCGATTGCTTGTCAAATTTCATTCAATATATGTTGTTTGTCTCGATTCTGAACCGCATCACTCGTTTTCGTTTTTTTATTTTTTTTTTTTGAAACTTGCAGTTCTTCGACGGCTTTTCATTTGGTCCTCTTCTTATTGCTTATTGCATTGTTGCTATTGGCATTTCGTTTCCTTTTTCATCGAGCAAACTACTTAACTTCTCAAGTATCTCTCTAAGTTTTTCAACATGCTCCACGTTTCGTTTTCTATCATCAGGTGTTACTGCCATCGGCTTATTTTTTTCACAATTCGAATCTGTTTAAGTTTGTTCACTTTCGATCTTCCGATTTTTTTCTTTCCATCAACTTGTGAATGATACTCCTGTATGGCTTTAATTTTTTTTGATTTGGTTCTATGATTTCTGAAATTTGGGATTTTTAATTCTTTACAAATCTTGTTTAACTGAGGTACGGTATACTTATCTAATTTTTCCATTTTTTTTTTATTTGTTTGCTTTATTTGTAAGAATATATTTTGAATTTTGTGTTTAAATAATAATTTTTTTGTAAAAAGTTTTTAAAATAGTCTATATATATGTTTTAATTCCCTCAAAAAAAAATTTTGGGGGTGAGATTAATCAATTTTTATTTTCCTTAACGTGAGAAAAAATTGAATTAATACGATAAAAAAAAAATAAAGGAAATTAAAATTTAAACTTTTTATATATATATAAAAAGAAAAAAACACTTTTACAAAATTTCACATTAAAGAAAATTAAATTTAAAAACTTTCTGTATATATATAGAGAGAAAAAAAAAACAAATTTTTTAACAAATTATTATTTAAACACAAAATTCAAAATATATTATTATTTGCAATAATTCATAAAACAAACAAAAAATCGATCATGACAACAACACCTAAAAGATGCGAATTGAAATTGAAACGAGTCAAAATGTGCAAGAAACTCGGTTGTAAAATTTACAGATTACAACGACACGACATCATCGAATTGAACGAGGTCGAGATGAAGGTTTTACAGCACAAATACAACAAATATAGCATGCCTTTGAAATTGGACGAAGCCATGCTCGATTTGTTTTACGAGTACGAAAGTGATCTACAGAATATCTTCATCGCTGAAGACAGAGAATTCGACAAGAGCGATTTGTCGTTGCCCTACAGAAGTTACATATATCCAAAAATCTCTCTCGAACTTGTGAAGAAATCGGGTGGTGAGAGCGTGTTGACCGAAGTAAAAAAAAACTCGCAAAAGTAAAGATAAACATTCAACACATATGCGAAAAAGGAGAAGACACGACCGACAACATGCTAATAATGGATTTGGAAATATTAAAAAAACAATAGAGAGACCGATTTTAGTGAAGAAGAAGGGAAGAAAAAAAAAGAAAAACTTCTTCTTCTTCACTATCACTCATATATATTGTAATAACATTTCCTTTTTTCTCCACTTTTATCATCGATTCTTTTCTTTTTTTTGTGATATATTACGTTTTTTATAATAACACATTCGATTCCCACTATCATAGTTATTAACGAATGTGGTGCATCTCTTGGCAACACTCACATCATTATCATTCTCTTCAGAAGGTGATGGCAGTGGTGGTGGTGGTGGAAAACAACTCACTCTTC
Organism: Pictodentalium vernedei; assembly: GCA_031216915.1. Lineage (NCBI taxonomy): Eukaryota > Metazoa > Mollusca > Scaphopoda > Dentaliida > Dentaliidae > Pictodentalium > Pictodentalium vernedei. Next base: position 561,141,271 of record CM062296.1, read on the forward strand.
TTCCTCTATTTTGTTCAGTTCTTTTTCCAGTTCTTTCCTGAAATATCCATCATTATCATTCAAAAAGGTCTCGTAATCCTTTTTATCCATTTTCATATTATTTTTTTATACTTTGTATAATTTATATTTTATACTTTATATAATTATATAATTTTTTTACTTTATAATAACATACTCAAAAGTGGTATACCCTTAAACGGCGAATTCGGACCAAACAGCAAACCCCTACCAAATCACTTCACCTTCTTTCCTTCCTTCCGATAGAGACCGTTTCGAGTGAAAAGGTTGACACCTCTCACGGGGTCACTTAGATACAATCCTTCACCATCATCAACTATGTTGACGAGACACACGACTCCTCCCTTCTTCAAAAACAGTCTGCTGCCACCCATTAATTTCTGAACTGCCGAACTTGCAAGTCCTGAGAGGGCTCCCACGTTGAGAGTCTGCCCGACAGTGGGCAATACTTTTGCAAGCATTCCTGCCAATAGCAGTAGGAAACCACCTTTCATTCCCATATTGTATCTCAATTGAGTGGGACTCAATTTCACTGTCAACCCTCTTTCATCATGAATCACTTTCTCCATCCTTTTGATTTGAGTTCTGGTCCAGGCGATCCAATCGCGACCGCCACTCACCAGATCTTCGTGAGTGAATTTTAATCTCACCGGCTTGCCTCGAGTTAATGCTCTCTCAAGTTTCTTCCTCTGTCCTTCGGATATGTTCACGTTTTTAACCACGTATGGAGTCGTATTTCTTTTCTTTTAAATATATTTTGTTCAATTGTTTTTTTGTTTAATGATAATTATATATTAAATAACTTTTGTAAATTAATATTGCGTTTATTTTATTTTCTTGTTTATATATATACGCAATATTTTTTTTTTTTTTTTTGCTTTTTATATTTCTCTTATGTGAAATCGTATTGTTACCCTCTCTCCACGAAGATCTGACAGTTCACCATTTTGATCCGTCAACGTGGTTTTGAGACTATACAACGTGTCTAAAATCATGGGTAGATAAACTAAATTTCGAGGTCATTCCATGATCTTATAACCCAGCGACACATTTGGAAAGAAGGAAAAGATCATCGGTTGCACGCTACCATTCATGTAGCTTCCAGCAATCACGTCCACGTTCACCAGAATGCTATTGACGGCGAGAATGTCGACCATATTTTCAATTGCCGCGTGGTCTCGATACATCTTTCGATCGAATCCCAGCATCTTGCCGATCGAATCATCCGTGTTGAAATCTACTCGAAAATTATCTTCCAAATCCAACATCGTCTGTAGGGTATTAGGGTTGGGAGCGAGTCTGATCTTGTTGCTTCCCTTTCCATCCATTCGTGTATGAATGTAATTGTTCGAATCATCTATGTTGTAACTTCCTTTGGAAATTCAAATCTCCAACCAATCCACTTTGTCAGAATACTTGAACGAGTTATTCTTTTCGGTGGCGTTGGGAAAGGAATAATAAGTCTCCTGATTCACCAACACCATCTCATATCTTTTCTCCCTATTCAATTCAATGGAAGGTTCGAATTTCGACGCGAATCAAGTCGAATCGCCACTCACCATGATTTGAATGGACTGTTTCGTGGCTGTATTCTTGGCTATCCATTCTAACAATTCTCCTTGTTTGAACATTATTTTTTATTTTATTTTTTTTATTATTTTTAAAACTAAATTATTAATGATTTATTATTACTTTTCTAATTTTTTTGTTTTCGCTCTCTATTTTATTATCATCAGAAACATAAAACTTGTCGAATCTGCTCCGATATTTTCCGTGATTAAATTTGCTAGTCAAATTGATCACAACGAAATTGTGAAGTCCTCCATCCCAAACCCTCTTGCAGAATCTCCTGAATTCTTCTCAGCTTATGTCGTTTGTGAAGTGATCTCCATAGATGTGACTGAGATTCTTGAGATCCTGGCAAAAGATACACAGGAAATTAGCGTTCTCCCTTATCGTCTGTCTGGGCAGTCGAAAATAATTCTGAGACAGGTAGAAACAGTCCACGTTGCTGTGATGACCCCTAACGTAATATGATTCGCATCGGTTCTGTCTCTCCAAAAGCAGATCGTCGAAAATCATGAGATTCTTATCTTCCGATTTCAGTTCCCTGGGATCCGGAACGTCGCTCGCATTCTCATAAAATCGACACTCGATGTTCAAAGACGCATTTCTCTTCATCAATTCCATCGCTGCACCATCCAAAATGGTTGAAAGAGAAGCTTCGCTTTTGTCGAATTCCTCCCTACTGTCGAAAATTCTGGCTCTGACATTCTTGGGCAATCTACGATCCATGCATTCTCGAAGCAATCTGTATTCAGGTTGAAACAGACTCTTGCCAAACACGAATATTCTGTCATAATCCAACCAGTCGGGTTGCGACAACAGATTCATCAACAGATTGGTCTTTCCACAATTCGATTTTCCCACTATCAAGCCTCTTATGCTCTTGGGAAAGAACTCGTTATTTGACCTCTTGGTCGCGGCGTCGTTCCAAGACATATCTTTGAAGTTCATCTTTTTTATTTATTTTTTAATTTTTTAGATTTTTCAAACTCAATTTTTTATGTTTTTCAAACTGGGTTTATATAAATATTTATTATTATTTATTTATATTACACTGTCGTGGTTCCCTTCACTCCAGATCCATTCGTCATTTTGGCTAAATCTTGTATGGGTACCACAGCATCCTTAAAATCTTTCCAACTTTTCGGCAATTGCTCTAACATAGCTCGCTTCGCTGGTGGACTGATCAACTTGTCGATCATCACATCTGCCACCCTCTTGCCAGCCACCGAAACGATCCGACCACTAGCTTCAGAAGCAGCTTTCTTACCAGCATCCAAAGCCATCTTCTTACCTGCATCACTGGTGAATGCTCGCATTATAGAATCAACGATTCCAGAACTGCCTTCAACGTAAGTTCTGACATATCCCCTGTTCTTTATCACCAACATATTTATTTTATATATATTTGGGTTTTTTTGCTCGTAAATCGTTTTTTTGTTGTTTAAATACTTTTAGTATTTTTAGTGTAGATTTACTTTTTTTTATTTATCTATTTTTGTTTTTTCTCTCTACTTATATATATCAATCCTTCAATTCGTTCATCAACCTTTTATAATCTCGTCTATCCAAGACCTTCTGCCTCAACAATTCATCGCATATGCTCACTATCTCATTATCCACTCCAGTATTACCAGCACACCGACTAGCCATCAACAATTTCAATCTCTCGAACAGAGCGTCAGAATCGCGTGGAAGAAAAGTAGTTCTCACTCACTTTCCCGTCACTGATTCGACAAATTTCTTATTCATATCCCATATTGGTTTCACCTCCTTCGTCCACTTGTGCCCTCTGTTAGCCTTGGGTCTCGTCTCTATAGCATCGTTATTCCTCTTCATGGCGTGGGTCTGAACCAGAACGTTGCTGTAATTGTCGAAATCCTGATCTGTGTAATCTCCAGGCTTGTCAAAAAGGAGCAATTTGAGCAGTCCATCGGTTATTTCATACTTATTCGAACCCACGATTAAATCATCATCATCCATTTCCACTTCAGTGTCACCCACGAATTTCCTACCACTCGAATCCTTGCAAATTCCATACAACAGATCTCTCTTACCACCATCGTCCGACGATGTGACGCTACTAGTGGTAATAGTCAAAGCTGTATCATTGCTCTCTCTCACATCGGTTTCGATTCTCATGGGAACGTAATCCAGTAAAGATCTAAACTGCCTTGTAAAACTATCAGGCAACAAACCAGTTCTCAAAGAACTATCTATTATAGGTCTCAGTTCTTCAACGATCTCCTGCTTGCTTCGTTCCTGAACCTCCGTCATGGGTTTGAATAGTTTGGTGGTCTCTCGTCTTAATTCCATCTCTCCCAATCGTCTGTTTCTGTCGGCTGATCGAATACTCTTCTTGACACGTTCATATTCATCAAGAAGTTTGTCTCTTCACTTGGAATCTTTGATGTGTAGAAACATTTTTGTTCTCTCGATTATTAATATTTCTTTTTTGAGTGTGGTAACGTCGATTATTTTATTATTATCAAAATTAAATATAGTTATTTTTTATGTTTTAAATAAATAAAATTTTATGTCTTTAATATGTATAATTAAACCAGTTGGAAAGAAAAAGAAAAAAACATTTAAAATGAAACCTCAATAATGCGTCGCTTCAAACGCGTTAAATCACATCAATGGTTATTTCCAACAATGAGAAACTTAGAGTTATTCTCAAATAAACATCTATAAACACAATGTTTCAAATGCATTAAATCACATAGACAGTTATTTTCCTCACACTTGGAGTCATTCTCAAAATAAAACCTATCGCATAATATTTAGGTTAAAATCGCATTAGTACTCGTGTGTAGAGCAATGGTATTTCTTCTATATTTTTACATGGCAATCATTTCGGTCAGAAAACAAGAGTTAACAACACAATTTTCAGATTAAAACATATCCTCACACTTCGAGTCATTCTCAAAATAAAACCATTGATAAAATGCATTTCCCTCAAATGTGTTAAAGATCGCATCAGCGATTATTCTCAACATGGAGAAAAGTCAAATAGTTAAAATCTCAATACATTGATAAAATACAACGTTTTTTCAAAACGCATTAAATCAGAAAGAATTAGAGTTTAAATCATTTTGAAACTGATTTCATTTTCATTAGTAAGATGAGTTTAAAACAGAATACCACGTCATCAAACAAACAAAATACTGTTTGAAGTAAACAACACAATTTCTCGATTAACGTGTCTTCAAAAGGATGTACTTTTTATGAATAGGAAATAATGGAGAACCGTGTCTCGTCAAAGGTGTTTTTTGTTGATGTTTCTCGAACCGAGATGTGAGTGAACATTATTGTAGTCAATTAAAACTCAATTTACCTCTTTTAAAACCCATCTAAGTGGAACGCAATTTCACCGTTTGATTTGAATAAAAAAACATCCATTTATATTGAGTGCAAGATTGAAAATCTACAAAACTGATCTATTATGATTTACCTCACAAAACTTGCAATGATTTATATATTTTTTCATCTGTTCACTCCACGATCAATCGCACTGCCATCTAGACTGATAGATCAAAAGGTATAACCCGCGATGGCGAACGTCGAGACGATTTTTAGGTCGATTTCTTTGATTTTTCCTTCCGCGTGAATTCTGCTGAATTCACACTCGTTCACCAATGGCTGTTTGAACCGTCTAGGACTAGATGAGCTACTTGTGGGTATACGAGGACAAAATGTACAAAAAATGTTTATACATTTTGTACACATTTTAACACTGAACTATATGGGTACGTGTACGTGTACATCAACATTTTTCGGAAAAAAAGTGTCCTCGTAGCCCCCATTTTACCCTACTGATGGCTCCAGGGGACCGAAGCCCAAAAACATTTAGCACAGTCTACAGGTCATATTTATGAAGGGATTTCATTGTAACTTGGTAGGATGACTCCAAATAATGTCTGGATGAGAACGTCCTATTTTGATCTCGATCATTCAGCCTTGATGGCTGCCCGTGCCCAAAAACTTTTAGCATAGTCAAAAGGTCACATTTATGAAGGAATTTCATTGTAACTTGTTACGTTGGCTCCATATAGTGCCTAGGTGATGACATCCTCTTTTGGCCGTGATTGGTCAACTGTGATGGCTACAGGTGCCCGAAGCCCGAAAACTTTGAGCACAGTCTACAGGTCATATTTATGAAGGAATTTCATTGTAACTTCGTAGGATCACTCCAGATGATGCCCAGATGAGAATATGCCCTTTTGGTTGCGATCATTCAACCATGATGGCTGCCCGAGCCCTAAGGCCGAAAACCTTTAGCACAGTCTACGGGTCATATTTATGAAGGGATTTCATTGTAACTTGGTAGGTTGACTTCATATAATGTCTAGATAAGAACGTCCCCTTTAGGACAAGATTGGGCAACTGTGACGGCAACAGGGGCCCGAAGCCCGAAAAACCTTTAGAACAGTCTACAGGTCATAATTATGAAGGGAGTTCATTGTAGCTTGGTATGATGACTCCAAATAATGTCTAGATGAGAACGCCCCCCTTTGGTCGCGATCATTCAGCCTTGATGGCTGCCCGAGCCCAAAAACCTTTAGCATAGTCTTTAGGTCGTATTAATGGAAGGATTTCATTGTAACTTGTTAGGTTGACTCCATATAATGCCTAGATGATGACATCACTTTTTGGTTGTGATTGGTCAACTGTGATGGCTACAGGCGCCCGAAGCCCGAAAATCTTGAGCACAGTCTACAGGTCATATTTATGAAGGAATTTCATTGAAACTTCATAGGATCACTCCAGATGATGCCCAGATGAGAATGTGCCCTTTTGGTTGCGATCATTCAACCATGATGGCTGCCCGAGCCCGAAGCCCGAAGCCCGAAAACCTTTAGCACAGTCTTCAGGCCATATTTATGAAAGGATTTCATTGTAACTTGGTAGGTTGGCTTCATATAATGTCTAGATGAGAACAGCCACTTTTGGACACGATCGGGCAAGTGTGACAGCTACAGGGGCCCGAAGCCCGAAAACCTTTAGCACAGTCTACAGGTCATATTTATGAAGGGATTTCATTGTAACTTGTTAGGTTGACTCCATGTAATGCCTAGATGATGACAAGCTCTTTTGGTCGCGATCATTCAGCCTTGATGGCTGCCCGAACCCAAAAACCTTTAACATAGTCTATAAGTCACATTTACGGAAGGATTTCATTGTAACTTGTTAGGTTGACTCCATAGAATGCTTAGATGATGACATCCCCTTTTGTCATGATTGGTTAACTGTGACCGCTACAGGGGCCCGAAGCCCAAAAACCTTGAGCACAGTCTACAGGTCATATTTATGAAGGGATTTCATTGTAACTTCGTAGGATCACTCCAGATGATGCCCAGATGAGAATATCCCCTTTTGCTTGTGCTCATTCAACCATGATGGCTGTCTGAGCCCAAGGCCCGAAAACCTATAGCACAGTCTACAGTTCATATTTATGAAGGGATTTCATTGTAACTTGGTAGTTTGACTTCATGTAATGTCTAGATGAAAACATCTCATTTTGGATGCAATTGGGCGACTGTGATGGCTACAGGGGCCCGAAGCCCGAAGCCCGAAAACCTAGAGGTCATATTTATGAAGGGATTTCAATGTAACTTGGTAGGATGACTCCAAATAATGTCTAGATGAGAACGTCACCTTTTGGTTGTGATCATTTAGCCTTGATGGCTGCCTGGGCCCAAAGCCCCAAAACCTTTAGCACAGTCTATAGGTCATAGTTATGGAAGGATTTCATTGTAACTTGTTAAGTTGACTACATATAATGCCTAGATGATGACATCCCCCTTTTGGTTGTGTTTGGTCAACTGTGATTGCTTCAGGGCCCCGAAGCCCGAAAACCTTGAGCACAGTCTACAGGTCATATATATGAAGGGGTTTCATTGTAACTTCGTAGGATCACTCCAGATTATGCCCAGATGACAACGCCCACTTTTGGTCGCGCTCATTCAACCATGATGGCTTCCCGAGCCAAAAACTTTAGTACAGACTACAGGTCGTATTTGTGAAGGGATTTCATTGTAACTTAGAGTAGAATGACTCAGTGTAATGTTGTGATGAGGACGTTCCCTTTTAGTTGCAATCGGTTTATCGTCATGGCTACACAGGCCTGAAGCCAGAAAACTTTCAGCACAGTCTACAGGCCATATTTATGAAGGGATTTCAATATAACTTGATAGGATGACTCATTTTGAAATAATTTCACTGTAACTTGGTAACTTTCATTGGCATACGTTAACTGTGAGGGCCACATACATTAACTCTGGGGTCATATTTACCCACCCCTCAGCTCTTTAGTACCGTGTACACCTCATATTATTTTTAATAAAAACATAGTATACAGGGAACAGAAATTAATATATTCCCAATTATCACAATTCTTGTCTTATTTCGTAATCCTTTCATAAACATTGAACATTATCCTTTTCATCAAACACAACACACAGACAATTTAAGCTACAGTGTCATTGACACACTTTCATTATCCCTTCCCACAAGGGAGGGATATAGCGCAGAGCTCGCTCCTTTTGTCTATCTGTCAGTCCATCCGTCAGTCCGTCCGTTCATTCGTCAGTCCATCTGTCTATCCGAACTTTCTTTATACCATAACATAAACAAAAGTTAACGGATTTCAATTCTTTTCAGTACATGTCTCTAGGCAAAGTTTGATGACCACAATCATCCAATGAAAACTGTTGAAGTTATTGCCCTGCCCAACCCCGCCAATTAGGCATTTTTTTCTTCCTTTCCTCCAATATGCATTTTGAACTATTTACAGTCACTACATGCGTAACTTTTTTTAAACTCATTTTTACAGTTTTGCTTTAAAGTTTGTGGTTAAAAATCCAGACAAACACCACACAACCCCCCTTTGCCAATCAATTTCATTCTCCAAACACTGTTACAATGTCATTTCTTTTTTTTCATTTCGGGCAAGGTCTACTGAAGCTGTACACAGTGGTTTCAAATAATATTGGCATTTATTTAACCCTTTTCACAACGCTTTTCGAACTTAGTTTCTCTAAATTTCAAATTGGGCTTCTACCACATACTTTATTACTTCTTGTCCCCTCCCACAAGGGAGGGATATAGCACAGAGCTCGCTCCGTCCGTCTATCTGTCAGTCTTTCCATCCGTCCATCAGTCCATCCGTCTGTCCGAACTTTCTTTATGCCATAACTTAAACAAAACAGATTTAATTTCTTTTCATTCTAGGCTGGTCAAGGCTTTGTTTCAGGTGCTTCAGTGTTTGCACCACATTGGGCTATTAGAGCAACATTTGGCAAATCGGGATTTCCCGAAACATCCGGAGAAGAAAGTAGATGAGTTAGGTGGCTTTCTTAAGCCAGCTCTTCCCACCCCACACATTTTTTCTGTTTTTCGACAGATTAGTGTGGGATGGGCCAATCAAACGTTAAATACTTTAGTTAGTTTAAACAATATTTATTCATGAAAAAATATGATGCATACATATATAATAAACTACAACATGATTGTCATACAGAGTGCGCAATACAATGGTATGCACTAACATAAAGAGTCAAGAACGAGATTTGTTGAAAGGATTCAGCAGTAAGCTTTTAGCTTGTATGAGCTGTCTCCTTTCGATTACTGACACAGTTTAATAGTACCTGCAAACACTAAGTGAAATATTGTTTAAACATAGAAAACAGAGAGAGAGAGAGAGAGAGAGAGAGAGAGTAAGTAAGGAAAGCAATAGGGAGAATGAGAGAATGAAAAGAAAGAGGAAGCTTAACCCCTTACCCAACACGTGTAGCAGTCGACACTTGAAGAATAAGTTTTCGAATAACTGGAAGTTTCCAATGTCAGTCTCAAAAACGCAGGTCACGATCCCTCACTGGAACGTACTCGTCGAGCTCATTCCAATGAGGGGTCATAAGCCATGTTCTCGAGACAAAGGTTGAAAATATAAAAGGAATTAAATGACGATGTTCATGGGTAACACTGGCCGTTACATTGGGCAAAGGGTTAATCTAGGAAACAGGGGAAACAACCTGAATTCAATGTTCGCTACCAAAGAATATGCAATAGGGCAGCCTCAATGGGTGTATCGGTAACGGTGGCCCATTTGTGTGGCAAGAAATACTGGAAAAGTTCAAGAGTGCACTGCTACTTATTAAAACGTCCACTCAGTACGATATAGTCCTGCACGGCTCTGAAGACAAGAAGGTTTTCGTTATTATTCAGTTGTTCGGATCCAAATAGGAGTGTGGAGAGCTCAATAGTAAATGGCAAAGCATTGATTGAGGAATCACGAGCATCATCATAGATTGGGCAGTGCACAAGAAAGTGCTCAGTAGTTTCAAGATCCCCTCACAGGCAACGTGGGGATGTTGAGAGACGGTTATTGTATAAGTGGGCGTTGATATTACTGCAGTGCAGGCGCAACCTGCAATGATAAATTTGGGCAGCACGGGATTTGGCTCCACAGTAAAAGATTGGTGGTCGTAGGTTCGCACTATTTAAAAACGTCTTGAAGTTTATGAGGGAACAATTTTCTCTTACAGAGGGGGGTAATCTATTCCACTGGTCGGTAACTTCCGGGATAAACGAGGACTTATATAAATTGGTGTGACAAAAGGGAACACGGTGGTTATTTTCGGATCGGAGATTGCGGCTTTGTGTTATAGATGAAATAATTGGTGGCACCTTATTGGAGGTATATGGAGGTGTTAATTTATGATACATCTTAAAAAACTGGATAAGCTTGTGCTTTCGGCGTCTTTCTTCCAGTGGATCCCATTGAGTTTCTGTGTAGAGAAGGTCTTCACTGAAGCTCACAGTGGCGCCAGTAACTATTCTTGCTGCAGCTACTTGTATTTTCTCCAGGTCAGCAGCTTGAGTTGCTGAGCAGTTGTCCCAGACAGAGTCAGCGTATTCTAAAAGAGGTCGGACAAACGCAAAGTATATCTTTTCAAGGACTTTCCGGTCAAGTGTAAACTTGTGGGCCCTGAGCATGTCAATTCGTGTCCAGGCTTTAGTGCACACATGATCGATATGGTCGTTCCATGTACAACCTTTATTCAAGATTACACCCAGATGCTTGTGGCTACTCACCTCGGAAATGTGAGTTCCGCCCAAATATATAGGTGGGTGCACCGGAACGTTACTTTTACTTGATATAATCATGGTTTCCGTTTTAAGGGAGTTGAACTCAACGAGCCAGGTGTTAGCCCGGTGTTCAATTGTGGCTAAATCACGGTTGAGTATGATGGCACCTTGGTCAGGATTCTCAATTATAAGATAAAGGGATGTATCATCTGCAAATAAGCGTATACTGCAAAGTAGGTTTTCAGTAATATCGTTGATGTAAATCAGAAATAACAGGGGACCAAGGATCGAACCCTGCGGGACACCAGACGTTATTGGTTTCCAAGGAGATGCCTCAGAGGCTACAAGGACGCGATGGTACCGATCAGAAAGGTAAAGGTAAGATTTTAGGAAACAAAGCAAGTCACCAGATATGCCTATTCTCTCGAGCTTGTGAATAAGACCAGCATGTCAAACTTTATCAAATGCCTTGCTAACATCACAAAAGACAACTCTTACATCTTTTCCTTCGTCAAGAGCATGGCAGAATTCATCATAGAGGTTTGTCAGTTGTAGGACCGTAGAGTCACCTGGAGTAAAACCAGACTGAAACTGGCTCAGTATATTGTTATCACACAAAAAAGCCATAATCGTTTGAAGACACATTTTTCAAGTACTTTACCAGTACAGCTAAGCAAAGAGATTGGCCTATAGTTATTAACTACGTTAGACGGATTCTTTTTCAACACCGGTGTCACATTGGCTTTTTTCCATAAAGCTGGAAAGTAACAGTTGTCTAATAATCTATTGAAGAGGGCCGTAGGTGGGTCACACAATGAGTGTCTACATTCTTTTAAAAGCCTGGGACTTATAAGATCAGGACCAGACGCCTTCGATACTTTGATACTCTTGATCGCTTCGTACACTTCCTTGCTTTCAAGTGTTATCTTGTCAAGTGATTGTAGGGGAGGCTGGGGTGAATCTGGCAAGGATGCATTATTGTCATCCAATGTCGAAATGGAACAGAAGTAATCATTGAAGACTTCCGCCTTTTCGGGATTGGTTGAATAGAGTTTATTAAGGTGACTTATAGTCGGGATTCCGGAAATATTTTTGCAGATAAATGTTTTTAATGTTTTCCACCATACTGACGAGGGTGTTTCCGGACAGCTTAGTTCTGATTGGACTTTCGATATGTATGTAGATTTGGCTTGCCTGACAGCTGATACGACTTCATTTCGTTTATGCTTATATCTCGCCCAGTCGTGCAGTTGACCAGTGCGCTTTGCTCTACGATATAATCGTGTTCTTTGCCTAATCAGTAATCGAATTTGATTATGCATCCATTTAGGCTGGTTAGCCCTAGAGGTTATCAGTTTGTTGGGAATAAATTTAGATGCTGTTTCAAGTAATTGATCGGTGAAGGTGGATACTATAGTGTCCGGGCACGAATGATCAAGCAGTCTTTCCCAGTCTACGTTATTGTATACAGTGTTTAGACCGTCAAAGTTGCCCTCTGCATACAACCATATGCGTCTCTTAAAGTTTTTTGGCTTTTCTTTCTTGAATTCAATGGCAATATAAATTGGACAGTGATAACGAGACATGTCAGGTACAAGTGGTTCTAGGACTTCACATTCCAGTACATGTACATTATTACTAACAGCAAATAGGTCAATTAGAGATGCAGATGATTCAAGCATGTTGGCCCTTCCACAAGCTGTCTAAGATTGAAATAATTACTTAGTTCCTGGAAGCGACCCTTGGGAGAACCATATTGGTTGTCGTTGAAGTCACCAGTAATAATTATGTCTGAAATTAAGGTATCTTTGGCTTTGTCAATAGATGCGGTAATTTTATCCCAAACATCTGAGGGACTATTGGGTGGGCGGTAAAATACTCCTAGTAACAGCGACTTACCATGGGTCATGAATACTTCAGCCCAGATGCACTCAATGTCATTCACCTCAAGGTCAGTTCTTTGCCGAAAGCACAAGCCGTCCTTCACGTAGACGGCAACCCCCCTCCCCTCGACAAACGGTTAAACCGTAAGGGTTCATGGAAGCCATGGATCATAATATCTGATGTTAGGTCCGAGCACTGAAGCCAGGTCTTAGTGAATGCTAAGATGTCATGGGAAAATGATTCATACTCAATTATGTCTACTTTAGGCTTCAGGCTTTGGATGTTCAGATGAAAGATTTTTAATGCGTCGGGGGTATTTTCTGTGTTCACAGAGCCTGGTCCAGGGTTTGATTCAATGTCTCCAGACAATAACAAAACCACAGCCAATACCAATGTCAAAAAATATACAAAATAACAGATGGCTGAAGAAGATGGTGTTGCAGCTGGTATATTTGATGTCGGTCGGAGATTGGGTGTTTCAACATTCGTACAGAGATCAATACTGCATTGGCAGGGCATGATAAATTTGTTGAATAAGAGATGAAACAAGGTTGATGTCACAGTAAGGCTGACCTGAACCTCAATACGCGTATACCACATGTAAAGATACGCTAAAGCACAAAGGGACTGATGTTTTGTTAGTCTTCCTTTCAGGCCGCGAGCATTAACTAGAGTATTGAATGTACCAATTCGGGCGCGGTAAGACTCAAGACTATACATTATGTAATCTGTGGGTGGTAATACACACGTATGCATGATGCCCAGAAATTGGTAACTTTCAATGACGAGATCATTTCGCAGTGGTACGAATTGAATTCAGGTTGCGTTATACGACTGTTTGGATGAAAATGGAGAGGGCAACCTCGAAGAAACAGGCAAAAGAAAATAGTAAAGAAAAATAAGGAAAACAGGCTAAGAAAGCAATTCATATTCTGAAGGAATGAACTCCTTATTCAAAGTCAAATATCAAATTGAATAACAAAATAATAGTGGATATCACACGTAGAACAATTCGGGAGTGGATGTATTGTGAAGCGAGCAACAAACCTAAAGTGAGGACATAAAGCTGTAACATTTACTAAAATGAAGTTGTGTTATTGCTGCTTGGTGCACGTAGAAGTTCCAAGTTATACACAATTAATCCCCCTCCCGGCATAATGGTCAGCTTCATGCATCATTACTCACAACAATTTGCATTGGTTGGAGTTAGTGATACGTATATATAGTAAGAATGAAGAGCAAGTGGTTAGAACGACCATGATTTGCCTTGGAAGGATTTGGGATTTATGATATTTCAAGGTTCGAAGGCAGACGGCCCTCATGAGGGGGTGACAACTAGGTACTTCAGGCGGATTTTATAACCCCACCACTGTCTGAGACCAAATAATTCAGGCCCTACGCGGGTCTGGTGTCAAATTAAGCCATGAATGAAAGAAGCAGATAAAAACTTAAGTTCTATAGGGACTGACCCCGAGCCAGCAATCACTAGCAATACAACACACACGAATTGCTTCTTTTTTATCAATGGTGAACTATTTTGAGGGGAAAGTCATGTTGTAAAGTTGCCTGAACAAAATTAATCGGGATTAAGATACCTCAAGCAAGCATTATTTTTTGTTTCGGAATATTTATTGATGCAGCTTGTAAGGCTAAAGAGAGAAACCCCTTAAAATATTAAAATTCCCATTTTCTGTGGATTTCTCTAAATACATCCTGTAGGTTTTCAAGAAAAATTGACGACTCGCAGGTCTTTGTGTGACATTACAAGTTGCATGGACAAAATATTCCGGTGAGCGTTTATTAACCCTCTACAGGCTGCCAAGCATCGTAATTTTGTTGAAATGGGCTGTTTTCAGACACGCACAGCACCCAACGTGTACCTGAGAAATAAACATAATCTCCTTTGTTGGAAGTGGAATTCACCGAGGACCATTTTTGTAAGGAAAAAGGGTATTAAAAAAACCAAGCGTTAACCCGTTTTGTGGTTGTTAATAGTGATACCCATCAAAGGCTTAAAAAATTATGTTTTCCCTGGATTTCTTTACAAACATCTGGTGGGGTTTTCAAAGAAAATGGCCATTGATAGGTCATGTTGTCACATTACCAGTTGATTGGATAAATTATTCCGATAAGCATTTGTTAACCCTCCATGGGCTGCCAAATGTCAAAATTTGGAAGAAAATAGTCTGTTTTTGAACAAAAACAACATCTAATGGGAATGCAACAGAGAAATGTAACTTCTTTTACCGGACGCAAAACTGACAGGGAAACATTTTTGTAAGTAGTAAATGTATTCAAAAATCGAGGTCTTAACCCATTTTTGACTGGTTAAGGAGACATACTCCTTAAAAGCTTAAAAGTCCAGTTTTCTGTGGATTTCTCAAAAAAAAATTCAAGAACAATTGACCATTCTTAGGTCTTCGAGTGACATTACAAGTTGCATGAACAAAAATGTTTCGGTAAGCATTTGTTAACCCTCCAGAGGCTGCCAAGCATAGACATTTGGAGAAAATGGGTTGTACTTGGGCAACCATAACACCAAATGTGTACCTACGAGATAAACATAACCTCCTTCATTGGAAGTGGAATTCACCGTCGATCATTTTTGTAAGTAATGAAGGTATTCACAAAACCAAGCATTAACCCTTTAGAGCTGGTTACAGAGAGATACCCCCCAAAAGGTTAAAAATTCGTGTTATCTGAGGATTTCTTTAAAATCATCTCGTAGATTTTCAAGAAAAAATGGCCATTCTCAGATCTTAGTGTGACATTACAAGTTGCATGTACAAAATATTCCTGTAAGCATTTGTTAACCCTATGCAGGTTCTCAAACATCAAAATGTTGATAAAATGGGCTGTGTTTGCGTACCCACAGCACCCGAAGTTGGGAGGAGAGATCAAAATAAGTGGAAGTAGAATTCACTAAGAATTATTTTTGGAAGTAATAAGAGTATTCAAAAAACAACACTTAACCCGTTTTGGGTTGGATATACAATGGTACCCATCAAAAGCTTAACATTCCTGTTCTCCCTGGATTTCTCTGAAAACATCTTGTAGATTTTAAAGAAAAAATGGCCATTCACAGTTCTTGGTGTGACATTACAAGTTGCATCAATAAATATTATTTGCACTTGTTAACCCTCTACAAGCTGCCAGACATCAATATTTTGGATACATTTGAGATAAAATGGACCATTTTTAAATTGACACAGCACTCAGTGGGTATGTGTCAAACAAACATAACTCCTTTTGTCAGTCATTGACTTGTTGGACAACGATATTGACAATAACCCACTCCACCGTTAATGATGTTTTACCTAAACAATTTTTTATCAAACTGTGTCATTTGAGACTACTATCTTCACCTTTCTCATAACATCAATGAAGGAACTTCAGTGAGACAGTTAAAAACAATTCATCAGACACTGTGGGGTCATGAAAAATCATGGAATCTCATCGGGAAAAGCCATGATTCTCCAGAATCATAAAGTCTAGTGTTAGTAATAATATTCTTAATGTTCATACAAGGTGGGGAAACGCTGGTGCAACGCACGCCTAAATGACATCAGTGGAGTTGAACATCAAGACTACTGAGATAATACTTATAGCTACAGTAACGATACCAGTACTAGTAAGGACAATTGCAAGACGGTGGGAGATAACGGTATCCCAGTTGGTAGTTATCGATGAATCATGCACAAGTTTCTGAGAAATGATTGTATGGGGCAAATGGTATTATACTAGTATGCTGTACTCTGATACAGGTGCCTTGGGTGTATACCATTAATTGGTGAATGGGACAAGAGTTAATATTGCATTATACTAATATTCTTTACTCAAGAGCTTTGGCCTTAGATGTTTCCCATAAATACCTGATTTCCACTGCATATCACGCATATACACATATATATATATATACCCAGATAAACGGTTAGCATTAATTAAATACCATTAATTGTTGAATGGGATGAGAATTACTTTTTGTCATATGTGCTTATGTGAAAAAGCACAATGTGCCCTAGCACAAACATGCACATACTGAGACATTTTACATGTGCTATTTGCACATACTGGCACATTTTAGATGTGCTATTTGCACATTGTGTGTAAGTGCACAATGTGCGCACAAAACATGCAGCACATAGGCACATACGGGTATTTGAGGATACCTATGGCCTGGTATTGTATTATTTGAGGATACCTTCATAGGATACCTTCTGGAGAACCCCTTTTTGTCATATGTGCTTATGTGAAAAGGCACAATGTGACACAATGTGCCCTAGCACATAGGCACATGCGGGTATTTGAGGATACCTATGACCTGGTATTGTTTTATTCGAGGATACCTACTAGAGAATCCCTTTTTTGTCATATGTGCTTATGTGCTGCATGTTTTGTGCGCACATTGTGCACTTGCACACAATGTGCAAATAGCACATGTAAAATGTGCCAGTATGTGCAAATAGCACATGTAAAATGTCCCAGTATGTGCAAATAGCACATGTAAAATGTCCCAGTATGTGCAAATAGCACATGTAAAATGTGCCAGTATGTGCATGTTTGTGCTAGGGCACATTGTGCTTTTTCACATAAGCACATTTGACAAAAAGTAATTCCATAGCCACAGGTGTTTTGCAAAAAAGGGGTGCCTGGGGATATGGTCCAGGTGATGAGAAATGGATACAGCTTTGTTGTAATAGGGGAGATAACTCTGCATACAGATCATGGGAAATCAAGCAATCTGATTGGTTAGTTATAATTTATATAAATGATCTAGATAAATGAAACAACAAGAGTACTTGGAATAGGGTCAGAACTAACAAGAATAGACCAGAACAGCTAAAACTAGTAATAACAAACAAAGGTGCTCCAACTAATAGGCTATTCTACGCTACTGGAGTATACTCTAGAACAATGGAACATGGTCAGATAGTCGAAAACTATTGTATATGTAGATAGAAGCAGAAAATTCTGAAAGAATTCGAAATAGTAAAACTTGTCGGGTTTATTTGGGTAATTAAACGAGGATTCTGGGGAAAATTTTAAATCAGAAAATTACTCTTCTACAAAGGAACACACCCCGGGGCCCCCTCGGTACTACAGCACTACGTGCTACACCGATAAAATAGGGAATCCATATAAAATAAAGTCGTTTGGGGTGATTTGAAGGGATTCTCGGGCTCATTTGGGTAATTATACAGGGAAGTCGTTCCAAAAAATACTCCCAGTCAGTCGAACATACCTGGTACAGACCTCTTAGCCCTATAAGAAGCTTTTGGGTAACATAGCAACCACGTGCCACCATAGAAACAAAGATGGCAGCCCCCTTCATACAAAATTGACGACGGAAACACGTATCACCTTAACAACACGCGCTGCGCATGCGCACTCACATCACCCATCACCATGACAATTGCGTCACAACATGGCCGCCCACATGAGTTACCATGACAACCACGTGATATCCATAATACATTGCGGGATGACGTCACATGAAATCCACCACCAGATGAGATCCATAAGATGAGGCCCGTCTAGACCCTGTCCTACTACTGGCCTTGGATGTTTCCCATAAATACCTGATTTTCACAGCATATCACGCACATACACATATATATATATACCCAGATAAACGGTTAGCAGTGGCGATTGTAATACTGTTTGGCCGGGAGCCAGGCAGTGCGCACGAGCATGGGTGAATATAGTGTAAATGTTGGCCCTTTATCTAATATGAAATGCAGACGACACGTGCAAGCAAAATTATAGATTAATCATTACCGTTCGTTTTCGCGTCAAAAACACAGCCTACAACCCCTCCCCCTCCCCCCCCCCCCCCCCCATCCGAACGAGTTCAACAAATACGTTCGAATGAGTGGTCACAAGCTATGCCACCAGGCAGGAAATGAATAAAAATATTCAAAATTGAGTGGCAATTTTTTTAATATAGCTGGTCGGTTCTGGCCTATATGCTAGGGAAAGGGTCAAATCATGAGTAAGCTTTGAACAAACATTACAAGCATTCCATGTATCCCACACGAAGACCACCCCGAGAGTTTTAACTTACAGCATGCTTTAGCTGGAACAGGGCGAGAAATTGAGTCTGAGATAGATTGTTTGCACTTTGCCATTTCAATAGGAGTGACTGGTCGGTGTACCCGAGAGCAGAGAGGAGTGGAGAGGACTGGGAACTCTGACCGGATCATGACGAAGCGCTATCTAACACTCTGTATACCACGACCACCAACAACACTAGACTATATATTTACATGAGATATACATTAGGACCTTGTGGCAAAGAACACCACTACCTACACTTGTATGTACATTTGCATTTACATGAGATATACATTAGGACCTTGTGGCAAAGAACACCACTACCACCACTCGAATATTCATTGGGGCAGTTGACCTGCGTTTCTAAATCAGTGTTACGTTATAGGCGGGGCTTACTGAATAGATATGTATGCCTGGCCAGTTGTCTCCCAGAAACAAAGGGTTAATTAAACATCTTGTACCACCATAATTGGATTATATATTACAGATGTACAATAAGATTCTGTAGCAAGTGCGTGACGGTTAGTGTGGCAAAGGCGTGAAAATTAATCTGCCATGCCAGACCACTGCTACGCTCCAAGTGGAACTTGTTATATATAAAAGCAATAAACAATTGGACTGAGGATGAGGCTCTCTAACTCGCACATTTATCCTCGAGTTTTGAAAAAAAAAAAAAAAAAAACGAAAAACAAAAAACGCGCTACAGATTTATCAGTTTTAGCACGAACACTCAATAGGAGCAATGTATAACCCCCCCCCCCCCCCACACACACACACACACACACAGACACGCCCCATCTCAGCGCCCAGGAGTAACAGTTGGTGATATTGCCCAAAATCGAGCATCGTGGTCAGCAAAGAGAGCCACGATACTCAATTCTGGGCAACATCACCAAGAGTAAGAAGACTCAATATAGACAGCAGAACTACAAACTACAATCTACAACACCCCCCCCCCCCCCCCCCACACACACACACACACAGAGACACGCCCCATCTCAGCGCCCAGGAGTAACAGGTGGTGATATTGCCCCAAATCGAGCATTGTTATCGATAGTTATCGATGAATCATGCACAAGTTTCTGAGAAATGATTGTATGGGGCAAATAGCATTATACTAGTATGCTGTACTCTGATACAGGTGACTTGGGTGTATACCATTAATTGGTGAATGGGACAAGAATTAATATTGCATTATACTAATATTCTTTACTCAAGACCATCGGCCTTGGATGTTTCCCATAAATACCTGATTTCCACTACATACCCCCCCCCCCCCCCCCCACACACACACACAGGCATGCCCCATCTCAGCGCCCACGAGTAACAGGTGGTGATATTGCCCAAAATCGAGAATCGTTATCGACAGTTATCGATGAATCATGCACAAGTTTCTGCGAAGTGATTGTATGGGGCAAATGGTATTATACTAGTATGCTGTACTCTGATACAGGTGCCTTGGGTGTATACCATTAATTGGTGAATGGGACAAGAGTTAATATATCATTATACTAATATTCTTTACTCAAGACCATCGGCCTTGGATGTTTCCCATAAATACCTGATTTCCACTGCATATCACGCATATACACACACACACATATATATATATAATATATATATACACTTCATCAAATATTTTATATAACTTCGTCAAATTGCCGTCATGCTCGGAAGTTTACTTCCTTCTAAGCGGCTTTCATTTTTGACTAATACTTATTCCGTTACGTTAAGTGCCGTACCAATGTGTATCGCGTCATGGGAACGTAAAATTTAGCGTCACGCTGATCCTAATTGTTGAATGGGAATTATAAAATTGATCGTGATACGCGTACGTCTTACAGATCGATTTATTATTTGGCAAGTGGCTGCCTAGCTCCTAATCACGAACCCGTCTATAAAATCGCCGATGCATGTCTTCCTTGGGTGGCAACAAGTAAAGATATGTTCCGCATTACACGTTGTTCACTGTTTTTAATTGTAAATTATGGACAAACAAGACCGTATCATATCTTCCTAAGGTGGTAACGAGTGGAGATATATTCCGCGTTATCGCGCGCATTTTTGTGTTCTCAGCCTTAGAATTAGAAGCATTCAATCATTTATCTCAACCTCGCCCTGGTAACAGAGGCAGAAGCGAGTTCGCATGCAGTATTCACACATTCAGCCATTCCTTGACCCGAATTGTTCACACGCGTTGTTCTCCATATTCAAGTGTATTGCTTGTAAAACCACCGTATCATATCTCCGTTGGGTGGTAAAGATATGTTCCCCGTTTCATGTTGTTCCCCGTATCCGAGTCTATTACGCGCAAAATAACCGTATCATATCTTCCTTGGGTGGCAACAAGTAAAGATATGTTCCACGCTTCACTTTGCTTTTTGTATTCAAGTGTAAATTATATAAAAAAAAAAATTAAAAAAAAAAAATACCGTATAATATCTTCCTTGGGTGGCAACAAGTAAAGATATGTTCCGCGTTATTACGTAAAAAGCAAATATGAATTAGACACTATTTCTAAAACCTCGCCCTGGTAACAGAGGCAGAGGCAAGTAAGTTCGTATACCGTATTCACACATCCAACCACTCCGCGCGCCTCCATATCTCCGCCCCAGTACCCAAACCGCGTCAATCAGACATCAATACCGCTGATGGAAAATATAATTTTTTATACCCTCCTTGCGTAGTAATAACCCCCCCCCCTCCCCCGCCCGATCCTTCCAGGGTGTGTAAATGTCTTGTCCCAACCCACTATTGCGGCATATATATGCCCTCCACCACTGATCTAAGTGCAGTCCCTCCTATAATGTATACACTGACAATCGTAGGCTAGGGTTCCATACACCCCCCCCCCCCCCCACACACACACACACACTACATTCACATGATGTACGCACTGACATGTACCAAATGATCATAATCTCGCAACATATACACGCTATGTCCAACACCAATGCGTGTTTAGGTGTAATTGCTCTGTACTCTAATTTATGTCCCCCCCCCCTCCCCCCGTTCAGCAAGTTTATAAATGAGAATATTTGGAATTATTCTTGTCTATTGAGCCCATTGGGTTCTAGTGTTTGAAGTTTGCTAATCCAAAATGCTTCACGACCCCTCCTGTAAGCTGTATTTTGTTTATCAATTTGTTCAATCCCAATAATCTTAAAATTGTTTATACTATGGTTTTTGGTCAGAAAATGATGTGGTATCGGTTCATCCATAACCTCAAGTTTTATTCTACTCAGGTGGTTTTGCATTCTCTCATACAATTTTGTCCCCGTCTCTCCCACGTACACGACTTCATTGCACTTGTCGCAGAAAATCCCATATATCACATTCCTGGACATGCAGGTGATTTTTTTGCCTATGTGGTAGGCCGTCCCGTTCTTGTCTGCGAATTGTTTTGTTTGGAGCATAAACCCACAGATTGCACATTTTCTCTCGCATCTATCAGATCCCGTCCCTTGATTGTTGAACATTTTATTATGCTTGCTGTGGACTATGATATCTCCCAAATTTTTCAGTCTTTTGTACGAAATCAGGGGAGGTTTTTCGAATGCCAACTTCATGCGTTTTGAGCGGTGTAAAATGGGCATCCGTTCCCGCGTTATTTTCCCGATGTCGGGGAGGCGCCGCGAGTATGTGACCACAAACGGGACTCTTTCGCCGGTTGAATTGTTGGATCGTTTTTCAAGTAACTGTTTGCGCTCGATTTGATCGACCTTTTCTAGTTGTTCGCTTACAAATTTTTCGTCGTAACCTCTGGCATGCAGGTGCTGTTTTATATCATTTTTGTGGCATTCATATTCAGCATTATCGGAACATATTCTTTTTACTCTTGAAGCTATTCCATATGGTATCGCTCTTTTAGTGTTGATTGGGTGATCTGACTTTGCGTGTAGGTATTGATGCGTGTCCGTGGGTTTTGTATATAAACCGGTTTTAAGAAATCCGTCTTCAATTTTGACTACCGTGTCTAAGAATTCTATCTCATTTTCAGACCACCTTAAATCGACCTGTATTCTTGGGTGTATCGTATTTGCCAAAGAATGATATTGTTTCAGAGACTCCAACCCATGCGTCCATACTCCCCAGATATCATCAACGTACCGTACCTGTTCAAGGGGGTGTAACTTCGATGCTTTTGACAGTTTCTCTTCCCATTCACCCATATATGTGCACGCATAATTCATCCCTAATCGCGAACCTATTGCAACACCGTCGGTTTGTAGATAATGTCTTCCTTTAAATGAAAAATTGTTGTTGTCCAAAACAGTTTCTATGAGTTGAAGACCTATCTCTGTTGGGAATAATTTTCTTTTAGAGTTTTCTAGTGCTTTTTTACATGCTAATATACCTTCATTACGTGGGACGCTTGGATATAGTTTCTTGACGTCCATACAGTACATTATGCTGTTTTCAGGGAGTGGTTGGGGTATACTGTCCAGTCTGTTCAAGAAATGTGTGGTGTCGCGTATGTAGGATGGTAATGACTCAACGTGTTGTTTTAATTCAGACTCCATCACTTCTGCTATTTTCTCTGTTGGGTGGTTTATTCCCGAAATTATTGTTCTTAAAGGGGCTTCATTTTTATGCATTTTGGGGTTACCTTTTACTCTTCCAGCCTGTGGCTGCTTAGGTATCATGTACGCTAATACTTTTTTGTCTATCAGTTTGTTTTTTTCTAGTTTTTTGAGTTGGCTTTTAATCTTGTTTGTTATTTTCTCTGTCAGATTTACAGGTACTTCTTTGTATGTTGTTTGGTCCCCCAACTCCATCAAGATCTCAT
Source organism: Pictodentalium vernedei (assembly GCA_031216915.1). NCBI lineage: Eukaryota > Metazoa > Mollusca > Scaphopoda > Dentaliida > Dentaliidae > Pictodentalium > Pictodentalium vernedei. Next base: position 561,164,672 of record CM062296.1, read on the forward strand.
TTTCATATTTACTTGCATCCAAAACGGTTATTCCAGACCCTTTATCGGCTGGTCGCACGACTATTGTATTATCATTTAACAACTCCCTCAGAGCCTTCTCCTCCATTTTTGTTATGTTGTTTCGCACGCGTTTTTTTATGCCCTTCAAAATATCTTCACGTACTATCTCTAAATAAAGGTCAAGGTGCTTATCTCTACCTTCTTTAGGGGTCCACGGGTTACGCTCTTTAAATTTATCATTAATATATTGCTGTTTATTGTCTAGGAAATACTCACATAGTCGCATTCTTCGCTCCCATTCTTTTATCTCAACGATAAGGTTCGCCATATCCAAAGTTCTTTCAGTTGGGACAAACTTGAGACCCCTTTTAAGTAATGTTCTTTGGTGTTTTGTTAGTTTCTTACCGGATAAATTAAACACGTTATTTTGCTGATTTATTTTAGTTTCGTTGTGCAGAATTTTACTCTTTATATCTACATACATGTTATTTTGATCATCGCTCATATCCTTAACTTCTACAGATTCATCCTTTATGGAGGGTTTCTCAGACTTTTTGTCGGTAATTTTTGTTGTATAACCCCGGGGATTCACAGATTCGTCCTTTTTGGAGGGTTTCTCAGACTTTTTGTCGGCATTTTTTTTGGAATAACCCCGGGGATTCAGTTTTGGTTCATCCCTACGGAACGCGGAAATATTTTGTCACTGCAAGTATTTGTATTTGATTGTTTTAGGCCCATTTGTCTTTTTCATACTTCCAATCATTTGTGCAACCTGAAAATGAGAATCATTCAAAAAGAGATAGAAATTTAATTCATTTGTACTCACCTGTTTTTCAGGTTCGAATCGCACCCACCTGTAATTTTGACCATACTTACAATATACATGAATCCCTATTCCCAGCATATTCACCAAACCTATTATATCCTCATCTGTTGCCCAGCTCTCAATACTACCATTCGTTTTTGATCTCTTTCTAATGAATCCTGATACTGGCCCATCTATATATTTAGACATTATTTTCGCGTGATGTTCCACATACTCCATTACTCGTTTCCGTATTACATGATGATATTCTTCATCGCCTGTACAGATTTTGCTGATGCATCTATAAAAGCAATTTCCATCAGCTCTAACATTTTGCAATCCAAACCCTTGCCTTCTCAGTTCAATGTTGTGTGTTGCGATATCAGTGTGGCTGGGAAGTTTCTTCTGTAATTTTATTCCTAATACTTTTAACACATTATTTATTTCCAACAGCGATACATTCTTTCCAGGTAGGTCGGTACCGTCTGAATCACCCAGTCCCGCTATCTTCTTATCTTTTGTTCTTTCTGTAAGGACTTGGATTTTATCACCATGGTTCTTTATTATCTTCAGAATTGCCTCTTTGTCCGAGATGTTGAAACGGGAATTTATCGAATTTTTTAACTTCGCGAACTCATCCCTCAGAAGACCCAACTGTTCCTCGAATTCTAATCGCGTAATATCTACCAGTCTCTCTGATGTTTCATTTAAAAGGTTTTCATATTCCGATTTTCGTCTTCCACTGACATCCGATGTCATATTCCATTTCACTTTGAATCCTCGCGGTATTATATTTTCTTCCTGGCATTTTCTAAGAAATTTTATGTGTGATTCACGTTTGTTTATTTTTTCAATTAGTTTCCGTCCCACATTGCAGACCGTCTTCCCTTTTCGCGATAATTCCTGAAAATCCGATTTTGTACGTTCCTTTCGCGCATTACTTAGTACGACATCTTTCCTTGGAATTCTTTTAGTCGGCATAAACATACACTTCATCAAATATTTTATATAACTTCGTCAAATTGCCGTCATGCTCGGAAGTTTACTTCCTTCTAAGCGGCTTTCATTTTTGACTAATACTTATTCCGTTACGTTAAGTGCCGTACCAATGTGTATCGCGTCATGGGAACGTAAAATTTAGCGTCACGCTGATCCTAATTGTTGAATGGGAATTATAAAATTGATCGTGATACGCGTACGTCTTACAGATCGATTTATTATTTGGCAAGTGGCTGCCTAGCTCCTAATCACGAACCCGTCTATAAAATCGCCGATGCATGTCTTCCTTGGGTGGCAACAAGTAAAGATATGTTCCGCATTACACGTTGTTCACTGTTTTTAATTGTAAATTATGGACAAACAAGACCGTATCATATCTTCCTAAGGTGGTAACGAGTGGAGATATATTCTGCGTTATCGCGCGCATTTTTGTGTTCTCAGCCTTAGAATTAGAAGCATTCAATCATTTATCTCAACCTCGCCCTGGTAACAGAGGCAGAAGCGAGTTCGCATGCAGTATTCACACATTCAGCCATTCCTTGACCCGAATTGTTCACACGCGTTGTTCTCCATATTCAAGTGTATTGCTTGTAAAACCACCGTATCATATCTCCGTTGGGTGGTAAAGATATGTTCCCTGTTTCATGTTGTTCCCCGTATCCGAGTCTATTACGCGCAAAATAACCGTATCATATCTTCCTTGGGTGGCAACAAGTAAAGATATGTTCCACGCTTCACTTTGCTTTTTGTATTCAAGTGTAAATTATATAAAAAAAAAAAAATTAAAAAAAAATACCGTATAATATCTTCCTTGGGTGGCAACAAGTAAAGATATGTTCCGCGTTATTACGTAAAAAGCAAATATGAATTAGACACTATTTCTAAAACCTCGCCCTGGTAACAGAGGCAGAGGCAAGTAAGTTCGTATACCGTATTCACACATCCAACCACTCCGCGCGCCTCCATATCTCCGCCCCAGTACCCAAACCGCGTCAATCAGACATCAATACCGCTGATGGAAAATATAATTTTTTATACCCTCCTTGCGTAGTAATAACCCCCCCCCCTCCCCCGCCCGATCCTTCCAGGGTGTGTAAATGTCTTGTCCCAACCCACTATTGCGGCATATATATGCCCTCCACCACTGATCTAAGTGCAGTCCCTCCTATAATGTATACACTGACAATCGTAGGCTAGGGTTCCATACACCCCCCCCCCCCCCCCCTCACACACACACACACACACCACATTCACATGATGCACGCACTGACATGTACCAAATGATCATAATCTCGCAACATATACACGCTATGTCCAACACCAATGCGTGTTTAGGTGTAATTGCTCTGTACTCTAATTTATGTCCCCCCCCCTCCCCCCCCCCCCCCCCCCCCCGTTCAGCAAGTTTATAAATGAGAATATTTGGAATTATTCTTGTCTATTGAGCCCATTGGGTTCTAGTGTTTGAAGTTTGCTAATCCAAAATGCTTCACGACCCCTCCTGTAAGCTGTATTTTGTTTATCAATTTGTTCAATCCCAATAATCTTAAAATTGTTTATACTATGGTTTTTGGTCAGAAAATGATGTGGTATCGGTTCATCCATAACCTCAAGTTTTATTCTACTCAGGTGGTTTTGCATTCTCTCATACAATTTTGTCCCCGTCTCTCCCACGTACACGACTTCATTGCACTTGTCGCAGAAAATCCCATATATCACATTCCTGGACATGCAGGTGATTTTTTTGCCTATGTGGTAGGCCGTCCCGTTCTTGTCTGCGAATTGTTTTGTTTGGAGCATAAACCCACAGATTGCACATTTTCTCTCGCATCTATCAGATCCCGTCCCTTGATTGTTGAACATTTTATTATGCTTGCTGTGGACTATGATATCTCCCAAATTTTTCAGTCTTTTGTACGAAATCAGGGGAGGTTTTTCGAATGCCAACTTCATGCGTTTTGAGCGGTGTAAAATGGGCATCCGTTCCCGCGTTATTTTCCCGATGTCGGGGAGGCGCCGCGAGTATGTGACCACAAACGGGACTCTTTCGCCGGTTGAATTGTCGGATCGTTTTTCAAGTAACTGTTTGCGCTCGATTTGATCGACCTTTTCTAGTTGTTCGCTTACAAATTTTTCGTCGTAACCTCTGGCATGCAGGTGCTGTTTTATATCATTTTTGTGGCATTCATATTCAGCATTATCGGAACATATTCTTTTTACTCTTGAAGCTATTCCATATGGTATCGCTCTTTTAGTGTTGATTGGGTGATCTGACTTTGCGTGTAGGTATTGATGCGTGTCCGTGGGTTTTGTATATAAACCGGTTTTAAGAAATCCGTCTTCAATTTTGACTACCGTGTCTAAGAATTCTATCTCATTTTCAGACCACCTTAAATCGACCTGTATTCTTGGGTGTATCGTATTTGCCAAAGAATGATATTGTTTCAGAGACTCCAACCCATGCGTCCATACTCCCCAGATATCATCAACGTACCGTACCTGTTCAAGGGGGTGTAACTTCGATGCTTTTGACAGTTTCTCTTCCCATTCACCCATATATGTGCACGCATAATTCATCCCTAATCGCGAACCTATTGCAACACCGTCGGTTTGTAGATAATGTCTTCCTTTAAATGAAAAATTGTTGTTGTCCAAAACAGTTTCTATGAGTTGAAGACCTATCTCTGTTGGAATAATTTTCTTTTAGAGTTTTCTAGTGCTTTTTTACATGCTAATATACCTTCATTACGTGGGACGCTTGGATATAGTTTCTTGACGTCCATACAGTACATTATGCTGTTTTCAGGGAGTGGTTGGGGTATACTGTCCAGTCTGTTCAAGAAATGTGTGGTGTCGCGTATATAGGATGGTAATGACTCAACGTGTTGTTTTAATTCAGACTCCATCACTTCTGCTATTTTCTCTGTTGGGTGGTTTATTCCCGAAATTATTGTTCTTAAAGGGGCTTCATTTTTATGCATTTTGGGGTTACCTTTTACTCTTCCAGCCTGTGGCTGCTTAGGTATCATGTACGCTAATACTTTTTTGTCTATCAGTTTGTTTTTTTCTAGTTTTTTGAGTTGGCTTTTAATCTTGTTTGTTATTTTCTCTGTCAGATTTACAGGTACTTCTTTGTATGTTGTTTGGTCCCCCAACTCCATCAAGATCTCATTTTCATATTTACTTGCATCCAAAACGGTTATTCCAGACCCTTTATCGGCTGGTCGCACGACTATTGTATTATCATTTAACAACTGCCTCAGAGCCTTCTCCTCCATTTTTGTTATGTTGTTTCGCACGCGTTTTTTTATGCCCTTCAAAATATCTTCACGTACTATCTCTAAATAAAGGTCAAGGTGCTTATCTCTACCTTCTTTAGGGGTCCACGGGTTACGCTCTTTAAATTTATCATTAATATATTGCTGTTTATTGTCTAGGAAATACTCACATAGTCGCATTCTTCGCTCCCATTCTTTTATCTCAACGATAAGGTTCGCCATATCCAAAGTTCTTTCAGTTGGGACAAACTTGAGACCCCTTTTAAGTAATGTTCTTTGGTGTTTTGTTAGTTTCTTACCGGATAAATTAAACACGTTATTTTGCTGATTTATTTTAGTTTCGTTGTGCAGAATTTTACTCTTTATATCTACATACATGTTATTTTGATCATCGCTCATATCCTTAACTTCTACAGATTCATCCTTTATGGAGGGTTTCTCAGACTTTTTGTCGGTAATTTTTGTTGTATAACCCCGGGGATTCACAGATTCGTCCTTTTTTGGAGGGTTTCTCAGACTTTTTGTCGGTAATTTTTTTGGAATAACCCCGGGGATTCAGTTTTGGTTCATCCCTACGGAACGCGGAAATATTTTGTGACTGCAAGTATTTGTATTTGATTGTTTTAGGCCCATTTGTCTTTTTCATACTTCCAATCATTTGTGCAACCTGAAAATGAGAATCATTCAAAAAGAGATAGAAATTTAATTCATTTGTACTCACCTGTTTTTCAGGTTCGAATCGCATCCACCTGTAATTTTGACCATACTATTTTATACATGAATCCCTATTCCCAGCATATTCACCAAACCTATTATATCCTCATCTGTTGCCCAGCTCTCAATACTACCATTCGTTTTTGATCTCTTTCTAATGAATCCTGATACTGGCCCATCTATATATTTAGACATTATTTTCGCGTGATGTTCCACATACTCCATTACTCGTTTCCGTATTACATGATGATATTCTTCATATATATTACATGATGATATTCTTGTTACCAGGGCGAGGTTGAGATAAATGATTGAATGCTTCTAATTCTAAGGCTGAGAACACAAAAATGCGCGCGATAACGCGGAATATATCTCCACTCGTTACCACCTTAGGAAGATATGATACAGTCTTGTTTGTCCATAATTTACAATTAAAAACAGTGAACAACGTGTAATGCGGAACATATCTTTACTTGTTGCCACCCAAGGAAGACATGCATCGGCGATTTTATAGACGGGTTCGTGATTAGGAGCTAGGCAGCCACTTGCCAAATAATAAATCGATCGGTAAGACGTACGCGTATCACGATCAATTTTATAATTCCCATTCAACAATTAGGATCAGCGTGACGCTAAATTTTACGTTCCCATGATGCGATACACATTGGTACGGCACTTAACGTAACGGAATAAGTATTAGTCAAAAATGAAAGCCGCTTAGAAGGAAGTAAACTTCCGAGCATGACGGCAATTTGACGAAGTTATATAAAATATTTGATGAAGTGTATGTTTATGCCGACTAAAAGACTTCCAAGGAAAGATGTCGTACTAAGTAATGCGCGAAAGGAACGTACAAAATCGGATTTTCAGGAATTATCGCGAAAAGGGAAGACGGTCTGCAATGTGGGACGGAAACTAATTGAAAAAATAAACAAACGTGAATCACACATAAAATTTCTTAGAAAATGCCAGGAAGAAAATATAATACCGCGAGGATTCAAAGTGAAATGGAATATGACATCGGATGTCAGTGGAAGACGAAAATCGGAATATGAAAACCTTTTAAATGAAACATCAGAGAGACTGGTAGATATTACGCGATTAGAATTCGAGGAACAGTTGGGTCTTCTGAGGGATGAGTTCGCGAAGTTAAAAAATTCGATAAATTCCCGTTTCAACATCTCGGATAAAGAGGCAATTCTGAAGATAATAAAGAACCATGGTGATAAAATCCAAGTCCTTACAGAAAGAACAAAAGATAAGAAGATAGCGGGACTGGGTGATTCAGACGGTACCGACCTACCTGGAAAGAATGTATCGCTGTTGGAAATAAATAATGTGTTAAAAGTATTAGGAATAAAATTACAGAAGAAACTTCCCAGCCACACTGATATCGCAACACACAACATTGAACTGAGAAGGCAAGGGTTTGGATTGCAAAATGTTAGAGCTGATGGAAATTGCTTTTATAGATGCATCAGCAAAATCTGTACAGGCGATGAAGAATATCATCATGTAATACGGAAACGAGTAATGGAGTATGTGGAACATCACGCGAAAATAATGTCTAAATATATAGATGGGCCAGTATCAGGATTCATTAGAAAGAGATCAAAAACGAATGGTAGTATTGAGAGCTGGGCAACAGATGAGGATATAATAGGTTTGGTGAATATGCTGGGAATAGGGATTCATGTGTATTGTAAGTATGGTCAAAATTACAGGTGGGTGCGATTCGAACCTGAAAAACAGGTGAGTACAAATGAATTAAATTTCTATCTCTTTTTGAATGATTCTCATTTTCAGGTTGCACAAATGATTGGAAGTATGAAAAAGACAAATGGGCCTAAAACAATCAAATACAAATACTTGCAGTCACAAAATATTTCCGCGTTCCGTAGGGATGAACCAAAACTGAATCCCCGGGGTTATTCCAAAAAAATTACCGACAAAAAGTCTGAGAAACCCTCCAAAAAGGACGAATCTGTGAATCCCCGGGGTTATACAACAAAAATTACCGACAAAAAGTCTGAGAAACCCTCCATAAAGGATGAATCTGTAGAAGTTAAGGATATGAGCGATGATCAAAATAACATGTATGTAGATATAAAGAGTAAAATTCTGCACAACGAAACTAAAATAAATCAGCAAAATAACGTGTTTAATTTATCCGGTAAGAAAACTAACAAAACACCAAAGAACATTACTTAAAAGGGGTCTCAAGTTTGTCCCAACTGAAAGAACTTTGGATATGGCGAACCTTATCGTTGAGATAAAAGAATGGGAGCGAAGAATGCGACTATGTGAGTATTTCCTAGACAATAAACAGCAATATATTAATGATAAATTTAGAGAGCGTAACCCGTGGACCCCTAAAGAAGGTAGAGATAAGCACCTTGACCTTTATTTAGAGATAGTACGGGAAGATATTTTGAAGGGCATAAAAAAACGCGTGCGAAACAACATAACAAAAATGGAGGAGAAGGCTCTGAGGGAGTTGTTAAATGATAATACAATAGTCGTGCGACCAGCCGATAAAGGGTCTGGAATAACCGTTTTGGATGCAAGTAAATATGAAAATGAGATCTTGATGGAGTTGGGGGACCAAACAACATACAAAGAAGTACCTGTAAATCTGACAGAGAAAATAACAAACAAGATTAAAAGCCAACTCAAAAAACTAGAAAAAAACAAACTGATAGACAAAAAAGTATTAGCGTACATGATACCTAAGCAGCCACAGGCTGGAAGAGTAAAAGGTAACCCCAAAATGCATAAAAATGAAGCCCCTTTAAGAACAATAATTTCGGGAATAAACCACCCAACAGAGAAAATAGCAGAAGTGATGGAGTCTGAATTAAAACAACACGTTGAGTCATTACCATCCTACATACGCGACACCACACATTTCTTGAACAGACTGGACAGTATACCCCAACCACTCCCTGAAAACAGCATAATGTACTGTATGGACGTCAAGAAACTATATCCAAGCGTCCCACGTAATGAAGGTATATTAGCATGTAAAAAAGCACTAGAAAACTCTAAAAGAAAATTATTCCCAACAGAGATAGGTCTTCAACTCATAGAAACTGTTTTGGACAACAACAATTTTTCATTTAAAGGAAGACATTATCTACAAACCGACGGTGTTGCAATAGGTTCGCGATTAGGGATGAATTATGCGTGCACATATATGGGTGAATGGGAAGAGAAACTGTCAAAAGCATCGAAGTTGCACCCCCTTGAACAGGTACGGTACGTTGATGATATCTGGGGAGTATGGACGCATGGGTTGGAGTCTCTGAAACAATATCATTCTTTGGCAAATACGATACACCCAAGAATACAGGTCGATTTAAGGTGGTCTGAAAATGAGATAGAATTCTTAGACACGGTAGTCAAAATTGAAGACTGATTTCTTAAAACCGGTTTATATACAAAACCCACGGACACGCATCAATACCTACACGCAAAGTCAGATCACCCAATCAACACTAAAAGAGCGATACCATATGGAATAGCTTCAAGAGTAAAAAGAATATGTTCCGATAATGCTGAATATGAATGCCACAAAAATGATATAAAACAGCACCTGCATGCCAGAGGTTACGACGAAAAATTTGTAAGCGAACAACTAGAAAAGGTCGATCAAATCGAGCGCAAACAGTTACTTGAAAAACGATCCAACAATTCAACCGGCGAAAGAGTCCCGTTTGTGGTCACATACTCGCGGCGCCTCCCCGACATCGGGAAAATAACGCGGGAACGGATGCCCATTTTACACCGCTCAAAACGCATGAAGTTGGCATTCGAAAAACCTCCCCTGATTTCGTACAAAAGACTGAAAAATTTGGGAGATATCATAGTCCACAGCAAGCATAATAAAATGTTCAACAATCAAGGGACGGGATCTGATAGATGCGAGAGAAAATGTGCAATCTGTGGGTTTATGCTCCAAACAAAACAATTCGCAGACAAGAACGGGACGGCCTACCACATAGGCAAAAAAATCACCTGCATGTCCAGGAATGTGATATATGGGATTTTCTGCGACAAGTGCAATGAAGTCGTGTACGTGGGAGAGACGGGGACAAAATTGTATGAGAGAATGCAAAACCACCTGAGTAGAATAAAACTTGAGGTTATGGATGAACCGATACCACATCATTTTCTGACCAAAAACCATAGTATAAACAATTTTAAGATTATTGGGATTGAACAAATTGATAAACAAAATACAGCTTACAGGAGGGGTCGTGAAGCATTTTGGATTAGCAAACTTCAAACACTAGAACCCAATGGGCTCAATAGACAAGAATAATTCCAAATATTCTCATTTATAAACTTGCTGAACGGGGGGGAGGGGGGGGGGGGACATAAATTAGAGTACAGAACAATTACACCTAAACACGCATTGGTGTTGGACATAGCGTGTATATGTTGCGAGATTATGATCATTTGGTACATGTCAGTGCGTACATCATGTGAATGTGGTGTGTGTGTGTGTGTTGGGGGGGGGGGGGTGTATGGAACCCTAGCCTACGATTGTCAGTGTAGACATTATAGGAGGGACTGCACTTAGATCAGTGGTGGAGGGCATATATATGCCGCAATAGTGGGTTGGGACAAGACATTTACACACCCTGGAAGGATCGGGCGGGGGAGGGGGGGGGGGTTATTACTACGCAAGGAGGGTATAAAAAATTATATTTTCCATCAGCGGTATTGATGTCTGATTGACGCGGTTTGGGTACTGGGGCGGAGATATGGAGGCGCGCGGAGTGGTTGGATGTGTGAATACGGTATACGAACTTACTTGCCTCTGCCTCTGTTACCAGGGCGAGGTTTTAGAAATAGTGTCTAATTCATATTTGCTTTTTACGTAATAACGCGGAACATATCTTTACTTGTTGCCACCCAAGGAAGATATTATACGGTATTTTTTTTTTTTTAATTTTTTTTTTTTTTATATAATTTACACTTGAATACAAAAAGCAAAGTGAAGCGTGGAACATATCTTTACTTGTTGCCACCCAAGGAAGATATGATACGGTTATTTTGCGCGTAATAGACTCGGATACGGGGAACAACATGAAACGGGGAACATATCTTTACCACCCAACGGAGATATGATACGGTGGTTTTACAAGCAATACACTTGAATATGGAGAACAACGCGTGTGAACAATTCGGGTCAAGGAATGGCTGAATGTGTGAATACTGCATGCGAACTCGCTTCTGCCTCTGTTACCAGGGCGAGGTTGAGATAAATGATTGAATGTTTCTAATTCTAAGGCTGAGAACAAAAAAATGCGCGAGATAACGCGGAATATATCTCCACTCGTTACCACCTTAGGAAGATATGATACGGTCTTGTTTGTCCATAATTTACAATTAAAGAAGGTGAACAACGTGTAATGCGGAACATATCTTTACTTGTTGCCACCCAAGGAAGACATGCATCGGCGATTTTATAGACGGGTTCGTGATTAGGAGCTAGGCAGCCACTTGCCAAATAATAAATCGATCTGTAAGACGTACGCGTATCACGATCAATTTTATAATTCCCATTCAACAATTAGGATCAGCGTGACGCTAAATTTTACGTTCCCATGACGCGATACACATTGGTACGGCACTTAACGTAACGGAATAAGTATTAGTCAAAAATGAAAGCCGCTTAGAAGGAAGTAAACTTCCGAGCATGACGGCAATTTGACGAAGTTATATATATATATATATATAAACAGATAAACGGTTAGCACTGGCGATTGTAATACTATTTGGCCGGGAGTCAGGCAGTGCGCACTCGCATGGATGAATGTAGTGTAAATGTTGGCCCTTTATCTAATATGAAATGCAGACGACACGTGCAAGCAAAATTATAGTTTAATCATTACCTTTCCTTTCCGCGTCAACAAAACACAGCCTACAACCCCCCCCCCCCCCCCACTCCCCCCCCCCCCCCATTCGAACGAGTTCAACAAATACGCTCGAATGAGTGGTCACAAGCTATGCCACCAGGCAGGAAATGAATAAAAATTTTCAAAGTTGAGTGGCAAATTTTTTGAAAGTAGCTGGTCGGTTATGGCCTATATGCTAGGGAATGGGTCAAATCATGAGTAAGCTTTGAACAAACATTACAAGCATTCCATGTACCCCACACGAAGACCATCCCGAGAGTTTCAATTTACAGCATGCGTTAGCTGGAACAGGGCGAAGAAATGAGTCTGAAATAGAATGTTTGCACTTTGCCATTTCAATAGGAGTGACTTGTCGGTGTGCCCGAGAGCAGAGAAGAGTGGAGAGGACTGGGAACTTTGACCGGATCATGGCGAAGCGCTATCTAACACTCTGTATACCACGACCACCAACAACACTAGACTATATATTTACATGAGATATACATTAGGACCTTGTGGCAAAGGACACCACTACCTACACTTGTATGTACATTTGCATTTACATGAGATATACATTAGGACCTTGTGGCAAAGAACACCACCACCACCACTCGAATATTCATTTACATAAGATATACATTGGGGCAGTTGACCTGCGTTTCTAAATCACTGTTACGTTATAGGTGGGGCTTACTGAATAGATATGTATGCCTGGACAGTTGTTTCCCAGCAACAAAGGGTTAACTAAACATCTTGTAACACCACCAGCATAATTGGATTATATATTACAGATGTACAATAAGATCTTGTAGCAAGTGCGTGACGGTTAGTGTGGCAATGGCGTGAAAATTAATCTGCCTTACCAGACCACTGCTACGCTCCAAGTGGAACTTGTTATATATAAAAGCAATAAACAACTAAACTGCGAATGAGGCTCTCTAACTCGCACATTTATCCTTGAGTTTTGAAAAAAAAAACGCTCTACAGATTTATCAGTTTCAGCACGGACACCCAATAGGAGCAATGTATAAAAACATCCCCCCCCCACACACACACACACAGACACGCCCCATCTCAGCGCCCAGGAGTAACAGTTGGTGATATTGCCCAAAATCGAGCATCGTGGTCAGCAAAGAGAGCCACTATACTCAATATTTTGGGCAACATCACCAACAGTAAGACGACTCAATATAGACAGCAGAACTACAAACTACCCCTCCCCCACCCTCACACACACACGCAGGCACGCCCCCATCTCAGCGCCCAGGAGTAACAGGTGGTGATATTGCCCAAAATCGAGCATCGTGGCCAACAAAGAGAGACACGATACTCACTTCTGGGCAACATCACCAACAGTAGGAAGACTCAATATAGATAGCTGAACTACAAGCTACAATCTAAAAATGAGGTGTGAGTGAAGTCCGACGCTTTCTCGAAAGTTAATCTACAATATGGGACTGTGAAGTGTTAAGACTGATTTTCTGAACAAGACGAAACTTTTTCTCCAGGCCGTCCATCTGCCGCGGGCTCGTGATTCTCTCAACGGATCCGTCCCTGTGTTTAACAAAGATGACCCCGTCGAGGGTCCACGAGTCCTGTAACTTCTGTTCGCGAACCATAACCCGAGCCCGACGGGCCATGGCAGCGCGAGTCCGGGTCAAATCTTCATTAATGAAGATGCCAGGGTGGTGAGGTCGTTGGCGACTCGGGTCTGATGCAGGCTTAAGGGATTTCAATTTCGCCCGTGGACGAAAGAGTTTATCGCGTAGTCTACAACTATTGAGTCGAAAAATAATTGTACGTGATTCGACGGGCTTTCCATTGACCACTTTAGGGCCAACTCGGTTGGTCCGAGAAACATCATCAATTGACATACTGACGCCTATTTTGCTCGCAATGTCCAAGACAATTTTATCAGTATCTTCCCCTGATTTTTCGACGATACCGGGCAAGCGTAGATTGGTACGTCGACCATATTGTTCGAGGTCATCGAACTCCTGAAGTTTTTTATCTTTCAAGTTCAACTCAGTTTTCAGAGATTCAACAGTGTTTTCTAAGTCACTGATCCGCTCGTTAGCGGCTTCGACGAAAACAGACTTCAGGGACTCCCTGACGGATGGGTTACGGAGCACTCTCACGAAAGCAATAGTCATGCGGTCGTCCTGGGTCACCTGAGATAGTCGCTCGCAAGGAGGATCGGAATTCCAAAAATCGGACAGATCAAGCTCTTCGTCAGAGCTTGCGCATTCACGTGGCTTTTTATTTCCAGCTGGTGAGGGAGTCGAACTTACTGCCGATCTATTTCTCTTGTTGTCGTTAACATTTGTATCCGATTGATCAGATGTGATGTCAGTAATAGTGTCAGAGTCTTCCATATTTCACTGTTTTTGTTAATCCCGTTACCAGTTGTTGGCAGAACTTATCCGGTAGTTAAATATCGTTAACCGACGTGGAAAATAACCGAAAAGAGGCTGTTGTGTTATACAAAATCTAACAGTTTTGTTTCTTTTAATGTCTACAAAGGAACGTATTCAATGAAAACGCTGAAGATGATAGATGATTGATGAGATTGATATTCCCACCAGTAAAATAGAGAGCAGTGTGAATGACAACTCACAGTCTCAAAAATATGCAACGTCACCAAATCGCTTGGATTAAATTATCAAGGAACAGGTGATAACTTCCATCATGATACAGCTGCAGCTAAAAATAGTCGCATGACAATGTTGAATATTGAACATCGAGCAGGTTTCTGTTTTTACTAAGATGAAAGCTTATTCTCAAGCTTATAACTGTTGACACTATTTTTCACATTACTCATTTGGATCATTTGGATCAAGAGTAAAAAAACAACAACAAACGGCAGTATCCCTTGTTGAAAATGTAGCACACTACTCACAGTTTTCTGACTTGGAGACGCATCTTTTTAGGGCAAAAGCAAGGCCGTTGTCAATGTAAACAAATCCAACTCCATGTCGGCAAGTGAACAAACAAAATCCAAAATTTTTCAGCCATACATTCTGACATCAGCACACCGAAATTATAGATGATACATGTTAGTCCAATTCAAGCGCCTCTTATCGGCACGCTGAACATCGAAAAGATCCACTAGATAAGTAAATAACCATTAAAAATGGCTTTGAATTAAGAACAAATTATCAGTGTGCAACCACCATGGATCACGTGGTATATGCTTCAGTTCAGCATTATAAGATAAATTTAAACCAGTTGAAGTCTAAGATAACTTCTTTGGCTATGCGACCACCTCCTGGACTCGAAAAAATAGACTTCAACAGCGCTTCGGCGCGTGCCTTGATCTGGGCTAAAAAGAACTTTAAAAATAAGTTGACAGATAAGACGATTTCGGCCTATGAGTCTTACATTTCGGAACTTCGCCCAACGTCTGGAGTAAGGAACAATACGGGGATGGGGGGGGGGGGGGGGGGGCGGGGGGGGGCAAGCAAACTCCGACCCGTGTTGTCCCTCTACCCCAACGCAAAAAGCAAAATAGGAAAAGATCAAGGCAAAGCACTTCTCCCTCTTCTTTTCCTTCTACTTCTTCTTTCTCTCAGAGTAAGCGCCTCAATTTGCAAACATCCCCGGTCCATATTGTGACTGAAGATGCTCGCAAATTGAGCAACCCTGTCTCGCCTCGTCTTGTTCCTCTACCTCCTACTCCTCCTCAGCCTTTCTTCTCGGGTTCTCCTAGTGCTCTCACTAGAACTCCTCCTCCTCTTCCTGCTTCTTCTCCTGCTTCTGTTTCCTCTCCTGCTTCTGTTTCCTCTCCTGTTTCTGTTTCTTTTCCCCCTTCTCCTGCCTCTAGTGTGGTTCAGCCAGGTATATCGTACTCAGAGAAAGTCAAATCACCGAGCCGCAACTCGGGCCGCTCATTTGATTCTAAATTCTCCCAGTTTCGGCATAAAAGCGGAGTTAGTTTGAAAAAAGGAATTGGCGCCTCCCCGATGTTTGTAAAAACATCCTTATGATTGGAAGTTCAAATTTAGGACGCATTGATCGAAATCCCCATCCGGACATCCAGGTGGAGTGTTACCCCGGCGCCAAATTAAATCATCTGCGCACTATGTTTAAAGGGCACAGGAGCCAGGCCAGTCCAGTCCCCAAAAAATATTATTAAATATTGGCGTGAATTCTCGAAACGATAATTCTGATCTCGTAGTTAAGCAGTTGCGGAATATGCTTAGCGATATCAGGGCCAAGTTTAGATCAGCAAAAATTTATTTCGCTGAACTAAACTTTTCGCAAAAACTCCCTCAGGCTGAGAGGAGAACCCTGAGCATCATCAACGAAACCATTCGGAAAGTGAAGGACGTTAACGTTATACGAAAAATTGATGACGCGAAGTTTGATGTTGCTCAGGATTTAATCCATTGGACCACGAGAACCGCCAATATTATGTACGATCACTCTTTGAGCCATCTAGATTTAAACTAAGTAAAGGCAAAGATAACACAGCCGCCTAACAGATGTGGGATTAGGAACTAATGTGGTTAACCTGTCTGGCACCAATGACCTAACAACCCAAGAGAAGTCTCTTTTAGATCGCGGTTTAACTTTTATACCAGCACCGAAGCCTAAAACTGGTAACCAAACAAATTTACCATCATATAACTGTAATTTTCTTAGGCAAATGAAATTAGAAGACCGCTTTAGAAACTCCAGCGGTCGGAAACTTCCTTTTACAGAATCATCTGGTTGGTCACCTCCAGATAGTGAAGTAGATCCCGAAATTATTGAGGCTAGCAAACGAATCATCCAAAAGGTGTTCAGCACGAACAAACTTTCCGATAAAGACAATTTAACAGCTGGTGAACGGAGAGCCCTCACGAAACTTCGAAAAAATAAGAAATTAGTAATTAAACCAGTCGACAAAGGTGGGTCGGTAGTTGTTCTATCTCGGGATAATTATATAAAGGAAGCCATGAGACAACTCAGCAATACAAAACATTATAAGAAAATAGATTCACTGATTTGGCCTAGTAATATCGACAAATTCAATAAGATCTTAAAAAAACTTTTCCTCCATGAAGGTCACATTACCAAAAAACAATTGAAATATTTAACTGCTAAGCTCAGTGCTCAAACAAGACAATTTTATATTCTTCCAAAGATCCACAAGGACCGTTCTTCATGGACGGATGACTTAACTCCACCCGGGAGGCCAATTGTATAATAACATAATAATAACACTTTGGCCAGCCGCTGATTTGTCGCGGTTCTCGGACGAGAAGGCCATGGTTACCCCTGTACTCCCAACTGCCTCCCTATTCCCACGCTTCTCCTCCCCTCCCAACACTCGGAGACGAACTGCTTGATGACATCCCTTGCCCTATTCTTCCCAATCTCTCCGATTAGCATATTAACCCTCTCCTTTGAGTCTCCTCCTAACCACATGTCCTTCATTCTCCCATCCCACTTCCTCATTATACTCCCAGTGAATCTCATTCTTTTAGACTGATACTTTGGGCATTCTGGTCTCCACCATGCCCAAGTTGCACATCTGGCACTCCCTTTCGCCGTCTTTCCCAATTTTTCCCCTCAGCTCCAGGGATCGCAACCTCAGCTTGAACAACAGTGACCCCCCCCCCCCCCCCTAAAGGTGCCATCAAGGTACTCTTCAAAACCTGGCTTCTCTTTATCACGCAGGCCACCCAAAGACCTCTTTGATTTGACTCCCTCTCGCCAATTACGGTTACAGTCCGCCATGACCCTTTCTCTGACGATTTTTTTTACCCTGGTTTGCCCCAACGTCCAGGTCCGAGATCTCCAATGAGTAGTTCTCTACTAGCTCCCTCACTTGGACCATCCACCCCGTTTTGACATTTGAGTTGAAAATTCTCAGGAACATTACTTTACACCATCGGCTGTCGGAAGATTTACCAAATAATTAAGATAACCGAGTTTCAACAGGTCTATCCTGTCCTTGATCCTCATCCACCCAAGCTCACCTCTGATTGCTTCTAGCGCTGCGGCATTACTCGACCCCGTTATCCATCGGCCTGCATCATTGTGCAGGATTTCCAAGCTCTTTAGGGCCGTCTGGTTTAGGGGTACCACTTCCGTACCGTATGTTATACTTGGCAGCCCCACCATTTCCCAAATGGTTTTCCCCACGAAAACCTTATTGAAACTGTTTCTCCCTATAAGTTTCATTTGGTTAAGGATTCGCTTCCCCTTCAGAATCAATTTATTTGTGTGGTTTCGGTAGATGCCTCTTCCTGTAATGTTTATATTTACCACCAAATACTCGTAATCACCTGTCTCTCCTACACTGAGAAGTTTGCTGCTCCCTTCCGGAATGCAGAACTCACCCACTCTCCACCTTCGAGTGGGGTCCACTTTGCGGCCCACATGTATAACTTTACTCTTGCTTTCATTAAGTTCGAGTCTCCATTTGCTCCCATATTTCCCAACAATTCCCAGCATTTTCGTTAGCCCCTCTTCGCTTTCTGACACCATAGAACCATATCGTCTGCAAAAAATAGCCCTGGGATCTTCAAGTCCCCAACTGCTACCCCCTCCTCGCTACACAGGAGTTCATCTCCTAAACCTTTGATGTACAATGGAAACAAGATTGGCGAAAGGATACACCCCTGTTTTAGGCCTATCTCCATAGCCACACGTTTTGTTGTAATGTTTCCCAGGCTAAGTTCACTCTGTACATCCTTATATAATGCTTTCATAATTCCAACAAACTCGCCTCCTAAGCCCATGGCCTCCAGCTTGCGCCACATACCTTCCCTCCATACTCTATCGTATGCCTTTTTGATATCCAAAAAGGCCATAAACATCTTTTTCTTTTTTGCTTTCGCGGATTCTATCATTTGGGATGGTGTGAAAAGATGGTCAGTAACTCTCCTTCCCTTCCTGAAGCCATTCTGGATTTCTCCCAAAAAACCCTTCTCTTCAATCACCTCCTCTTGTCTCCCATACAGGACTTTACAGAAAACCTTTCCAATGCTGCTACTGACAGAGATCCCTCGATAGTTATCCGAAACGTCTTTTTCCCCCTTTTTGTGAATAAATGTCACTTTGCTTTCTCTCCACTCCTTTGGGACCTCTTGATTTTCTATGGCTGGGTTGAACAGGGCAGTTAGGCTTTCCACGAGTTCCTCTCCCCCTTTTTGATAAACTCGTTAGGAATTTCATCCACTCCTCCCGCTTTTCCATCCCTTAATTTTGATATCACCTTTCGCACCTCCTCCGTTTTAATTTCGCTGCACACGAACTTCGATAGGTTTTCCTCGACTTGATTCGGACACTCTGGTGAGCTTCCCACGCCCCATCGCTTATCGTTTACCTTTTCCCAGTGCTTGACTAGTTCTGATGCGACTTGATCTTGCTCGTCTGTAACTCTGCCACATACTTTAATACTCTGTGGGTTGTTCCTTTGTTACGTTTATTCACCCATTTCCAAAATACGTTCGAACTCGACCCCCCCCCCCCCCCCCCTGTTGTTCTTATCGCCCTAATAAGACTGCTATTTCGTACTCTCCGATTATCGTCTTTAATCTTATTTACTTTATTTCGTGCTTGGTGGTATTCTTCCTTAGCAACTGTGGCCTCATTGCTTTCCGCCCCCTTAAGTTTTCTACTTCTCCTGTATGCAGCACATTTGGCTTTTCTTCCCTTTATGGCCCTTTTCAGTTCTTCATTCACTCTGTACCCAAGTTCCCGTGTTGGCACCCTGACCTTTCCTACACTTTCCTTTCCTGCCTCCACCAGGCTCGCAACTATGACGTCGGCCATCTTCTGGACACTGCCCCTCTTGGGTAAGGTTGCAAGCTTTGGTTTCAGTTTTTCATTGAACTTCGCCCAGTCAGCATCTTTTTTGAGTTCCCAAATCTCCTTAGAGCTTCCTTTGCTTTTTACTCGAGTTTTGGCCCTGATCGTCACTGTAATCAAATTGTGGTCACTATCCACCTGCATTTTACCCTCATCATCCACTTCTACCCCTATCACCTCCCTCCATAAATTAATATCTGTGAGGATGTAGTTGATTACTGATTTTCTGTCGTTCCTCTCCCAGGTCCATTTCCCCTTACACCTCGCGTCCCTGTCCAGAATCTTCAGACCGAGCTCGTTTGTGAAGTTCAACAGCTTCCTTCCATTCCTGTTGACTTTATTGTCCCCACCCTCTATGCCTTCTTCATCATTACCTATGTGGCCATTAAAGTCACCCATCAGAATTATACCGAGCCCTTTGTTTTGTAGTTCGGTGATATTGGACCTTAGTGTTGAGTATATCGAATCATTCCATTCGGGTTTGCTTCCCTCCACCGCACAATACACAACCCCAAGGGCAATACTTTTGTTTTTCAGACTGATCCTTACCCATCCAATATCTTTCGATACCTCAGCCGGGGTGCTGATGTTTTCCAGGTCTGTGATCAGCGACGGTTTTAAATCCTCTTTAATGTACATGCCTACCCCTCCCCCTTTTTTTCTGGCCTTCCGTTCGCCCTACACCTATCCATACGTACCCCCTTACTTGGTCTACCTGTTCCTCGTGTCTTACCCACGTTTCGCTTAAGCCCATGACGTCATTATCCTCTGCCTCGATCAATGTAGCAATTTCACTTACTTTCCGGTGGAGACCCTGGATGTTGCTATAACCCACTTTCAGGGTATCAAGGGTCATTGGCTTCCGCCTACTGATCCCATTATTATCTAGTCCCTGTATGTTTGTATATCCTACTTTGTGTATCTGTGCTTTCCTTGGGAAGCTATTCCTATTGATTTGGATTTCTGGTCCCTTTTCCTTATCCCCCTTGTCCCATTTTTTTCGTGACATATTTCCTGTGATTATTCCCCCCTTCACTGATCCCCCTCCCCTCCTTATACCCAAATAGGATCCACCACCTGCAACATATTTCTTCCTAAACCTCTGTACCCCTTGGGCTAAGATGGAGACCATCCCTTCCATATAGGTCATTTCTGTCCCCAATTGTCTACAAAGAGTATCCCAAGTTCCTTACAATACTCCCCCAATTCCTCGTTGATCCCAATGATCCGCGAATTACGCTCGCCCCCACCACCTAGTACTGGGAGAAGCCCCGAAACCACTACCTGTGCATTCTTGGCATTCAGGTGAGTTATTAAGTCCTTGTAAGTCTCAATAAGCTGAACTGATTTTCTCTCCCTGATGTTGTTGGTCCCTACGTGTACAACAACCACTGGGTCTGGGCCTCACCCCCTTACTAATCCATCCACTCTGTCCCTTAGATCCTCCACCCTAGCTCCCGGAAAGCACAAATTGGCCCTGTTGACACTGTCGGGCCCACACACCACCCTATCTAACCCCCGCACTATACTACTCCCTGCAACCACCAACTGCCTCTTCCTGTCCTTTCCTGTCCTCTTCATGGACGGATGACTTAACTCCACCCGAGATGCCAATTGTATCAGTTTGTAATTCGGAATCTTATGCGATCTCGGAATTAATTGATTATCATCTGAAACTTATAGCAAATAGACATCCGAGCTATCTAAAAAAAACACAGGATTTCCTGTCAAAAATTTCGAAATTGAAAATATCGAAAAATGCAATTCTGGCTACTTTGGATATCGACAGTATGTATACGAACATTGATATTGATAAAGGTGTTAAATCAGTTAAAAATGGCCGGATGAACAAATTTTGGATCTTTTAGAGCTGAGCTTAAAAGGTAATGACTTTCAATTCAATGGAGAATATTTTCTACAAATAATGGGTTGTCCTATGGGTAAAAGATTCAGTCCTAATTTTGCAAGCATTCATGTAGCGGAATGGGAGGAAAATGCCTTAAGCAAATGTGCAAAGCATTCTCTCATATATCTCAGGTATTTAGATGACATTTTTATTATTTGGGAACATCCAAAAGAAGATTTTAAGGAATTTTTAGAAATTTTGAACAATCACGATCCAAATATTAAATTGAAAGCTACTATCAGTGAAAAGTCTGTTGATTTTCTCGATGTGACCGTGTATAAAGGCAAGCAATTTCAGGCGCCCGGTCATTTAGATTATAAAGTATATTGTAAACCAACTGATTCACATCAATTGTTGCACAAAAAATCATTTCATCCTCAACATACATTTAAAGGTATCATCAAGCCACAACTCATTCGTTTCCACCGCAATTCAAGTGATAAGGTAAATTTCAATGAGGATTGTTCTACTCTATTTGATTTAAACATTATTTATTTCGTAAATGCGACGTTATAACAATAATTACATAGTACATTGATGTGGATTCGACAGAAAGCTATAAGCTTATGGAAGGCCGTTTCCACCAACAGCAAGATTACAGAGTCAACTTGGAGACAATGACAAGAATCAGAAAATGCATAATTAAATTTGTAAAGCTCGAACATCTTTGACAGCTAGAATATAAGGTACATTATCTTCACACAAGGTAAGGAACATGGGAACAATATGGCGTGACTCGCAGTAATTTTGTAGTCATGTATATTCCCACCAAATTGATGGACGATGGGTAAATGGAGTGAAACGTTGTGTTATGTGCTTGTACTAACACATGCATGTATGCATGTATACATGCATACGTATATACCCAAATAGGTACACACATACAAGCATATACATGCACACACGCACAAACACACGCCCACAGATACACATTGACAAGTATTCTATAATATTGACAATTGGTTAATGAAATCTCTTACTTAATAAGATATAGTCTTGTACAACCTCAAAGACGAGACAGTTCTCATCATAGTTCAAGAATTCTGATCCAAAGAGTAGTACTAATGTGTCAACTGCGAGCGGGAGAATGTTAACTGTTTGATTAAGAGCATCGGTAAAAATTGGACAATGCAAAAGGAAATGCTCGGAAGTTTCTTTTTCACCACACTGACATGAGGGGCTTGGTGATAAATGGTTGGCATGTAAATGGGAATTGAGATTGCTACATTCCAATTGCAATCTACAGTGATATATTTGGGCAGTGCGAGATTTCGCCTTAATGTAAAATTTTGGGGGTCGTAGGTTACCCTTGTTTAAGAAGATCTTGAAATTAACCAGGGACGAGTTCTCGCGGACAGACAGTGGCAAATTATTCCATTGATCGGTAACACTTGGTATAAAGGATTGCTTGCACAGTTCGGTACGGCAAAAGGGGATACGGTGGTTCTGACTTGATCGAAGACTAACTGGCAGCCCTGTCGAATAGGCAGGTGGAGGGACTTTACAGGAGAGATATGGGGGCGTCATCCGATGATACATTTTAAAATACTGAATTAACTTATGTTTGCGACGTCGATCTTGTAGTGGGTCCCACTGCGTTTCAGAGTAAAGAGAGGACTTTCAAGCGCTGACTGTTGCTCCCGTAATAATCCTCGCTGCTGCAATTTGTATTCTTTCTAAGTCTGCTGCTTTCGTTGCCGAACAATTATCCCAGACAGTATCCACATATTCAAGGAGGGGTCTAATAAAGGCAAAATATATTTTTTCTAATACACTGCGATCTAATATGAATTTGTGCTTCCTCAATAAATCTAAACGAGACCAGGCTTTGGCGCAAATGTGTTCAATGTGATCATTCCACGTACAGGTACTATTCAGTATTACTCCTAAATGTTTGTGCTCGGAGGCCTCAGTTATCTGAGTGCCACCTAAAAATAGTGGCGGATGTGAAATGGGAATGCTTTTTCGCGATATTTGCATCGTCTCAGTTTTATTTGAATTGAATTCTACCAGCCATGTTCTAACCCAATTTTCAATTGTGGCTAGGTCATGGTTGGTTAAATTCGAGGCTTGTATGGGATTTTCAACAATTAGATATAAAGACGTGTCGTCTGCAAAGAGACGTATACTACTCTGAAGGTCTTTGGTAATATCGTTAATATAAATAAGAAACAATAAGGGACCAAGGATCGACCCTTGTGGAACACCGGCATTGATGGTTCTCCACGATGATACCTCTGACGATATCACCACTCTTTGCATTCTATCTGCCAGATATGATTTTATGAACAACAGGAGCTCACCAGAAACACCTATGCTCTCTAGCTTGTAAATAAGACCGGCGTGCCATACCTTGTCAAAAGCCTTGCTTACATCACAGAACACGACCCTAACCTCTTTGCCTTCATCAAGAGCACGGCAAAATTCATCGTATATGTCTGTCAGTTGAAGGACGGTTGAGTTACCCGGTGTGAATCCTGATTGGAATTGACTTAGTACATTATTGTCTGCTAAAAACGCCCACAGACGTTTGAACACACATTTTTCAAGTATTTTACCGACACAACTGATCAGTGATATTGGGCGATAATTTGAAACCAAATTGGAGGGTTGTTTTTTCAAAATTGGAGATACATTGGCTTTTTTCCACAGTGATGGGAAGTATGAATTATTCATTAATATGTTAAATAAAATCGAAAGGGGCTCACACAAAGATGACTTACATGCTTTGAGAAGACGCGGACTTACTAGATCTGGCCCTGACACTTTGGACGCCTTTAGCGACTTAAGTGCGGTATATACTTCGCTGCAGTGCAGAGTAATAGAATCAATACCTTCCGAAGCTTGGGGTTGTGCGGTTGGTAGGGAAGCATTCGAGTCATTGACGAATGAGATAGAACTGAAGTACTCATTCAACACCTCAGCTTTCTCTGCATTTGAGCAAATTGTTTTGTTCGAATGAATGAGAGTAGGAATCGCTGCGTGGTTACTGTTGCCAATAAATGTTTTCAGGGTCTTCCACCACTGGGCTGGTGGGGTTTCTCGGCCACTCAGAGTGGACCGGACTTTAGACAAAAATGACGCTTTTGCCTTCCTAATGGCCGATACAACTTCATTGCGTTTCAGTTTATAATTGTGCCAGGCCTGTGGAATGTTGGTGCGTTTAGCATTGCGGTACAAGCGTTTTCTCTGCCTGATCAATAATCTTATCTCGTTATGCATCCATTTAGGTTGGTTTCCTCTTATGGTGACAAATTTGTTAGGTATGTGAGTAGATGCCGTGTCAATTATTTTATCTGTAATATTAGAAACTATGGTATCAAGACAGGGATTATCAAAAAGAGAACTCCAATCAACGTTCCTAAAAGCCTCGTTCAACAGTTCATAATTACCTTGGGAGTAAAGCCATATTCTTCTTTTAAATGATAGGGGTGGAGATTTTAAAAACTCAACTTCAAGTGAAATTGGGCAGTGATATCGGATCATGTCTGGATAATCGGTTCTAAGACGTCACAAGCTTTCATGTTAATTGTATCACTGAGAGCAAAGAGGTCCAGTAGTGAGGCAGACGATTCGGTAAAACAAGTCGGCTCATTGACGACCTGTCTTAGATTAAAATAGGTTGATATTTGTGAAAAACCACTTCTTGCAGGAGCCACTTGGTTATCATTGAAGTCGCCTGTGACAATTAGGTCCGCGATTTGCGTATCTCTTGCGGTTTCAATAGATGCTGGTATGGCTTCCCATGAGTCCATAGGACTGTTGGGTGGCCGGTAGAATACTCCTAGAAGTAAAGATCTAGTCCGTTTTGTAAAAACTTCAGTCCATATGCACTCTATGTTCAATGTGTGCAGATCAGGTCTCGGTCGGAACGAAATACCGTCTTTGATGTAAATGGCGACTCCACCTCCCCTTGATGAACGGTCATATCTTAGTGGTTCATGGAACCCTTGAAGAAGAACTTCAGAAGTGAGATCGCCGCTACACAACCACGTTTCAGTCAGGGCCACAATATCGTATGATGCAAATTCATACTGAATTGTATCTACTTCAAGTTTTAAACTCTGCATATTAAGATGGACGATTTTTAGTGTATTCTGACTTTGGCTCCCGTTAAAAGAGTTTGGGCCAGGATTAAGTTCAATGTCACCAGACAATAGCAGATTTAATGCCAAGTAGAACAACAAGATAGAGAATCCTGTGATCAGTATTTTCAGACTAGGGTGGAGGTCAACTCCACAGATATATTGTAACAAATAATGAGTAATACACATGTTACTCTTATTCCATGAACATCGTTTGAGGCCATTAAAGCAAACCTTACAGTTAAAAGTGCCTATTCGGGCACGATATGACTCAAGAGAACACATTTAATGTGCAAACAGATAAGAGTACGGATGCCAGAAAATATTCAAGCTGTCAAATAGAGAAAAATTAGATATGAACAAACGTGAAAAACATAAATATATATACAGATAAACAACAAAAGATGTTGTTAAAAATTTAAGGTTAACAAAATTAATGGAATTTAACTAACTTAGTTAAGAGAGGTATTTGGGAGCTATACGGGAACAATTCAACATTTTTAAGCATTACTGGGCTAGTCATGGAACTATTGGTGTGGACTATCAGTTGATATGAAAAGCAGGGAAATGTCTAATTGATCATCTCACTTGGGCAGGGACAGTGTCAGCTAGTATGCGTCATTACATGTACTTTTTTGAGTATTTTTGTAAATGGGGGGGGGGGGGGGGAGTTGGGGGTAATATTTGGCATATTAGAATACCTAAATTATTAAAGGTTGTGGTACAGCCGACAATAAGTTACTGTTGATTTAACTTCACGCGATTACGGAGCCCAGGCTTACCTAAACACTATCTACAACAATAATTGGAAACTAAGATTGGAATCTGTAAGAATAGGGTTAAAATTGTTTATACTAAAGTGATTCAATCGGTGTTAGTTTGGTTATGATTTGTTAAAGTCCGAGCTTAGCTTAGTTCTGTTCGATTACAACTATTATTACAATCCTTATAGTTACTGTGGACAAAGCAAGTTAAATAAAACTAAGTGATTAACAGGTCGGAGGGAACAGACGACGTTGATTGCTCGGATATCATAACTGATAAAGCCCAGAGACCAGTTTGAATCAATTACGAGCCACGCAGAACGTGCTTGATCTAATTTCTGAAAGAAAACATTTTTGTTATTTTCTGGGTTTCCGTGATACTTTCTACAGCTAGATAATCTCATACGTACTGTAAAACAACGACAGAGCACTGGCCAATTGTGTTGTGAGATGCCCAATATAAATCTGAAGCTGGGACTGGAATGATTACTCTATTTGGCGCCCTCGGATCGAGAGGGTACTCGCTGCGCCTTTTGCGTAGCCTAAAATCCCAAACCCCGAAAAAGCTCGAAAGTCCAGCTGAAACTACCGATTTCGAACCACTGAAGATTGAATACAGCAGACCGTTGCAGAATGGTAGTGGCGCGGTATTTAATTGCAAAAAGCCTCGATGTAGATTGCATACTTTTATGCCTGATCAGAAAGAGAAATTTACCTCCGAACAAACGAAAAATCATTATCAGATCCGTAACCCCCTCCATTGTGATTCACCAAACATTTTTTATCTTATCACATGTAAGTGCTGTCGGAAACAGTATGTTGGTCAAAGTCAAAATCCTTTCCGAGAACGTGCTACTAGACACAAACAGGATATAAAACATAATGTTGATGCCCCAGTAGCACAACATTTTAACCTTCCTGGCCATTCTTTGGACGATTTCGAAATCCATCCTATTGAACAACCACCAATTAAAGACACATTAGAAGAAACGGATGAATTTAGAAAAAAACGTGAAGCTTTTTGGATCAATACGCTTCAAACCCCCTGGCCATTTGGTATGAACATATCAGAAGGCGAATGCGAAAGGAGGTCATCATTCCTTTCACTTTAACGTACAACAGAATGAATATCGAAATAGCAAAAATGTTAAAAGATGAATTCAATTTTACCAATGCTAAATTAAATGAACCTTTGAATCTTCGACCTGTCATCGCCTATAAGAAAAACAAAAGCTTGCGTAACATCCTTTTAAGGACTTAATTAGAGCCCATCAATGAATAACATCAATTTTTGCCAGTCAGTTTAACCAGTTCCTAAGCTCATCACTTAGTTTAAATCAATTTTATGTACTTTTTTTGTCATGTTTGAAACCCATCAAGGTTCAGTAAATGAAAACAATTTTTTGGCGGCATATTAAAAGAAAAAAAACCGTTTCAGTAGGAAATGTCTGTGCCAGTGCGATTTTTTAACCTCAAACACCCACAGGCGAGTGCCAGAGTTCATATATGCCCCGAAACAAAATAGGTTCCAATTTCAGTCATGTGTATGTATTTCCTAAATAAAATTATTATTTATTTATTTATTTATTTATTTATTTATTTATTTATTTATTTAATTATTTGATTTATTCATTTATTTAAATTATTATTATTTTTACTTTTAATTTTTCATACCTTTCACACAATGTAGAGGTTCAGAAGGTAAAACAAACAATTTCTACGTTGTGTAAAATATTTTCCGTCATAAACCTTCGTCGGGGGATATTCATTCCAACTGATAACATTCGTGAGGCATCATGATCTTTGGCGTTATTTTTTCATTTATTTCTTTAGTCTCAAAATATTTTATCAAACCATTTTTTCATATTATTTTCACATACTTCTGAAGCCAGTAAAGCAAACCGCTCCCGATTGGTTTTACTTAAATCAAAGCCAACCAATAGGGCTTCATGGGGTCAGTAAAGCAAACCACTCACTGACTGATTAAAATTCAATGGAAGCCAATCAATAGGGCTTCATCTAATTTGTTTGGACGACACAAACTGAGTTGTGAAAACAAACTTGGGACATTTCAGATTGAAAAGAATTAATTAGATGAGTGATATTTGTCAGCTTGTTACCGAGTTTAATTATGTCCTGAGCTGTGAAAAACACCCCAAGCCCACAAATGGATATATACCATGCATGCCCTCCCAAAGTTGGAATGGCTCGAAAGATCAGCGATGACAAGGCCATATTTATTTTTTTTATTATTTATAAATAAAAATGGCCTTGTCATCCAGGGCTCCTTAAGAAATATCATCGTCCACATGAGGGCGATAGGTTTGATGACGAGTTCAAAGAAAAAGTAAACAAATTTGTTCAAGACAACAAGAAAACGTTTAACGATGCTAACTTCAGCCAAACGCCCGAGGACGGGGATGGCCATGGACTCACGGAACCGATAAGCCAAGGAGAAGTGGCTAACACAATTAAAAATGTAAGCCTTCTTCTTCCCCAGGAAGGGACGAGGTCTCATACAAAATCCTGAAACAATGTCCCAATACTTTTTTTGGTTGACTCACTAACCTCCTAAACTGCTGTCTCTCTAGTGGATACTTCCCAAAATGTTGGAAAGTAGCTACAGGAGTCATGATACCCAAACCCGACAAGGATTTGAGCTACCCAGCTAATTACCGCCCAATCAGCCTACTCAGCTGTATTGGAAAAATTTTCGAACGGATTCTCACGACTAGAC
Organism: Pictodentalium vernedei; assembly: GCA_031216915.1. Classification (NCBI taxonomy): domain Eukaryota; kingdom Metazoa; phylum Mollusca; class Scaphopoda; order Dentaliida; family Dentaliidae; genus Pictodentalium; species Pictodentalium vernedei. The sequence continues at coordinate 561,193,669 of CM062296.1, forward strand.
TCCGCAACCATATCGAATCAATCAGCTTTTTCAATAAGTGGCAAAGGGCATACAGAAGACAAAGAGAGGGAATCGAGCATGTTTATAGGCTGGTAGATTATATGAAAACGGCGTTCAGTCAAAATGAAATAGGAATCGCGCTATTACTCGACGTAGAAAAAGCGTTTGACTCTGTCTGGCACAATGGCATGAGAGACAAACTAGCTAAAATGGGACTACCTACCAAAATTCTAAGGATCATGTCATCATTTTTATCTGATCGAAAAATCAAAGTGAGGGTCAACCGCAAAGTGTCAGACGAGGTAAAACTCGAAGCGGGCACTCCACAGGGTTCGGTCCTCAGCCCGCTTCTATTTATAATATATGTGAATGACATTGACAAACTAGGGAAGAACCATGTTGAATTATCTCAGTTCTCGGACGACAAAGGAATGTGGACGGCCAGTAAGTCTGGAAACATAATACAAAACCGCCTGCAGGATACCATCCGCGACCTGCAAGACTGATGCGCTCTGTGGCGCATCAAGCCAAATGCCACGAAAACACAAAGAATCACATTCTACAAAAAACAAAGAAAAAAGCTGTCCCTAAATTTGAGCTTAAGCTTTACGACCACAAACTTGAAGCTAGTAATGAGGCAAAGTTTCTTGGATTCACCCTGGAAAGCAGTCTCTATATTTTATTTATACTTAATTCAGCTACTTTCTTTAACAATGGCAAGAAAAGGACAGAGGCATCAGAAGCAGAGAGTTGCCCAGTCCGGAACTGGCCGGGAACGATCGTTCCAGGCTTATTCTAGTCTGATCAATGCTATGTTTCAGGTTCTTCAATGTTTGCACCACATAGGGCTATTAGAGCACCATTTGGCAAATCGGGATTTCCCGAAACAGCTGGAGAAAAAAATAGATGAGTTAGGAGGCTTTCTTAAGCCAGCTCTTCCCACCCCACACATTTTTTCTGTTTTTCGACAGATTAGTGTGGGATGGGCCAACCAAACGTTAAATGCTTTAGTTGAGCATTATAAGATAGAATTTAAACCAGTTGAAGTCTAAGATAACTTTGGCTATGCGACCACCTCCTGGACTCGAAACAATAGACTTCAACACCGCTTCGGCGCGTGCATTGATCTGGGCTAAAAAGAACTTTAAAAATAAGTTGACAGATAAGACGATTTCGGCCTATGAGTCTTACATTTCGGAACTTCGCCCGGCGTCTGGAGTAAGGAACAATACGGGAGGGAGCAAGCAAACTCCGGCCCGTGTTGTCCCTCTACCCCAACGCGAAAAGCATAATAAGAAAAGATCAAGGCAAAGCACTTCTCCCTCTTCCTTTCCTTCTACTTCTTCATTCTCTCAGAGTAAGCGCCTCAATTTGCAAACATATCCGGTCCATATTGCGACTGAAGATGCTCGCAAATTGAGTAACGCTGTCTCGCCTCGTCTTGTTCCTCTACCCCCTTCTGCTCCTCAGCCTTTCTTCTCTGGTTCTCCTAGTGCTCTCACTAGAACTCCTCCTCTTCCTGCTTCTGTTTCTTCTCCTGCTTCTGTTTCCTCTCCTGCTTCTGTTTCTTCTCCTGCCTCTAGTGTGGTTCAACCAGGTATATCGTACTCTGAGAAAGTCAAATCACCGAGCCGCAATTCGGGCCGCTCATTTGATTCTAAATTCTCCCAGTTTCGGCATAAAAGCGGAGTTAATTTTGACAAAAGGAATTGGCGCCTCCCCGATGTTTGTAAAAACATCCTTATGATTGGAAGTTCAAATTTAGGACGCATTGATCGAAATCCCCATCCGGACATCCAGGTGGAGTGTTACCCCGGCGCCAAATTCAATCATCTGCGCTCTATGTTTAAAGGGCACAGGGGCCCAAAAATATTATTAAATATTGGCTTGAATTCTCGAAACGATAATTCTGATCTCGTAGTTAAGCAGTTGCGGAATATGCTCAGCGATATCAGGGTGAAGTTTAGATCAGCAGAAATTTATTTCGCTGACTTTTCGCAAAAACTCCCTCAGGTTGAGAGAAGAACCCTGAGCATCATCAACGAAACCATTCGGAAAGTGAAGGACGTTAACGTTATACCAAAAATTGATGACGCGAAGTCTGATGTTGCTCAGGATTTAATCCATTGGACCACGAGAACCGCCAATATTATGTACGATCACTGGTTGAACCACCTAAATTTAAACTAAGTAAAGGCAAAGGTAACAGCCGCCTAACAGATGTGGGATTAGGAACTAATGTGGTTAACCTGTCTGGCACCAATGGCCTAACAACCCAAGAGAAATCTCTTTTAGATCGCGGTTTAACTTTGTACCAGCACCAAAGCCTAAAACTGGTAACCAAACAAACTTACCATCATACAACTGTAATTTTCTTAGGCAAATGAAATTAGAAGACCGCTTTAGAAACTCCAGCGGTCGGAAACTTCCTTTTATAGAATCATCTGGTTGGTCACCTCCAGATAGTGAAGTAGATCCCGAAATTATTGAGGCTAGCAAACGAATCATCCAAAAGGTGTTCAGCATGAACATACTCTCCGATAAAGACAATTTAACAGCTGGTGAACGGAGAGCCCTCACGAAACTTCGATAAAAAAGAAATTAGTAATTAAACCAGTCGACAAAGGTGGGTCGGTAGTTGTTCTATCTTGGGATAATTATATAAAGGAAGCCATGAGACAACTCAGCAATACTAATAATAATAACTCTTCGGCCGGCCGCTGATTTGTCGCGGTTCTCGTATGAGAAGGCCTTGGTTACCCATGTTCTACCAACTGCCTCCCTATTCCCGCGCTTCTTCTCTCCTCCTAACACTCGGAGACGAACTGCTTGATGACATCCCTTGCCCCATTCTTCCCAATCTCCTCGATTAGTAGATTAACCCTCTCCTTTGAGTCGCCCCCCTACTGGTATTTTGGGCATTCTATAAGAAAGTGTTCCAGGGTCTTCACCACGCCCAAGTTACACATCTGGCACTCCTTTTCATTGTTTTTCCCAATTTTTCCCCTCAGCTCCAGGGACCGCGACCTCAGCTCGAACAACAGTGACCCCCAAAGGTGCCATCAAGGTACTCTTCAAAACCAGGCTTCTCTTTATCACACAGGCCACCCAAAGATCTCTTTGATTTGACCCCCTCTCGCCAATTACGATTACAATCCTCCATGACCCTTTCTTTGACGATTTTTTTACCCTGGTTTGCCCCAACGTCCAGGTCCGAGATCTCCAATGAGTAGTTCTCTACAAGTTCCCTCACTTGGACAATCCACCCCGTTTTGATATTTGAGATGGAAGTTCTCATGAACATTACTTTACACCATCGGCTATCGGGGGGATTTACCAAATAATTAAGATAACCGAGTTTCAATAGGTCTATCCTGTCCTTGATCCTCATCCACACAAGCTCACCCCTGATCGCTTCTAGCGCTGCGGCATTACTCGAGCCTGTTATCCATCAGTAGTATGTCAGGTACATATGAGGGAATATTGGCCGGACCTCGGTGCCGGACCTCGGAAGTGACGTCATGTCACGTGACCCAGTGGCGCCATGTTGTGTTGTCATGGTAACCCGCGTGAGCGGCCATGTTGTGACGTCATCTCCATAGTGATGCGTGGTGTGAGTGCGCATGCGCAGCGCGTGTTGTTAGGATGATACGTGTTTCTGTCGTCCATTTTGTATACTGGAGGCCGCCATCTTGGTTTCTATGTTAGCACGTGATTGCTATGTTGCCCAATGTTTCTGCAATAAGACGGGGTATGTTCGGAGGGTGTGTTCGATTGTAGAAGAGTAAATCTAATTACCACAAACAACCCGACAATCCTTCCAAATCACCAAAATCAACCCGAAATCACCGAAATTGACTTTATTTCCCCATTTTATCGGTTTAGCACGTAGTGCTATAGTACCGAGAGGGTATCGGGGGTGCATTCGACTGAAGTGGAGTTAATTTCTGGTTCGGATTTTCCCAGAATCCTCATTTAATTACCCAAATAAACCCGTCAAGTTGTATTTTTTCGAATTCTTTAAGAATCCCTTTTTTGGATCCCATGACGTTTTATTTCCCTATTAAGAGTAGCACGTAGTGCTATAGGACAAATTTACCCAGAATCCATTATTAAAATTATAAGGAGGACCCATATGTGTACATGAAGGCCATGGAGCTAAGTTCCACCATATACTCATATGAGGATCTACCCAACAGATGTGTCGTACGAGGTCTAATTTACTATCCCTCATTTTGATTTTTCTTTGTACTTCGATGGAAAGTTAAAAAATAACAACACTAAATATAAATTTAAATATCTTTTATTCAACAACAAAAATACATCTTTTTATGGTATGTAGATTGTCAGATATTCATAAACAGTCTTTCTGCAGATTGGACATCTTCTGAGTGGTTTACAGCAGTCTTTGCACAGACACAAATGGTTACATGGTCGCGGAGCGACATTGGCTTCAGCTAATAAACACACACTACATTTTGTCCTCCGTGAATCTTCTTCTTGAAATGATGTGTCCATTTCTTCTTCTTCGATGGCCATTTCTTCTTCTTTTTCAATGTCCATGAATTCAGGTGGTAAATTATGAATGTAATAACAGTCTGGAGAATATTTTCTGTGTTCTTCTATAACATCATCTTCTGTTTCCTAGAAACGAACAATAATACCACAATGAAAACACTGAGTTCTGTCTCCTGTCCCCAAATAAAAGAATCCAGCTTTTGTCAGTTCATTCGGGGTTTTCACTTTCACTTTGTAACATGAATTGAAATGTCTTGAGACGATTTTCCTCCAATGCATACTTGATGTGTTTTGGTGGTCTTTGTTCTGGTGTCTTTCTTATTTTATCTTCTCCACGTAATAACTGCTCCAATACCGGTGGCGGAACATCACGAAAATACGTTTCGAATGAAACGCTCATTCTATCTACAAAGTCCCTTGGATTTCTTGTTTCTTGGTTTCTTGATTGATAATCATTCAATGCCATCCTGATCAAACATGGAATAGTGAACATTCTTCAATCCTTTTTATCTTCATTCTTCTTTGGTTTTCTTTCTCTTTTTGGTTTGGGTTCTCCTATTTCAAGACTTCTCTTCATTGCAATATCCACTGCTATGGTCACTTGTTCCCAATCTCTGGTGGTAAACTGGAACCCAACGTCGTTCTTGAACACTTGAATCTGTAAATCGTTGTTAAGTTTGAAGACGGTCACATTAGTAGACATCCTTCTTCTTTGGCTGTCGAAACACAAATGAGCTGAACACCAAGTGCACCAGTTTTTATAGTTTTCCTTCAATGCAGCGACATCTAGTGGCTGGTTTCCTCTATGACGTCATTAACCAACACATCATTATCCATTAGATCAGTGGTAAACATGTTGGATATGGTTTCCATCGGTACAGCGCGACAGCGATGTTTCAAGTAAAATAGACAGTATTGTCCACACACACTGGTAATGGTCCTTGAAGGCGTTTTGTATTATACTTCCAATATCTGGAATTCTTCTTCAGGAAATTCTCGAATGGTCTGTGTTGTGGTGGTAAACCATAGGAATCAAAGTATTCTGCGTTGTGGTGACTCACAAAGAGAGCCACCCAATGTTCTCCTTTTCTGTGGTCCGGACCCGTGTTGGCTATCAAAGCCACTGGTCTGTGATCTGGTAATCTTCTTGGTAATTTGTTTCTTGAAAATACACCCAAACATATTCTCTTCAAACAACTATCTGATCGAAGTGCATTCTCTAACTGCAACGTGTTCATGTTGAGTAATCGAAGATTACTTGTCTATTCTTATCCACTTCTATGATGTTCTGGAATTCTGCATAAACCAGTACGTTGATTGTGGTTGGTAATGGATTTTCGAAATGGACTTCTAGTCTCAAGTTTCCTCTCTTCACCAGATCGAAGTGTTGTCCACGATCGATAGGATATTTTGCAGTTGCTTTTGTTAGTGCTTTCTCGTGAGCCATTCTCACGAATGATTGGAGTCTCTCTTTGCGTACAAACATGGATACATCTAGAATTTTGATCTTGTATGTAGCGGTATCGGCCATCAATGCGAAAGCATCTTTGGCTCTATTCATTTTAACATGAACATTAACTCTATTCAGCAAGTAACGAGTTTGGAAAAACATGTCCAAATGTAATCTTCCAGTCATGTCCACGATTTTACTTTTCTCTATAAATTTCTTTCGAAGAAGAAATCCCTTGTTATCATCTGTCAAATCTTCCATGTGTCCGGCCGTATCCTTGTACCATAATGCATTAGTCAGTTGTGACTTCTTGGCAGCTGGTCCATAACTCAACAAAGTTTCTATGAAAGCTCTGTAATGATAAGTGTTGTTGGAAGGAGATACCAGTTTTTCATTCAAGCTGATATCGATTTGATTAAATAAGGAATGCATCCATAAATTGACTGGGCCCACTTTGGCATCGGGTGCAACTGATGCCCCATTGGAATCTACAACCGTTGCTTTAACATACAAGTATGTCTGTGCCAAATTCAAATAATCATCTCCCAATCCTGCAATGTGGAATTCTATTGGACCACTGTTTCCTATAGTCGCCAAAGGCCTGTGTTCTACCCATTGCCCATGTTCCACACTAGTCTGTGTTGGTGGTATGGAAAACAAGTCGAGTTCGCTGTTGACACACTCACAAAATTTTTCATTAATGAGAGACATCATGCACCGAGATGGTCTTGGGTCTGAACAGTTCTCCTTCTTTTTGTCGATTTGCTAGTTTTGCGTGGTGCGGGCCTTTTTATACTTTTCCTACCGGGTGGTTTTGAACCACCAACCACTTCATTCCAAGCTCCTGCACCAGCCTCTTTGACTCATTTGATTGCTGCCTTTTTTACATTTTTCCCTTCAATGACATCTTCGGCAAAGGCTGCTCCTTTTCTCAATAACTGTTTTCCCACGGTCCTGGCTATAGTTTTCAATAAAGGTAACACCATATTCTTCAGTCCTCCCAATATACTTCCCAAACCATATCCTCTCTGTATTTGAGCTCCAGAAAAAAACGGTAGACCATTCCCAGCTTATTTCGTGTAATATTCTTCGTATAATTTGGACTTACAACAGTAAGTCATGTTTATGTGAAATGAAGAGATCTACGATTTCTGAAATGAAGTGTCACTGTCACTTTCTCGAACTCGAATGGTACTATGGCTCCTGTGTCACCCCTTATATACACCTGGACGGTACTGAAATTTTTTCGTTCTACTGGTACATAATACACATTCTTAAATGTTTTAGAGATGATATCCCCATATTTTCCACGCACGGGTACGATACGAAGAAGTGGTATTCTCGTATCTCCTACGACTTGGTCACGAACCAAGTCACAATATACATAGAGTGAATAAAATCCTTGGTTGACATCGGCAACTCTGGAAGAATTGTAAGTTCCTGATTTAAAAACACACTCATTAAATCCCAAAATATTTTGAAGAGTAGGGCTCAATGTGACCACGACTCCATCACGTACCGTGATACGAACTTTACCAGTCACTCTATCCAGTTCAAAAGCTACCTTATCGTGACGAGGCAAGAGTAATTCTTTAACACTATTGATAGCTCGTATCACATCAATGGGATCCGAATAACGACCTTCCTTGAGAGTAAGTCGGTACTTCTTTTTCGAAGACCAGAACACTGTAACGAAAGCTTCTTCTCCACGAATATTGAACCAAGTATTTGGATACTGAATCTCTGCCAGACCTACTTCCCATTCTCCCGTGAGATTCACTGGTTGTGATAACTGAGTGGTGTACGTAGTCAACGTGTTTTCTGGAAACACGTTCATAGAACTATTACTTGGTAGAGTCAAATAAAACATTACTTTTTCTTAATGGTTGGATTTGGTAACAAATATCCTATGCTACTACTCAAGAGAGCAGTCCACAACTTGCTGTCTGTGTTTTCGAGAGTGAGATTAACGACACTGGTAATGATGATGATATACAAAATGATTATTTGTGAAAAATAAGTGATCTCGCTCCTTGGAATTCTTTTACCAAACAGAGGCCAAGAACCGTTCGATCCTTCTTCCATTTTGAAGAAACTTCAGAGGTTCACTTCCTTTTATAGGTGAGCTGACTTTGTTTGATCCACGAATTGAACGAAGTTGGGTATCCCAACCACTTTACGAACAATTCCCTTTTCTTACCTCGACCACGTTTCTTGAGTACGTGTTCGATTTTGTAAATAGTTTTATGTGAAACTCGCTGAAGCTCTTCAGTGTAGAATGACCCTTTCAGTATTTCTCCATTATCATCTTGTAACATGTATGTGACTGGATGTCCTTTCTTGATGGCTACTACTGTGAATAACTCTTCGGTCCAATTGGGCAAATAACCTTTCTCAAAAGTTTTCTTAACTTTATTGATTCTCACTCTGTCTCCTACTTTGTACTTTGGTGTCTTGTGTTTTATGGGTTGTCCATACAACCTTTGCCAAACCTCTTCTTGATTTTCAAAGTTCACGGCGATGGGGGCCATACCTATACTGCGATGATGAGAATGATTATATGATTTCACCAAGTTTTGAAGTGGAAAAGTTAGTGTATTGTTCTTGGTAAAATATTTCCACATTTTGGTTTTCAAAGTTCTATTGAATCTTTCTACTATGGAACATTTTGTTTCCACATTTTGTGTAGTGAAAAAGTCGACTTTGTGATCTTTGAGAAAGTTCTGAAGTTTTCTGTTTAGAAATTCTTTGCCTTGATCAGTTTGTAATTTTTCTGGTTTACGACCTTGTTTGAAAATTTTACTACAAGCTTTCACGATGGAATTACCAAGTTTGTTTTGTAATGGTATCACCCAAGCATATTTACTAAACACATCTATACATGTCAACAAAAATTTTATGTTTTTGTTGAATTTACTTATGTTTGAAACATCTACCAAGTCAGCTTGCCATTGTGCATCTATACCACTAACTATTACTTTTCTTCTACGAAATGTACGACGAACAGGTTTGTGAAGAGTGTATGTGTCTTGAGTCTCTAACCATTTTACAACTTGTTTTGTTTTTTTCTTGGACGCTCTACGAAGAGCGTCTACACCACCAAAACTACCAGGCACTTCAGAATCATAGTACAATGCTTCCATGACTGCCTTGTTCAAGTGTCAACTCTATTTATACCTTTTTTTTTGGTCCACTTTGGCGTTTCTGTTTTCTTTGGTTGTTTTGGTTCCGACTTTATCGGTGCCTGTTTCATAAAATCCCAACGTTCTTTATGACCAATTAATTCTTGGGGTATGTTACTATCTCTCAAAGCTTCGGCCAACATTTCCCATCCCTTCGGTTGGAACGATTTTCGTCTTCTAAGTAAATCGTTTAGAAGATCTGTTACATTCGACCCTACCACTGTTTGATCATTGTAGACTAATTCACCCTTCTCATTCCAAGATATATTTGGGTCACTTCTAATACGATTCAACAACAACTTGCCCTTTCTCTTCATTGTCATAGGTACAGAATCGAGAATGTCTTCGTCTTTATTACTTTTCTCGAATTCGACTTTAATTGGTCGAGGAGCCATTACCTTTTGTTGAAATGTCAAGTATCTTTGTAAAATTTGATTATATTGAGACATCTTTTCATCAGCCAAAAGAAAAGGGGCATCGAGAATATCTCTCATTTCTCTATCCAGTGATGAAACAGCCAGTTCATTCGGTTGTCTTGGAGTCTCTTGTAGACGTTCCAATAACCTTGGTTCTACCAAAGCCATCTTCTTTGCATATTCCATCATCCAAATATACCTTTAACAGCACCCAATAGTACAGGAGGTAGCAATGCCCCCAAGAATCCCCCTTTCTGCAAGATTTGTCTCCTCGTTTTGTCAGAGGTACCTTTGTTTGCCACTGCCCTCACTAGTTGTTTCTGACGAACGAGTTTGATTCTCTGAGCTTTGGTCAGAGGTACTGCTCCCTTCAGTATATTCGAGGCACAGTCAGACAAACAAGTTATCAATTCTTTGTCTGCATGTTTTAGTATGGATTTGACGAGTGCGGGTTTCGATTTAATAAGAACCTTGAGAAGAGCGATGTTGCGCTTGAGACGGTCAGACATGCTTCTGACTCGAGTCAGACTTGTTGCTCCCCTTTTATACTTTTCGGAGGTACACATATTGGGTTTCCCCAGGAAAAATTTGACTTCTTAATCTCATGTGTTCAGGAGTATCTTGTTTGAGATCTATTAAAAGGTAACCATATGGTGTCGAAGTGGCATCTTCGAAAACTTCTCTCAGAAACTTGGAATGACCAGGATACATCTGTGTTGCCAAGTGTGAGATCTGAGAACGATCCCTAGGGTTTTTAAACGAGATCATGTAATGACTATTGAGAGCTACAGTCCTATGGACTTTATTTTTATCGAATAAATTTTGAACAATGTAGATCACACTAATGTTACGGTGATGACTACCTTTAGTAAATAATCTAGACACTCGAACATCTGCATCGAGCATCAGATCATCCAATATGACTAAACTATCAGATTTTAATTCTTGAGGGAGACCCTCTACGAATTCTACTTGGGGTAAAGTATTGTATAATGGTTGCCATTCACTATAACACCAAATGATGTGACTTGGGACAGGTGATATAATATTTTGAATGTTTTGAATAACCCGATTTACAAAGGGTGATTTACCACTACCCGTGGGACCACACAATAAACAAGTGAATGGATGCTTCCAACGAGGATCCATCTTTGTTGTTCTATGTGGGTACTACTTCCCTTTTATACCTTTTGGGGAGGTGGCCCCCACTGAACGTGGGGACTACTCCCCCTTTTATACCTTTTGGAGAGGTGGCCAATATGAACCGTCATCCAAAAAATATTTAAAATTGGTGGCCCTCTGACTTACTGGCTGGGGACAGTTTAAGTTTGTTTGATATTTGTCAAGAAGATAAACATCAAATAACTTAAACGTCATTACCACCTTTTTTTCTTGTTTCTTCATTTTATACATTTTTTCTTCTTTTTTCTTCTTTTTTTTTATAAAAAAATCATCTATTTACAACATCTATTTACATCTTCAATTAGAATCCAATTGTAACAGGTTTCTTGATGGTCATAAATTCAATCACCAAATCCATAATACAACGTCTCTGTTCATTTGTGAGAGGTTTCTCGAACATATCTTCGTATTCTTTCTGTACTGGTGGTGGATTCATTCCAGAAGTATTATGGTGCCACAGTAGATGAACATCATTCTTGTTAACTCTTTCAAGTGCGTCACTAAAACATGTTATAATCTTCTCTTCTTCAGACTTCATTAGGCATACATTATGCTGAATCTGACTTGGGTAATCGACTGTACATTCATAGCATTTTTCTTTCATTACAGCGTCAATGTTCTCTTCGACATAATGAGCATATGCCAAGCAAAGTTCATGCTGCAAGCGAACTTGCCTGAGTTCACTATCAATTTCATCAACGATCAATGGTCGTGGTTGGGTTATTCTCACTGTGATCTTCTTCTTCTTCTTCAAAGGTGGTTCTTGATTTGGTTTTTTGAAGTCTTCATGGTTAGTAGGTTTAGTGTCTTCAGTTAAAGTTGTTTGTTGGGTTTTGATGGCTGCATCTACTTCTTCTATTTGGGATTTCAAGGCATTCCATTCTTCTAAAGATAGAGCAATACCAGTCTTCGTAGGATAAGGTTTCTGGTCTTTTCCCTCAAAGTATCTTCTGAGATGAATCTTCAGTTCACCCTGGTACTGGGTGACGTTAGCATAAGTCTGCTTGGTGCCAATTCGGAACATCTTCTCTGGTCAATGTTTCGATCGTGAATGATGCCAAGTCCATGCTTTGCCTAATCTTATATATCTTTCACGGACGTGATTGAAAACATCACCCCAGTTGAACAAATTTTGATTGAGTTTTTGATTCTTGGTTGGGGTTTGTGTTTGTTTCCTATAGGATTATAGGTTAAAGTTGGAAAATTTAGAAAATTAGTATAGAAAGTAATGGGAAAGAAACACAATGAGAATACAGAAATTTGATTGGTTGATTAACTTCGATCTGATTGATCAGTTTGGCGATCAAACTGCAATCTTGATCCTTAAACTGTAGGATATGGCCCTCTGCATTTTATACTGGCTTGGGACAGGTCAAGCTACAAACCTCTGTCCAATGGAGATAAGTCAAATAGCTCGAGTGCATTCCCACCCCCTACAGTTTGTATCCTCTTTGAGGGAATTTTTTTTTTGTTCATCAAAAAAGAAAACGAAAGCAACATGTCCAACTTAGCAATTTAGTTTTTCTATCATAAAAAATTTCTCATTTCTTTTAAATATTCACAACAGAGAATTTCTTAGTAATGATGATGATGATGATTTATTCCTTTGGTTATACAATAGGGGTAGCCTAAAAGACACCAGGAATCAACTTTAAAAAAAATGAAATGAAACTAAAAAGTAAAGAAGTATCATCTGGTTCCAATAGGTGTAACCTAAAAGATACCATGAATCAACATGTTTTAAAAATAAATGGAACTAAAAAGTTTTGAATGAAACTAAAAAGTTTTGAATGAAACTAAAAAGTTTTGAATGAAACTAAAAAGTAAAGAAGTATCATCTGGTTCCAATAGGTGTAACCTAAAAGATACCATGAATCAACATTTTTTAAAAATAAATGGAACTAAAAAGTCTTGAATGAAACTAAATTTTGAATAAAGACGTATCATCTGGTTCCAATAGGTGTAGCCTAAAAGATACCATGAATCAACATTTTTTTAAAAAATAAATGGAACTAAAAAGTTTTGAATGAAACTAAGTTTTGAATGAAACTAAAGAAGTATCCTCCACTTCCAATAGGGTTAGCCTAAAGTATATCAGGAACATGATGATGATGATGATAATGATGAAAAAACTCTCTGTATTAGAATAAATAAAAAAAATTGAAAAATCTTTACACTAGAAAAAATGTATTGCCTTGTAAGACTTGCCATTTAGAATTTTTTTTTTGAAGACTGCCATATAGGACTTTATGAGGACTGCCATAAAGGACTTTAGAGGATGCCATATAGGACTTTTTACTTTGAGAAAAAACTTGCCATATAGGACTTTATGAGAACTGCCATAAAGGACTTTAGAGAATGCCATATAGGACTTTTTACTTTGAGAAAAAAACTTGCCATATAGGACTTTATGAGGACTGCCATAAAGGACTTTAGAGAATGCCATATAGGACTTTTTACTTTGAGAAAAAACTTGCCATATAGGACTTTATGAGGACTGTCATAAAGGACTTTAGAGAAAAACTGCCATAAAGGACTTTAGAGAATGCCATATAGGACTTTATGAGAACTGCCATAAAGGACTTTAGAGAATGCCATATAGGACTTTATGAGGACTGCCATAAAGGACTTTAGAGAATGCCATATAGGACTTTATGAGGACTGCCATTAAGGACTTTAGAGAATGCTATATAGGACTTTATAAGGACTGCCATATAGGACTTTAGAGAATGTCATATAGGACTTTAAAATTTTGATGAGCCTAATATGATTGAGTAGACCACCTAAAAAACATTTTGGGTTTTTTTAGGAATTTTTTTGGTCAACTAAATAGAACTTTTTTGTAGGCAAAAGCTAGACTTGGTTCAGGTTGTAGAAAAATATGACACTCACTCAATTGTTTCTTCTTTAAATCTCTAGTGGTATAGTGCTAACTCCATCTTCTAAAACTCTTCGTTTTGGGTAGAAATATGATAGTCCATCTCTGCTCTGCTGGTAGGTATACATAGTGTTGTCATTCATCACAAATCCTCGGTTGATGCCAGATCCACTTTGTTGAGTCTTCAAAACTTGCAAATATCTGTCTTTCGTCAAATCATTGTGGCGTTTGCACCGAAACAATAATATGTTTTACTACACAGTCCAACAATACCAGTTCCTTGCCATTCTACCTTAAACAAGCCTGGAGTTCTCCTGTCAAAACGCTTTCTTTCTTGGCAGCATGAGGGTGACAGCCATTCTTTGCCTTTTAATTTGGTTTTCACATAATCATCTCTGTGGAAATCACAACACTCTGATGGAAACCACTTGTGATTCTCTTTGTAAAATTCTACTCTCTTCTCTGGTTTCACTAATTCATCTATGGATGGTGACGAAGTACATATATATGCAGAATCTGTGTCCATTTCAGCATATTCGAAATCTTGGCGGTTGATAAAAGTATCGATGACATCATAATAGAACTGAAGCATCCGGAGTTTCGCATACTGGTAAACAAAGAATCCGATGTGAAGTGGCAGATCCAACTTGATGGTCTTCTTGTTGAGTTCGACTTCATATAATGTTTCATCTAATGGATTCAAGGCTCTGAAGGACATGTCATTTACAGCTTTGGTAACTTCTTCGTCGTCGCAATAGCACACACGTCGATGCTTCTCTTTGTTGGTGACGGTTTTGCCATATCCAGAATTTCCCAACAGCTTCATGGTGTCGGCAACGATCGACTTGTCGGGGTCGACATCTCCTTGTCTTCTTGCCTCAGATGCTTCATCTCCAAATTTTTCAAAACATCTTCTTGGTTTATATTGGATAACTTGATAGACGTGATCAACTTCAATACCATGCTGGAGGTACCACTGCAGTAAAGGGGTTGCAAACAACATTTTTTCCGCTCCATAGCTTCCGATCAAACTTCTACGGAGTTTCTTCATGATTCCATTCTTCTCGGCAAAGGCCTTCATGTGTTCACCAATATCATCTATGGAAATATCTGTATTCTTGAAGATAGGTGTCATTTCTTCAAAGTACTCTTTCAGGTGATCTGGTACATGTATATCACATTCGACTAAACCAAACAGTTCACCGGACTTCACTTTGTTCAGTATTTCTTCCTCTGTCATCGCACCATCTATTTTGTCTGAAAAGTTCTCTTTCAGGAAGGCTTTGAGTGTGGCATCGGTCTTCTTCATCTCTCTCCACTCACACTCCCAGATTTCAATAAGTTTATAGCCCAAATCGGCGATGTACTTTGCATTGGTACGGGTGTCTTGTAGCAGTTCTTTCATCGGTTTATCTCTGACTTCATTATGGATGATAGGAAGGCCATTCTTATCTTTCATGCAGGTATGTCCGTGCCAGAAGCAGCCATGGAATTGGTATACAGTCTGTGTCTCTTTGCACCAACCATCAACAGGCAACTGTCTTCGACCAATCATTTTTTCAGCTCCGTTAAACTGATGTCTGATGTGGATGCCATCTCTCATTGATAAAAACTCTAACCATAGTTCAGCCATTTTACCATACTTCATTGGATGTTCTGGTTTAAACTGGTTTTCTTCACGACGTCTAATACTCCAACCCGTTGGCATCTCTTGCATTAGGCACCAAAGATATAATGCATTCGCATCAAAGCCTATAATACTTCCACATGGTTTTGCTTCTTTGCCATATTTTGTTTCTCTGATTCTGGTAACATCTTTCTCGTGGTATCGGTTGAAGATATTTGAAGGTCCACCAACGATATTATCTTTCACCAAGTGATGCAGGTCTTTGTTTTTCTGGTTAAATAATGTGAAGTGTCATCATTCATGGTCTGGAACGGGTATTTCAACGTGAGGCCCGGAACACTGATACCATCTTTAAACATGTCGATGTGGCGTTCTTGGTAGAAAGTAAACTGCTTGTCAACTGCTTCAAGGAATGGTTTTACATCTCGGTTATTATACCAGATCAGAAAATCACGGAAAGTTGTCATCTCCAGGTCGTTCCATACATGCTGGCAGTACCGGTATTCTTCATTGGATATATTTTCTTTCTTGAGAGAACTGTAGAAGGCTTCATGGTCTAGTAGGTGGTCTTGATCCAATTTGTTCAAGCTGTCGATCCATTCATATGGTAAAAATCCCTTCGTCACGGAGCAGCCAAATGCTTTCAAAAACTTGTCATAGCTGAATCCTGGAGCGAGGTAGTTGCAAATATCAACAAATTTGAAAGATTCTGTAGAGACGCACATGTAGTTATTCGATTTCTTCACTGCAAACTTGAGTGGATTCTGTCTCTTCAGGTATGTCATCAGTTCACGCTTGACTACATTCATATCATATTTTCCAGAGTTGAATCCGATGACGGGCATCTCTTGCAGGTAGTCTTGAAATTTCTTCTCCAATTTTTGTAAAGGGTGCATCTTGGATGTATCTTCTCCAGTAGCTCTGGCTTCCGCTTCCAGCGTTTCATCAATTTTCTGTCTGAGTTTAAACAAGGTCCAAGCATGATAGGTCTGCATCAGTTGGTGGCAATGAGATGAAATAGCTGTGAGGTATGTCATCATTTCTTCAACAAGTTCTTGAGAATTTCCATTTGTAATAAAACATTTCGGTTCTTGGTATTCTGGAACATTACTACATATGCTAACACTCAATGGTCGGTGTTCTGCTTCCCATATCAGTTTATCACTGTCAGCAGGTAGACTGGATTTGACAAAGTAACTTTCAAAATCAAACGTTGCACGGTATGGAAAAAACTTCTTCTCTTCAGATACTTCTATACCTTCATCTTCTAACAGATCAAATATGGACTGGGATGGATGGTATACACCGCCAACATACTGGTAATTTACTTCATCTGTACAGGTTTTCTCGTGACGATTTATTGCCCGGGAGGTCTTCCATAATTTGCCGCATTTGCGGCATTCAAAGGATTTGCAGTATTGGTCTATATCGATGATGTAGCTAAAATGGTTCTTGTAAATGTTCACATACATGGTATCTTCATACTTTCTGTGAGATCTCTGTACTAATTTGGCAACAATTTGGTCATCATCATTCTTGACAAGTTCATATACTTGAATATTTACTTCAAAACATTTCTCCAAGTCAGGTAATTCGGCTAAAGTTACTCCACGGAATTCATTCTTTGGCTTCTGGGTATACTTGTTGTACATGGCATCTGTTGTATAGTTGAGGTTGTCTGTAATGGAACCACTCCATAAAGCTAAACAGCGGAAAATACACAGGTTGTCATCATAATAAAACTGGCGAGGTTTATCTTTCACCAAAGCATTTACTGCTTTGTTCTGGAGAATGTAGTCAGGAAGATCTTCTGCCATTCCAGTTGGGTGGTCTTTCAGCTTGTTCACATAAAATGTGACGTTGGTAACTCTCTCAACAAGCCATTTGGTGTTGGGTCGTTTTAATTTGGCCCATTCCAGGATATCTTCTTCCATGACATCATCAAGGAATTCTTCAAAGTCTTCTTGGCAGCATACAAGTTGTGGAACATCAAGTACCCGGGCGTTGTTTTGTGATGGATGGTAATACTTCAGTTCATTCGTTTCATTGTGTCGCAGGATAAAACCAAAACTCAGATTAATTTTAAATCTTAGCTGTTGTGGCAGAAATATGGTAGTCATCAATTCATCAGTCATCATCTTCAGGTTCACATCGTTGATCCGGTAGTTATATTGGTCCTGTACTCTTCTGTTCATCATGTGGCGAGTTCTAATAGAACTCCAGTTATCTTCGTACACGGTCAATATCTCATCTGGCTCTTCTTCAGACATCATATTCTTTTCAAACTCCATTGGGTCAACTTCATAATGGGTGGTCGTCGTGGTCCGTGGTTGTTTAGGTGGTCCTCTCTTCGGTTCATCAATCTTCCTTTTTGATGGTACAGGAACTGGTCGGTGGGCAACGCTCTTATGTCGATTAACATGGAGTAGTTGGTTAAACTCCTGGCCGCATTCCATACATGTATATGTCTCCAAACATTTCTTCAGATGGTTTACCAAATCTTCTTTCCTCGTAAAGGTCTTGTTACAGTTGGTACAATCGTGGGTCTTCTTCTCTTCGGCGGCGTACTGGGTGCGCACATGTCGATTCCGGTTCCGACGGTCCGTAAAGGTCTTTCCACACTCTTCACAGGCGTAGACATCAGTTCTGGTAACGGCAGTAGCAGCTTCAGACATCTTCATAAATTTTTTTGCAAAGGCAAAATTGCTATAGAAAACTCTCTAGCGATGTGTTCAGTTCGAAGGATCGAAACAGAATGACGCGACGTTATTCTTCTCCGGAATTTATTTCGACGTGACGGATGTTTTTGAAAACGTCACGACGTCACAACGTTTTTTCATCGATATTTTCATTCTCGATGGGCGTTTGTGTTTGTTTCCTATAGGATTATAGGTTAAAGTTGGGAAATTTAGAAAATTAGTATAGAAAGTAATGGGAAAGAAACACAATGGGAATCCAGAAATCTGATTGGTGGATTAACTTCGCTCTGATTGGTCAGTGTAAAAACATCTTGATCCTCATTAATTTTATTATTTAAAATCATGTAGTTAGGGGGGTCATTTAAAGAAATTGCTAAATATAGACACTAACAATTAGTTAGGGGGTCAGTTAAGGATGTTACTAAAAATAGAGCGTAGGAATTTATAAAAATATAGTTCCAAGTAGAAGCAGAGGATTTCTGGGTAAATTTGTCCTATAGCACTACGTGCTACTCTTAATAAGGAAATAAAACGTCATGGGGTCCAAAAAAAAATGGGAACATTACTCCACTTCAAACGAACACACCCCCTCGGTATTACGTGCTACTCTTAATAGGGAAATAACACGTCATGGGATCCAAAAAAAGGGATTCTTAAAGAATTCGAAAAAATACAACTTGACGGGTTTATTTGGGTAATTAAATGAGGATTCTGGGAAAATCCGAACCAGAAATTAACTCCACTTCAGTCGAATGCACCCCTTGCACCCCTTAGTACTATAGCACTACGTGCTAAACCGATAAAATGGGGAAATAAAGTCAATTTCGGTGATTTCGGGTGGATTTTGGTGATTTGGAAGGATTGTCGGGTTGTTTGTGGTAATTAGATTTACTCTTCTACAATCGAACACACCCTCTGAACATACCCCGTCTTATTGCAGAAACATTGAGCAACATAGCAATCACGTGCTACCACAGAAACCAAGATAGCGGCCTCCAGTATACAAAATGGACGACGGAAATACGTATCACCCTAACAACACGCGCTGCGCATGCGCACTAACATCACGTATCACTATGGGGATGACGTCACAACATGGCCGCTCACGCGGGTTACCATGACAACACAACATGGCGCCACTACGTCACGTGACATGACGTCACTTCCGGGGTCCGGCACCTGGGTCCGGCAACCTTTACCTCAAAAGCCCCTGACATACTACTTCCATCGGCCTGCATCGTTGTGCAGGATTTCCAAGCTCTTAACTGCTGTGTGGTTTAGGGGTACAACTTCCGTACCGTATGTTATACTTGGCAGACCCACCATTTCCCAAATGGTTTTCCCCACGAAAACCTTATTGGAACTGTTCCTCCCTATAAGTTTCATTTGGTTAAGGATTCGCTTCCCCTTCAGAATCAATTTATTTGTGTGGTTTCGGTAGATGCCTCTTCCTGTGATGTTTATATTTACCCCCAGGTACTCATAGTCACTAGTCTCTCCTACACTAAGAAGTCTACTGCTACCTTCCGGAATGCAGAACTCCCCCACTCTCCACCTTCGAGTGGGGTCCACTTTGCGGCCCACGGGTATAACTTTGCTCTTGCTTTCATTAAGTTCGAGTCTCCATTTGCTCTCATATTTCCCAACAATTCCCAGCATCTTCGCAAGCCCCTCTTCGCTTTCTGACACTAGCACCATATCGTCTGCAAAAAATAGCCCTGGGATCTTCAAGTCACCAACTGCAACCCCCTCGTCGCTATATGCAGGAGTTCATCTCCTAAACCTTTGATGTACAATGCAAAAGGAATTGGCGAAAGGATACACCCCTGTTTTAGGCCTATCTCCATAGGCACACGTTTTGTTGTAATGTTTCCCAGGCTAAGTTCACTCTGTACATCTTTATATAATGCTTTCATAATCCCAACAAACTCGCCCCAAGCCCAGAGCCTCCAGCTTGCGCCACATACCCGCCCTCCATACTCTATCATATGCTTTTTTAACATCCAAAAAGGCCATGAACATCTTTTTCTTTTTTGCTTTCGTGGATTCTATCATTTGGGATAGCGTGATAAGATGGTCAGTGACTCTCCTTCCCTTCCTGAAGCCATTCTGGATTTCTCCCAAAAAAACCCTTCTCTTCGATCACCTCCTCTAATCTCCCATACAGGACTTTACAAAAGACTTTTCCAATGTTGCTGCTGACAGAGATCCCTCGATAGTTATCCAAGACGTCTTTTTCCCCCTTTTTGTGAATAAATGTCACTTTACTTTCCCTCCACCCCTTTGGGACCTCTTGTTTTTCCATGGCTAAATTGAATAGGGCAGTTAGGCTTTCCAAGAGTTCCTCTCCCCCTTTTTTGCTAAACTCGTTAGGAATTTCGTCCACTCCTCCCGCTTTTCCATTCCTTAATTTTGAGATCACCCTTCGCACCTCCTCAGTTTTGATTTCGCTGCACACGAAGTTCGATAGATTTTCCTCGACCTGATTCGGACACTCGGGTGGGTTCCCCATGCCCCATCGCTTATCGTTCACCTTTTCCCAGTGATTGACTAGTTCTAATGGGATTTGATCTCGCTCATTTGTAACTCTGCCATCTACTTTAATGCTCTGTGGGTTATTCCCTTTGTTACGTTTGTTCACCCATTTCCAAAATACGCTCGAACTCGACCCCCCTGTCGTTCTTATCGTCCTAATAAGACTGCTATTTCGCACTCTCCGGTTGTCGTCTTTAATATTGTTTACTTTATTTCGTGCTTGTTGGTATTCTTTCTTTGCTACCATGGCCTCATTGCTTTCCACCTCCTTAAGTTTTCTACTTCTCCTGTATGCAGCACATTTAGCTTTTCTAACCTTTATGGCCCTTTTCAGTTCTTCGTTCACTCTGTACCCAAGTCCTTCCCTGCCTCCACTAGGCTCGCAACTATGGCGTCGGCCATCTTCTGGACACTGCCCCCCCCCCCCCCCCCCCCACACACTTGTGTACGGCTGCAAGCTTTGGTTTCAGTTTTTCTTCGAACTTCGCCCAGTCGGCATCCTTTTTGAGTTCCCAAACCCCCTTGAAGCTTCCTGTGCTTTTCTCTAGGTTTTTGGCCCTCATCGTCACTGTAATCAAGTTGTGATCACTATCCAACTCCATTTTGCCCTCGTCATCCACTTCTACCCCTATCACCTCCCTCCATAAATTCATATCTGTGTGAATGTAGTCAATTATTGATTTTCTGTCGTTTCTCTCCCAGGTCCATTTTCCCTTACATCTAGCGTCCCTGTTCAGAATCTTCAGACCGAGCTCATTTGTGAAGTTCAACAGCTTCCTTCCATTCCTGTTGACTTTCTTGTCCCCACCCTCTATGCCTTCTTCCTTATCACCTATGTGTCCATTAAAGTCGCCCATCAGAATTATACCGAGCCCCCTGTTTTCTAGTTCGGTGATATTGGACCTTAGTGTTGAGTATATTGAGTCATTCTACTCGGGTTTACTTCCCTCCACTGCACAGTACACAATCCCAAGGGCAATACTTTTGTTTCTCAGACTGATCTTTACCCATCCAATTTCTTTTGACACCTCAGCCGAGGTGATGATATCTTCCAGATCTGTGATCAGCGACGGTTTTAAATCCTCTTTAATGTACATGCCTACCCCTCCCCCATTTTTCTGGCCTTCCGTTCGCCCTACACCTATCCACACACACCCGCTTACTTGGTCTACCCGTTCCTCGTGTCTTACCCACGTCTCGCTTAAGCCCATGACATCAAACCCCTCTGCCTCGATCAATGTAGCAATTTCACTTACTTTCCGGTGGAGACCCTGGATGTTGCTATAACCCACTTTCAGGGTACCGAGGTTCATTGGCTTCCGCCTACTGGGCCCATTGTTTTCTGGCGCTAGTCTTGGTAAACTTATTCTGTCCCCCTCACTCTTGATTACCCCACCTATGTCTACTCTAGTTATACTTGCCTCTGACCTCCCACCCCTATCCTCTCCAAAAAAGGCTCTGCTACCCGTAGAATTTTATCCCCCAATACCCGTTTCCCCACCCTGCTAAGATGCAGTCCGTCACGCCCTTACATGCTCCCATTGCCCCAAAACGTGTCCCAATGGTCGATAAAGGGTATTCCCAGATCAACACAGTAGTCCTCCAACTCTTCATTTAGCGCCAAAATCCTTGAGTTCCGTTCGTCCCCACCTCCAAGAACAGGAAGGAACCCGGATACGACTACCCTTGCATTCCTACTTGGCAGTTTGCCGACTAAGCCTCTATACGACTCCACCAAACTTACTGACCTTCTCTCCCGGATATTGTTGGTCCCCACATGGACCACCACTACCGGTTCCGGTCCTGACCCTGCCACAATGCCATCTACCCGGTCCCTGAGATCCTCCACCTTCGCCCCCGGAAAGCACAAGACTGTTCGATTGGAACTATCAGGACCACAAACTACATTGTCAATCCCACGTACAATGCTGCTCCCCGCTACAACTAATTTTCTTCTTCTGGCCCCAGTTCCTATATCATCTGCACCTCCTCTCGTTTTGCAAGCTCCTGGCCCCCTCTTTCTCTTGACCGCCCTCCTTACCCCGTCTGGCCTATCATCATCAACAACCATCTCACCCCCACACTTTCCCCCTCACTCTCGTTCCCAGGGGTATCTGAGTCTAAAACACTAAACCTGTTTTCTAAACACCGCCTAGCAACCTTGGCAGCCTTACGCCGACTCTGGCTTCCGGACTCGTCGCAGCCCTGACCTGACGCCACCTTCCGAATTTTCCTACACGAACCCCCCTCCTCAGTTACATCCCCCACATCAAGCATTATTCCCCCACGTTTCCTGCTTCCCAGTTTCCTCCTTGAGTCCACAACGACCTTCCACCCACCTTCCACCTCACCATCGTAGGTAACCTTCAACGGGGTAACTCCAGATACACCAGCCCTCCCCAACCTCCCTCTCAGCTCTGCAATCTCCCGCTCGAATCCAACACACTTCTCTAACAACTGTAAAATATCCCTGCAATTCGCACATACCCAACTGCTCTCCATTGGCCGACCACCACCATACCTCATATTACACTCTGCACGCCTCCGTATCCTCACTCTCCCCCACCTGCACCCCTCGACTAACCTCCTCCAGACCTCCCTTAACACCCATACTTACCTCCGTCTGAACACCCGTCATGCACTTACCATTCATGATTACAAATATTATACAAAATCCAATGACCGAAAACGACAAAAACACTAGGGCAACAAACACGAAAAAAGGTAACTAAGGTAAACAAACAGCAAAATTGGAAAAATCTATCAACTAAACCTCCTTATTACACCCTACGGTCCTCCCCAAACACACTGCAAAACTAAATATATAAAAACTTCCCTGAAATAAAACTAATATTAAACAAAATACTTATAAACAGTTCCGAGTAGAAACTTTTCTTCTTCTCTTCGTGAGTAGTGACTTATATGTATATTTTAAACCAACTGATTCACATCAGTTGTTGCACACAAAATCATTTCATCCTCAACATACATTTAAAGGTATCATCAAGTCACAACTCATTCGTTTCCACCGCAATTCAAGTGATAAGGTAAATTTCAATGAGGCTTGTTCTATTTTTTAACCCCCCCCCCCCCCCCCCACACACACACCGATGTGCATACACATGTTAAAATGGGGCGTATGCACTTAATACATCATGGACACACACACGCACGCACGCACGCACGCACGCACGCACGCACGCACGCACGCGCACACACACACACACACACACACAGAGAGGTTTACACACACACGTGGGTAAGTTTCTTCGTAGTCCACCGGCCACACGCAGTGTTGCGATGCAGTTCTCACAGACTCAGTACTGAAGTCCTTAATGAGTAGCGAGGCAATCCTCACCGACTCCACGCACTTGAATTCTATTGTACAATTTTAATTTTCTATGACTTATTTTGTTTTTCTATTAAAGGTTCCGTGCTCGTTTACCTCTGCCATCAGTTCACTATCTTGAAGTCTGTTAAGGGTTTTGTTTTGTAGGTCTTTTAATCGCGTTTCAATAGTTTCTATTTTTGCTAGCTCATGAAGTTCCTTTGACGGTGTCCACATGGGCTTGCACAGTGCCACGCGCAGGGTATGATATTGGACCTTCTGTAGCTTCTGAATGTTGGTTTTGCTCAGGACACTTGTTATTGTGGCACCATGTCCTAGTACCGTTGCTATCCAGTATAAATCAAAACAATAGGCTCAAAAGAGTCTGTAATCGCTCATCCGGCAGAACTACATATCCCTCAGAAAAAACACTTTGGCCGGCCGCTGATTTGTCGATTATTCTAATCAAAATCAAAGAATGCAGCTGGCTGCCGTGCTCCTTCATCTGCGCGAAACAGAATGAAGAATGTTTTCAGAGGACTGTCCAAACATTATTTGTGCCATGTTTGGTTTGGCACACAAAATCATTTCATCCCCAACATACATTTAAAGGTATCATCAAATCACAGCTCATTCGTTTCCACCGCAATTCAAGTGATAAGGTAAATTTCAATGAGGCTTGTTCTACTCTATTTGGCGCCCTCAGATCGAGAGGATACTCACTGCGCTTTTTGCATACCTTGAAATCTCAAACTCTGAAAAAGCTCGAAAGTCCAACTGAAACTACTGATTTCGAACCACTGAAGAGTGAACACAACAGACCGTTACAGAATGGTAGTGGCGCGGTATTTAATTGCAAAAAGCCTCGTTGCTGACTGCATACTTTTATACCTGATCAGAAAGAGGAATTTTCCTCGGAACAAACGAGAAATCATTATCAGATCCGTAATCCCCCCCATTGTGATTCACAAAACATTATTTACCTTATCACATGTAAGCGCCGTCGGAAACAGTATGTTGATCAAAGTCAAAATCCTTTCCTTGAACGTGCTAATAATAATAATAATAATTGTAAAGTATATTTCAAACCAACTGATTCACAGAATCTCTGTAGAAGAATGTAGAAGCTCTGTACAAAGAAAACCTGATTGCACCTAATTTCGGTATAAACTGGTTGCCGGTAGCCATCTTGAATTTCGAACCGAACCCCAAAACACTTGTTTTCGTCCCAAGGTGATAACAAAGGTACGCAAGAAGTTTCGTGAAAATCGGTTCATAAATACAGCCTCTAGTCCAAGCCATATTGACATGTGCACTTACTGTGTATAAGTAGCACTGAATAAATCAAAGTTCATCTAATTTGCATAATTTCTGCTCGAGAAAAAAAAACCCGTATTATATGTGATGTATTCCATGTTACGAAACATTCATTCAAAAATTTATTCAAATCGGAACCTTAATATAGAAGTTCTGTACAAAACCTGATTGTACCTAATTTCGGTACATAATAACTGCCGGTAGCCATCTTCATTCTTGAATTTCGGACCGCGCCCCAAAACACCCCTTCTCGTCCCAAGGTGATAACAAAGGTACCCAAGAAGTTTCGTGAAGATCGGTTCATAAATGCAGCCCCTAGCCCGAGCCACATTGGCATGTGTACTTACTATGTATAAGTAGCACTGAATAAATCAAAGTTCATCTAATTTGCATAATTTCTGCACGAGAAAAAAAAACCGTATTATTGTGATGAATTCCATGTTACTAAACATTCTTACAAAAATTTATTCAAATCAGAACTTTCATACAGAAGTTCTGTACAAAAAATCTGATTGCACTAATTTCGGTACAAAATGGCTGTTGGCGACCATCTTGAATTTCGGACCGCATCCAAAAACACTCGTTCTCGTCCCACGGTGATACCAAAGGTCATAAATGTGCCCTGAGGGTGTGCCAAAGGGAAATATTGAGGTCTGAGTTCAAAGGTCATTGCCAACGGCAACATTTTGCGACAGAATGGAAGAACAATCGATTGCTCCCATCTAGAGGTCACCCCAAACAAGGCACACCAAGTTTCTAAGCGATTCAATCATAAATGTGCCCTGCAGGGAGTATCAAAGGGAAATATTGATGCATAACTGCACCAAGTTCATCAAACGTCGTTGCCAATGGCAACAATTTTTGACGGATAAGGAAGAAAATCAACAGCTTCTATCTATAGATACCCCGAATACACATACCATGTTTCAAGGTGATCCTATCATAAATGTGCCCTGAAGGGTGTGCCAAAGCAAAATATTGGGGTCTGATTAAACTAAGTTCAAAGGTCATTGCCACCGATAACAATTTTTAAGGGGAATCGAAGAACATCGATAGCTCCCATCTGGAGGTAAGCCCAAATGAGCATATCAGGTTTCAATGCAATCCAATCACAAATGTACCCTGTAGGATGTGTCAAAGGAAAATATTGAGGTCTGACTAAACTAAGTTCAAAGGTCATTGCCAGCGGCACCATTTTTTGATGGAAATTGAAGAAAATTGATAGCTCCCATCTAGAGGTAACTCCAAACAAGCATACCAAGTTTCAAACTGATCTGATCATAAATGTGACATGTAGGGCATGCCAAACGGAAATACCGAGGTCTGACTAAACTAAGTTCTAAGAACATTGCCAGCGGCAACATTTTTTGACAGAAATAGATGCATAACTACACTAAGTTCATATTAACCCAGTGACTTGATTTGAACAAATTTACATCTAACCTCCCTAAGGATGCTGTATACCAAATATCAAAAGATTCTGACTTGTGGATCTGAAGAAGATTTTTAAAGATTATTCCTCATATTGCACCAAGTTAAAATTTTGGGCTCTGCACTAAATCGTTCCAAGTTATATTTGCAACACAAATTTCGATTGGTCAACGTCAACAAATGTACATGGGGCGTGACTATCTATTTTTAGAAACCAGATGCATCTGCATTCCCCAGTTCCTTTTGGCTGAATAAAAAAGCACATTGGACGTGTATTTCTATTTTTAGAAACCAGGTGCACCTGTATTGCAAATCTCATTGCGATGAAAAATGTATGTTGGACGTCTGTTTCTATTTTTAGAAATCAGGTGTAACTGTATTTACCAATTTCTATTGGCTGAAACAAAAATGCACGTCGGACATGTATTTAAATCTCATCATGACGAAAAATATACATCTGACGTGTATTCTATTTTTAGAAACCAGGTACACCTCTATTTCTATTTCATTGCGATGGAAAATGTATGTTGGACGTGTATTTCTATTTTTTACAAACCATATCCACCTGCATTTACCAATTTCTATTGGCTGAATCAAAAATGCATGTCAGACGTGTATTTCTAATTTTAGAAATCAGGTGCTGTGCATCTGCATTTAGCAATTAATATTGGCTGAATCAACAATGCACATAGGATGTTAATTTCAATAGCACTGCGCTGAAAAATGTATGTTGGGCATGTATTTCTCTACTTTTTTTAATGTAGGTGCACCTGTAAAAAATACCGTTGCATTGCTATCTTCTGTTTAAAGAACACTCATCGCGATGAAAAATGCACATTCAACGTGCATTTAAGCATCAGACGTATAAAATACATGTCAGACATGTACATTGTTTATTGGACTTGGATTATTTTCCAGCAGCATCATTATTTTTACAGGTGCATTAACATTTGAAAAGAGCATTGCAATGATAAAATCCAGGTGCAAGGATAAAAAATGCACGTCACGAAGAAATTGAAATTCACGTCCGACGTGCACTTTTTATTGATCCACCTGGATTTTAGTGTTGCAACTCTATTTTGCTCTATTTTGGAATGCAGGTGCACCTGTAAACAAGAGGTTCCATGGGCCCTGAGGTGCTCACCTGACCAAAGTTGTTTGAAGAAGGATTTAATTACCATCTATGGCTAGGTAACACAACAGAGAAATGAAGTTATTTAATTACTTTTACCCCTACTGTCCATGCCAGATGATTCTTTTCTAGTATTGGAATGTTACCACGGAAATAATGCCCAGATTTTCGGTAATGGAAAACTAGGGAGTCCAAATATCAACCTAGGGACTTGATTGGAACAATTTGAAGGATGTTGTATACCAAATATCGAAAGATTATGACTGGTGGTTCTGGAGAAGAAGATTTTGAGAAAATTACCAATTTTGCACTATGTTAAAATTTGCCCCCACCATGGGGAACACAAATCCAGGGACTTTATTTAAACAAATTGAATCTGAACCCTCATAGGGCGCTGTATAGTAAATATCGAAAGATTCTGATTGTATCTTAAGAAGCAGATTTTTTAAAGATTATTCCTCATACTGGATTAAGTTAAAATTAGGGCTCCAATAGGAAGCCCAAATATTAACCCAGTTACTTGATTTGAACAAATTTATATCTAACCTCCGTAACGATGTTGTATACCGAACATGAAAAGATTCTAACTTGGTGATATGAAGAAGATTTTCAAAGATTATTCCTCATATTGTATTGAGTTCAAATTTGGGCTCCCTAAGAGAGCCCAAATATTAAGCCAGGCACTCACTTTGAACAAACCTGAATCTGACTCCCCTAGAGATGTTGTGTACCAAATATAAATGCATTCTAACTGAAGAAGATTTTTAAAGAAATGTCTTCATATTGCACTAGGTTAAAATTCGGGCAACCATAAGGAACCCAGGGACCAGATTTGAACAAACACAAACATGACTCTGCCACCCCACTCCCCCCCCCCCTCCCCAAGATGTAGTATACCAAATATCAAAAGATTTTAATACCAGTAGATGGTTTGCAAAACAAGAGGCCCCAAGGGGTCTAAAGCGCTCACCTTGAACAGAACCTGATATAAACAAGAATGAATCTACATTAAGCAATTAATCTCCATAGGATACATTGTCAATCCTTGAGCCCCTCCAACCATCATGCCCTTTCTTCAGTTGATCATAATGTAAAACGTGGACCTCCCCTATGGAACCCCTTGATACAACCTATGTGGATTAATCTTAGTAGACACCTCTATAGGGTATTTAATAAAACAAAATTCTAATTCTTCAGCTACATGGCCAAATCCCATAGGGAGCCCAAATATTAGCCCAGGCACTCAATTTGAACAAACTTGAATCTGACCCCACTAGAGATGTTGTATACCAAATATGAAAGCATTCTGACTGGTGGATCTGAAAAAGATTTTTAATTTTAATGAAATTTCCTCATATTGCAATAAGTTAAAACATTTCGTTCACTTCTATCAGTACGGTATGGTTTTTGGAAGCCATTTATTTCGATGAGAGATGAATCAATGTCATTGTATACCAAACAGTGACAATGACTCATCTCTTATCGAAATATATGGCTTCCAAAAACCATACCGTACTGATAGAAGTGGACGAAATGTGTAATAGAACCCAAACAAGTCAGTTATGTGGTGAACTTGAAAAGATGTTGAAAGCATTATCATGTGAATATATACCTACCTACCTGAGCCGAAATGGATGAATGAGATTATTAGATACAATGTTGTACATAAACATACATTTTTTAACACTTTTGTCATCACATTAACACGCAATTTCAAAAATGTTTAAAGTTTTCAAAATATCAGATTTGGGTACAAAATGTCCAATCATGGGTACAAAACGACCATCAGTTTGGGTACAATCTTCTTATATGCAAATGAAATACATTGTTGTGTTTATAAAACGGAAACCGAAAACCCGATTCTTTCAATGAAACTGAAACCAGAACCGACATGAAATTTGAAAGCCGCCATCTCTAAATATTAACCTGGGGACTTGGTTTGAACAATCTTGAATCTGACCCTCATAACAATGAATTATACCAAACAATGGTTCGGAAGAAGGTGATTTTTAAAGATTATTTCCCATATTGCCGCAAAGTTAAAAATTTGGGTTCCTGTATTGAGCCCAAATATGAACCAAGGACTTCATTTTAACAAACTGGTATGTGCCCCCCCCCCCCTCCCCCCCCCCTCCACACACACATACACCCCATGGATGCTGTATACCAAATATCAAAAAAGGATTGTGACCATTGGTTCTAGAGAATTTTTTTTTTAAATTTTGGGGCAAATATCCTGACTCAGCACTTTTTCGATGCCGCCCTACAGAACACACGGACATAGCCAATGGCCATTTTTGTTTACCATTCAATATTCTACTGGTCCTTAGGGTACAATCTTCTTATATAACAGTTCTTTGTACAGGGACACATGAACTTTTTTTGCATGAGTCAAGTACTCATGACTCGATAATACCACACATCAACTTTTGTTCACATCGGACCACAGATTCGAAAAATAAAAAATTTGGGCGGAACCAAAAGTCTTGCCCCTCCCATTACAAAGGAAAAAATACTGCTCCACAACCTTTGTTTTGTAACGTACACGGGGGTGGGGCCACCAAAAATATGCCGAGCAAGCAAATATAAATGTAGGTAGAGTGTGGCCTGTGAATGTATAAGGCTCAAGAGGTCATATGGCATCAGACATAGCAGTTTCCAAGGGTTTAGACTAAACAGGCGGGGAGTCAAGGAATGTAAGGTCTCTATCTGTAATTCTCTACACTTGACTATGCTGACAAGTCTGTCATGACTGCTAAATCATAACCAGCTGCAGTACTAATTCTTGCTCCAGGTCTTTATGTTGGCTCTTGGATGGCTTACTCATAAATACATCAATCTACGTCAGCACTGTGAGTATATTCTGTAGTCTTGTGAATCTGCAAACCCAGGTCTCTCTAAATAGTCTTGTAGACTGGAGCCACTTACAGGAGCTATGGCAGGTCTAGGGTCATTTGGGGTGACTCTAGGTTGAGGCCTGAAACTGCTAGTCGGTGAGGAACAACGAGGGTAAATGCCTCTTCAGGTATTTACCAAATCAAACCACAACACGGATTATCATTTACATTGCGTAAATTTAAGAACCCTGGTCTAATTAACAATACGCCCTGTCCAGCAGTAAACGGAATAGGATTTAAATTATAAAGAAAGGGTTAAAGGTTAACAATAATAATTTATTAACAATATTCTAGATATATGGAAGTTACAGTTGTTCTGTGAATAACGATGTAAAAGCTAGCTGTCCAATCAGTATAATATAGGCATACCGGTATTTTTTTATGTATTATATGTATGTCCGCCAAACCCTCTCTCAATAAAATATTAACCCATAGTTGTTCCCCCAAACCGAGAGCTAACTAATAATTTCGGTGCCATAGTTGCAGTCACGTAATGGTATGAAATGAACTTGAAATTCTGAAGTTTCTGTGTCGTGAAGTAGTCTAGTAAAGTGAAGCAGTCTGTAGTAAAATTCTGGTCAACGTCGAGTGTTCTGTAATGGCAGGGTATACATGTACTTCGTATATTGCTTGCTTTTGGACCCAAGGTTAATGTGTAGTTTACATGTCACTCGTTTCGTCAGTACTCTATGTCGTGATGATGGTATCTGGGTTGCTTCACTTTATAAGATTCAGTATAAAAACGGCAATAGGATTCTTTATTGGTAGGCCCTTACTGTTTCAAGTACCTTTATTTATATTTAGTTGCTGTGGAGTAATAACTTTTGTTCTCAATCTCACTTTATATGCTGACGTGTGCTTTCCGATCGGTTGTTGACAAACGGAAGACCTCGACCAACGACCAACGGCGGTATTTATACAGCCCGACCAACGACCAACAAAAGCAACCAATGACTAGGCTGGGTTTCCGACCAAAACGACCAAAAGCGACCAATGGTCGCATTGGTCGTCCGTACATTCCAATGCAGAAAGTCGGTCGCTACGTCATACGTCCTTGAAGTGAAGCGGTACCACGTGACTGCAAAGCGATGGCTGACAAAAATAACACAGGATTTTGTTGATACGTGTTTCAGAACATAAATAAAGATTTACAAATAAATAATGGTGATTACGCTTCAATATTGATACATTTCGAATTACCGGAGTTTATAGAAACGGTCACATCCATAAGAGAGTGTGACATGAAGGATTTCTACCCGAAATTGCAAGCCGAAGCAGCCGGCCGAAGGGTATAAAATTACCGTAACACTAACAGTACTATAACACTGTGCAGTTGAAAAGCGATAGTTTCAGCTACACGAATACAAAATGGCACATCTCTGACAGACGACGCTAATGATAGTTTACAACGTGTGAATTACAAATTTAATTATGACAATGGCCATTTATAACCATGCAAATTATGCCTAAACTAAAGCCCATAAATCCTTGAACTTCAACATTGATCCAATAATGGCAATATAAACTAACGTGGATAAAGATTAAAGTTGCAGCTCAATGAGCTCACAGCTCTTAAAGCTTATTAAATACTTCTTTTTTTTTAACGCTACACCTTTAAACGCTACAGTTTGTACAAACTTGATTCTACACCTCAAACGGAAGCTACATACCAAATATCAAGTCATTGTACCCGCTGGTTCACGAGAAGACTTAAAAAGTTTGGGAGGATTTTCCCTTGGGGCTGGGAAATATGATTTGAAAAACAAAAGGCCCCACTGGGCCTGAAGCACTCACCTTGAACAGAACCCGATATAAACAGAGTCCAAGAATGAATCTACGTTAAGCAATCAATCTCCGCAGGGGCCATTGTGAATCCTTGAGCCCCTCGGGAGTGACTGAAATAGTCCAGTCATCATGCCTTTTCTTCAGTTAATTATAATGTAATAAGTGGAGCTTCCCTATGGAGACCCTTGATACAACCTATGTGGATTAAGTAACACACCTCTAGAGAGTACTTGATAAAAAAAACGTCTAATTCTTCAGCTAGATGGCCAATTCCGGCTCCTATAGGGAGCCCAAATATTGACCGAGCCACTCGATTTGAACAAACTTGAATCCACCCCCCCCCCTCCCCTAGAGATGCTGTATACCAAATACGAAAGCATTCTGACTGGTGGATCTGAAGAAGATTTTTAAAGAAATTTCCTCATATTGCACTAAGTTAAAATTCGGGATCCCATAGTGAGAACAAATATTAACCCAGCTTCTCGATTTGAACAAAGTTGAATCAGCCCCCCCCCCCCCCTACCACCACCACCATCCCAGAGATGTAACCAAATATGAAAGCATTCTGACTGGAGAATCTGAAGAAGATTTAAAAAGAATATTCCTCATATTGCACGAAGTCAAAATTTGGGCTACCATAGGGAGCCCAAATATTAACCTAGGGACCCTATTTGAACAAACTTGAATCTGATGCCCCCCCCCCCCCTCCCCCAGAGATGGTGTATACCAAATATGAAAGGATTCTGACAGGTGATCTGAAGAAGATGATTTTTAAAGATTATTCCCCATATTGCCCGTAGTTAAAAATTCGGGCTCTTGTATTGAGTCCAAATATGATCCAAAGGGCTTCATTTTAACAAACTTGTATCTGACCCCCTATGGATGCTGTATACCAAATATCAAAAGATTCTGACCATTGGTTCTGGAGAAATTTTTAAAAAAAATTGCAAATATGCTGACTCAGCATTTTTTCGACCCCCCCCCCCCCCCCTCCCAACAGAACACCGTGACATAGGCGATGGTAATTTTTTTTACCATTCAATTCTAATGGTCCTAAGGATGCTTCATACCTAATAACAGTTCTCTGTTCCATGTGGTTCGGGAAATATGGGCATTTGAAAATATTTCTATTTTTAACTCCAGGGATTACCACGCGGACACAGGGAAATTTTTTGACATGAGTCAAGTACTTATGACCCAATAATACCACATATCAAATTTGGTTCAAATCGGACCATCGGTTTAGAAAATAGAAATTTGGGGTGGGCCAAAAATCTTTCCCCTTCTATTACAAAGGAAAATACTGCTCCACGAACTTCGTTTGAACAAACTTGATATTACACCTCAACAGGAAGCTACATACTAAATATCACGTCATTGTACCCACTGGTTCATGAGAAGACAGACTTTTAAAATATTTGGAAGATTTTCCTCAACCTCTCCCTTGGGGCAGGGAAAGATGATTTGAAAAACAAGAGCCTGAAATGCTCACTTTGAACAGAACCAGATATCAACAGAGTCCAAGAATGAATCTACATTAAGCAATCAATCTCCATAGGATCTATTGTCAATCATTGAGCCCCTCAGGAGTGACTAAAATAGTCCAACCATCATGACTTTTCTTCAGTTTATCATAATGTAAAAAGTGGAGCTTCCCTATGGTGCCCCTTGATACAACGTATGTGGATTAGTCTCACTAACACACCTCTGGAGGTTACTTGATAAAAAACACCCTTCTAATTCTTCAGCTACATGGTCAATTCCGGGGACCTGGTTTGAACAAACTTGACTCTGCCCCCACCCCCCAGAGATGTTGTATACCAAATATGAACGTATTCTGACTGATGAATCTGAAGATTTTCGAAGATTCTCTCATATTGCACTAAATTAAAATTCGGGTTCCCATAGGGAGACCAAATATTAACCCAGGTTCTCGATTTTAACAAAGTTAAATCAGCCCCCCCCCCCGAGATGTTGTATACCAAATATGAAAGCCTTCTGACTGGTGGATCTGAAGAAGATTTTAAGTTGTGTACTAAATATGAAAGCCTTCTGACTGGTGGATCTGAAGAAGATTTTAAAAGAAATTTCCTTATATTGCACTAAGTTAAAACTTGGGCTACCATGGAAAGCCCAAATATTAACCTAGGGGCTCGATTTGAAAACACTTGAATCTACCCCCCCCCCCCCCCCCCCCCCTCCTGTGCTAGAGATGTTGTATACCAAATATGAAAGGATTCTGATTGGCGATCTGAAGAAGATTTTTAAAGATTATTCCCCATATTGCCCTTAGTTAAAAATTCGGGCTGTAGTATTGAGCCCAAATAGGATCCAAGGGGCTTCATTTTAACTAACTTGTATCTGACGCCCTATGGATGCTGTATACCAAATATCAAAAGATTCTGACCATTGGTTCTGGCGAAATTTAAAAAAAAAAAATTTTTTACAAATATGCTGACTCAGCATTATTTCGACCCCACCCCCCCTACAGAACACCGTGACATAAGCGATGGCAATTTTTTACCATTCAGTTCTACTGGTCCTAAGGATGCGTCACACCTCTAATAACAGTTCTCTGTTCCGTGTGGTTTGGGATATATGGGCATTTGAAAATATTTCTATTTTTAGGCCCTGTGGTCCCCACGGCGCCACAGGGAAATTTGTTTTTGCGTGAGTCAAGTACGTATGACCAAATAATACCACATACCAAATTTGGTCCAAATCGGACCATCGGGTCAGAAAATGGAAATAGAAATTTTGGACGGCCCACAACCTTGCCTCCACCCCCCCCCCCCCACCCCCTCCCCATTACAAAGGCAAGTATTGCTAAATGAACTTCGTTTTAACAAACTTGATTCTACATCTCAAAAGGAAGCTGGATACCAAATAATATCAAATACCCACTGGTTCATGAGAAGACTTTAACCAAGAGGCCCCAAGGGGCCTTAATCGCTCACCTGCCAAAGTGATTAAAAGAAATATTTGGGGTCACATTCAGTTACACATGGTTCATCAAGACTACAAAGGAATGAAGTCATGAAAGGCAACTTTTCTGGAAAAACACTAAGGAGTGGGTTAGAACAAACCTAAACCTAACATCCCCCACCCTTCGCAAATAGAGAGCCCAAATATTAAGCCAGGGACTCAAATTGAACACACTTGAATCTGATCCCTCTACCAAATATGAAAGAATTCTGACTGGTGGATCTGAAGGTTTTTAAAGAAATGTCCTCACATTGCACTAATTAAACTTTGGGCTCAAATAGGGAACCAAAATATTAACCCAGGGACCCGATTTGAACATACGTGAATCTGAGCCACATAGATGTTGTATACCAAATAAGAAAGGATTCTGATTGGTGGATCTGAAGTAGATTTTAAAAGAAATTCCCTTATCTTGCACTAAGTTAAAATTCAGGCTCCCATAGGTAGCCAAAATTAATAACTCAGAGGCTCGAATTGATCAAATTGGAATCTGACCCTCCTAGAGATATTGTATACCAACTATGAAAGAATTCTGACTGGTGGATCTGAAGAAGATTTTAAAAGAAATCTCCTCATATTGCACTAAGTTAAAAGCTGGGCTCCCATAGGGAGCCCAAATATTAACCCAGGGATCCGATTTCAACAAAATTGAGTCTGACCCCTCTAGAGATGTTGTATACCAAATATCAGACGATTCTAACTGATGATTCTGGAGAAGATGACAGACCTTTAGATCAGTCTAATTTGGGCACAACGGCAAATATGGATGTGGCCTGCGTGCGTGGAGAAAAAGCACCTGTAATTTCTTCGTCTTGGCATTTGTTTTAGCTTCCCCGTCTTAAAATGCTAGTTTACAACACCTTGTTATAGGTCTTCACCATTATCACTGGTTCCCTCCCACCACCCTTTGACGTAAGTTTACTCGACTAACTGGAGAAGGCTTCTTAGTTTCCCAGTGTCGAGTCAAAGATCTATTTGAATGTAAATTACGCATGGGGTGTACTGAGAAATGCCACAAACATGAATATAATAGATCTTAAGCTTTAAGTGCATGATCATATGGAATTTGCCATAGAAAAACAAGCGTCGTCGACAATGTCGTATACGACACTGTCGACGCCGATTGCTTTTCTATGGCGCTTTCTGTTGGTTTTTAAAGAAATATTTATCTGTTGCATTGTTTAATTTCGAAGGTAAGCTCTAAGCTATATTGCAGGCATCAAGGAAACTTGGCCAAACTATATATTTCCGAAACACTGCAAAACATAATTTGGGCGCAATTATCTTATTTCGGCACAACGTTTACCGTTGCCAGTTAGGAAGAATTTAAAGGTCTGGAAGAAGATTTTTAAAGAAATTCCCTCATATTGCGCTCCAATAGGGAGCCCCAATATTAACCCAGGAACCCAATTTTAACAAACTTGAACCTGACCCCCCCCCCCCTCCCCCCAGAGATGTTGTATATCAAATACCAAAAGATTTCAACTGGTGGATCTGAAGAAGATTTTTAAAGAATATTGCACTAAGTTAAAATTCAGGCTCCAATAGAGAGCCCAAATATTAAACCAGAGACTCGATTTAAACAAACTTGAATCTGACCCCTCTGGAGATGTTGTATATCAAATATGAAAAGATTCTGACGGGTGGATCTGAAGAAGAAAACTTTTAAAGAACATTCCTCATACTGCACTATGTTAAACTTGGAGCTCCAATTGGGAGCCCAAATATTAACCCAGGGACCCGATTTGAACAAACTTGAATCTGAATCTGAAAGGATTCCGAATGGTGGATCTGAAGAAGATATTCCAAGAAATTTCCTCATACGAGGGGAGTTCAGAAAGTCCATAGCCTGACTATGAAAGAGCAGGATACTGGATGACACAATGTTATGAGAGCAATATTGTATCATTCAGATGTTCAGTGGAGTGATAACTAACCAGTTGTCTATTGTATATTTTTCTACCCAGACATTAAATTAAAAGTGGTCATTCACAATGTCAGCCATGGACGATAGTAGTATGTCATGTACCCGGACAGGCCTTGTTCGGATGATCTCATGGATGATCTCATGTGACGTCATAGTCATAGTCACGTGACCCAGTGGCGCAATGTCGTGTTGTTATGGTAACCCTCGTGAGCGGCCATGTTGTGACGTCATCCCCATAGTGATACGTGATGTGAGTGCGCATGCGCAGCGCGTGTTGTTAGGTGATACGTGTTTCCGTCGTCCATTTTGTATACTGGAGGCCGCCATCTTGGTTTCTATAGTAGCACGTGGTTGCTATGTTACCCAAAGGCTTGTAATAGGACAGGGGTATGTTCGATTGAACAGGAGTAATTTCCCAATTCGTAGAATTACCACAAACAACCCGACAAGTTTTACTATTTCGAATTCTTTCAGAATTCTCTGCTTCTATCTATATATGTGTCGTAAATTTGGACGGACAGTTTAATAATTTCTCACTCCCAAGTAACAAATTGTGAAAGGGATATTCTGTAACACTTGCTGTCACTTCATTGTAGAAGTTCGAACAGTGCTGTCTTCCTTCAAATAATTATAAATATTCAATTTAACTCAACTTAATACATATCCATGTCACTAAACATCACTATTTCCGTATCATAATATCTCCCAAGTGCATAACTAATTTAAAGTATAATATTACCTTCCATGGTAGTTTTCATATGTGTGAACGTGTCCAGTAATAACAATAGTCAATGATAAATTAACTTACTGCATATTTTGCAGGTTTTACAGCATTTGCAGGCCGACTCAAACCCCATGTATTCTGCAAAATTAACAACGCCCAGCGTTTATCCTGTTTAAATTGTACCTGCTATATTCGTAGTATGCGTCATGCATCGGTAAGAAATAGTTGTCATTAGCGCTACTTTTCAAATAATCCATTTAACGAAATGTTATTGCATTTGTTTAAGGCAAATTCACATGTTCAAGGCGTCAATCGTCATTCACCGAATTCCAGGAAAATGTGGTCACGTGTTGTAAACACAGCTTCGCGTGCGGAATCCAGGTTGTGTTATTTTTAACCACCGCACGCGCGCGTTCTTTGTTGCATATTGCAGATGACAGTTCTCTGCAGAAAATCTGACAAAATATTCTCATACTCAAAACGTTTTTTACGTGAATAAATATATATCGTTAATGTTCTTTTATAAATTATGTAGAGAATACATTGAAAAGTCAGATAAGTCGTAAACTTGTGACTTTTCAGATTTTGCTTTCGCCAAACTCTTTGTACAGACAAAGGAGTTTTGCGAGAGTAAAATGTGTATTGCCGCATGTATATAAAGGCAAGCGCTCACAATAAGAGATCTCTTTTTCGCTCGTTCTAAAAATTAACAAAATTGAATTGGCATAGGAAACTTTAGGGACCGCATACCTCAATACACAGGTAGTTAACCCTGCGGGGCCTGCCCCTGCTAGGGCTAGGTGTACGTGCACATAACCATGTAGTGTTTCTACAATTTGATTCATTCTTCCCGGACTGACGTTCATGGAAATTCAAACTGGTATTTTCGGAAGAGTCTGTTTTTTGGAGTTTTAGAATGGCGTAATGCCAACACGAACTTTTAACCCTTTCATGGCTGCTCTTAGAATGGTGAAATACCATCACAAAATTAGCCCTCTCCTATTGTAGACAGACTCGACTTTGGCATTTTCTTTCCATGTTGGTCGGTCCAGTTCCCCCATTTGCAAGGCATGTTTAGGCCACTAAATCTAAAATCTTCGGGCCCTTCAAAGAGAATTCACGCCACGTTTTATTTGACCCCAGATTCCGGTACTTTTTTAGCGATTTGCAATTATTCTGGAACCTCGGTATACTGGAGTGGCGCAATGCTACGGTGTATCCTGTGGTAGAAGGAGTGCCAAATTCCAAAATTTACTCAACGGCTTAGCATAAATTTTAGGCCATTTTGAGAGATGAAATGTCTCCCTAAATTTCCAACCATGCTACGTAGTTATCCTATGTATCATTTATCTCAAAGGGTGTTGCTTCTGGAGTGGTGTAATACCACAGCGAATCGACAACCACGTGTCGTGGGTTAACTATACTTATTGTACCCCATCCCCCTCCCCCACAGTTTTTGTACAAAAGGTATGTTATGCCGCAAATAGCGGCGAGGTGCGGTGTACAGATCACAGAGTAGAGAAAGAAGAAGAAATGAAATAAATTATTGAACTTATTTATTTGTCATGTTATTTTGCATACATGTTTATTGTTTGTGGTGGTTTCTTCCATTGTGGGAATAAATCGAACCCAATTATCCTGACAAATCATTGGGACCAAAGCTCATGCTGCAATTTGGAAAACCTCATGGTTACCGTAATTTGGGCTTTAATCAAAAATTATCGTAAATATAAAAAAAAAAACCGCCACAACTGGTGTCAGAAGTGGGATCACCATTTTGTTCTCAAAAATGAATCATTTGATTTTAAATGGAATGCAATTTGTCGAAATTCGTAAGCTGTACATAGTGCAGATTTTCCAGATTGTAAAAAAGTGCCGAAATAGCAATGTACCCAGTTGGAAATTTGTAAATGTGTTTGTTACTCCTG
Organism: Pictodentalium vernedei; assembly: GCA_031216915.1. NCBI lineage: Eukaryota > Metazoa > Mollusca > Scaphopoda > Dentaliida > Dentaliidae > Pictodentalium > Pictodentalium vernedei. The sequence goes on from CM062296.1 coordinate 561,233,610, forward strand.
GAAACCAATCATTCAAAAGAAATGTTGAAGTGCAACATTGTAAATTGTAATTCAAAATTTTACAGGTTATTACAGTAAAAGTGGCATACCAATTTATTGCCAAGTTCCTTGATCTTTAGTTAAATATATCCTTTTGGAAATGCCAGATATTCAAAACAGTGTGAACATATATAATCTGGAGGCTGAAATAGCTTCACATAAATAAACTTGAGAGCTGTAATAGCTCCACATATCTAAACTCAAGAGCTGTAATAGCTCCTGTATAATCTGAGGGCTGAAATAGCTCCACATACTTACTGAGAGCTGTAATAGCTCCACATATCTAAACTCAAGAGCTGTAATAGCTTCACATACTTAAAGTTGAGGGCTGTAATAGCTCCCATATAATCTGGAGGCTGAAATAGCTTCACATAAATGACTGAGAGCTGTAATAGCTCCACATATCTAAACTCAAGAGCTGCAATAGCTCTAGATACTTAAAGTTGAGAGCTGTAATAGCTCCGCATAAATAAAGTCGAAAGCTGTAATAGCTCTGCATATTCGACTCAGAGAGCTGTAATAGCTCCTGTATAATCTGAGGGCTGAAATAGCTCCACATACTTAAATCGGACAGCTGAAATAGCTGCATGTATAATGAATTCTGAGAGCTGGAATAGCTCCCTTGTCTATACTAACAAAACAAAAATCTGAACCTTGTAAATAAATGATATACCAAGGGATTTTTTATGGTTAAGTGAGGTTAAGTCATATGTAAAATAGCTTTGATTAATGTATAACTTCATGTGTTGGCAATTGAAGTAATAAGTGTTGAGGGTTAGTGTGGAAATTTTATTCAGGGATTTTTATATTGCTTTTTGTTTTCTTGGTTAAGTTGGAAATGGAACTAAGGTCAAAAGTCCCACAACTTAATTTGGAATCGGGTGATGCTGGAAATATTATGGCCACCCCGATTAGTGTGGTTGGTCAAGGTGCACAGGGGTATTCAGATTCTAATAATTTTAGTCAAGCATCAAATGGTGAACCTGGGGCTGATAGGGCTAATGGTGTGCATGCTATTAACCAACCTGTTTATAGCCAACCCCCCTCTGTTGGTAAAATGAATTGGGGACGTGGCAGTAACACAAATTTCAGTACAACTCCTACAAGTAATAGTGAACCTGTAAATTCCGTAGCCAATATTCCAGTACCCCAGGGGCCTACGCATGTCAATACAGAAAGTTCTAGAGTTGATACTCAAAACCGTCCTCCCATGGGTGATGCTAGGAGGGATGGACATAATTTTAATACTATAGGTGCCACAGGTCAGCCGTGTGAAGTGCAGCTGTTGCAAGGTCAAATTAATGGGTTACGTGAAGCTTTAGCCAATACTTTGCCTCGTGGTGAAACGAACAGACCCACAATAAATGAAAATGTTAACCAAGGTCAAGCGTCACAAAATGGTGTTTTTCCTCCTTATAATAATAGGGGTCCCGATAGGAGCAATTTTTCAAATTGGGCCTGTGGAGGCAGAAACCAATTCAGGGGTGAATTCTACAATAGCCATATGCCTAGGGATGTCCAGATAAACAGTCAGACAAGATCTGCGAGTGGCAGCCCCTTCATGTACTATCAAGCTGGACAGAGAAGTTTCCCATGCGAAGAGCCAAAGCCTCGACCACCTATTTTTAACGGTAAAAGTGAATGGACGTCTTTCTGGGTACAGTTCCAAGTAATGGCACAAAGGTTTGGTTGGTGTGAGGAGGAACAATGCGAACGGCTACTCTTCTGTCTACGAGATGATGCACTCACATTTGCTGCTAATTTACCGCAAAGAATTAGAGAAGACCTTGATGTATTTGTTATGGCTTTGAAACAGAGGTTTGGAGACCATATTTTAGCGGAGACACACAGAGCTAAGCTTCAGAACAACAAGAAGCGACAGAATGAGAGTTTACAGGAATACGCATCCAGGATTGCCTTGATGATGTCAAAAGCCTATCCTGGCCTGGAGAATACTAAACTATTCACAGATTTGTCAATTGAACATTTATTGGATGGACTGTCGGATCAGTCGATATCTTATGATGTAATGACTAAAAAACCTAAGTCAATTGAAGAAGCAATTGAGATGGTGACATGGCATGAATGCTGTAAAGGAGGACTACGTAAAAAATCTTCCGTCAGGCAAATGAGCATGACCGGAGACAGTAGTTATATTAACGTGGAAAACGATGCGAGTCATGACGAGATGACGGTTCAGGGTGAACTGGACATTCGCAGAATAAATAACAAGAGATTCATTACAGAGGAAAGACTGCATCAGTTTGGACAAGGGCTCAAGGAGTCCATAGTCAAAGAAATAAAAGGGTCCTTTTTGGATGATTTAAAGGGGATAATAGCCAAAGAAGTCCAGGACATGAAGAAGCAAAATGAGCTAGCTGTAAAGGACACGAAGATCCCATCGTTATCCCATAGTAACGGCTCCAAGGACTTGGATTACCAATCGAGGAAGACGAAAAGAGACCCTGTGACATGTTATTTCTGTCATGAAGTAGGACATTACAGTCATCAATGTAATAAACAGAAAACTGCAACAAATGGGAGAGCTAATAATCAGCACAAGAGATATGCTGAGGTGCATAAAGATAGCAAAGCCAATTTAAACTAGAGAAGGCTAAGTCTGACGGCCAAGGCTTAGCCAACACATTTAGTAAAGTTACAGGTAGTAAAGAAGTACCAGTAGTCGGAGGTGTAAATAGATGGTGTCAGAAAAAATTTAAGGCATGCGAAGCCGTGCCTGGCTGTGAGAGCCAAAGCAGCCAAAACCAGGTGGATTTTAGAAACGATGCCAGAAGTGGTTCACAAGCATATGTTGACAAGTATATGACGGTTCCAGTGTATAATGAGACACATGCTTCCAAGAGATGGACGAGTAGCTTCATAGAAGGTGGAGATGGTTGTGATGATGCAACCAATGCCAATCGTAGTGATGTGGTAGTTACAGGAAATACAGAGGATGATGAGCTGAGGCGTAATTATGAAGATGCTATTGGTCACAAAAATAATGTTATTTGCAGAAAGGGAAATGTACATAAGAAGAAAGGTTCGACGATAGAGAACTGCGAGTCAGATGCTATAACAGAGTGTGATAACCCAGCAGTAGGGGATGCTGTTGCGACTGTCAATACTGCCGATGGGTATGGTGGCTATATGAGCAGAAGTATCTATGACCAGGGCAGGCGTGTAGAGAGAAATGCCATCGATCAGGTAAAGGGCCATTACCTGGGAGAGAAAACAGATACAGTCAATGCTGAAATCATGGAGAATAGTTGCGAGGCAACAGAGCATGAGATATGTGGAAGTACTGTAATCGACCAGCTGAGTGCAGTAACCATGAGAGTTCCAGTGGAAGTCGAGGGGCAGACAATGGAAGCTGTCATAGACACAGGGGCTGAGGTTACGGTGTTGAGTGAGATGGCATATAGTAAGCTGCCGGAGTCGAATAGGCCACCTCTTTTGAGCTCTAAAAGGGAGTTAGTTGTGGCTGAAGCAGACATTAAATTAAAAGTGGTCATTCACAATGTCAGCCATGGACGATAGTAGTATGTCATGTACCCGGACAGGCCTTGTTCGGATGATCTCATGGATGATCTCATGTGACGTCATAGTCATAGTCACGTGACCCAGTGGCGCAATGTCGTGTTGTTATGGTAACCCTCGTGAGCGGCCATGTTGTGACGTCATCCCCATAGTGATACGTGATGTGAGTGCGCATGCGCAGCGCGTGTTGTTAGGTGATACGTGTTTCCGTCGTCCATTTTGTATACTGGAGGCCGCCATCTTGGTTTCTATAGTAGCACGTGGTTGCTATGTTACCCAAAGGCTTGTAATAGGACAGGGGTATGTTCGATTGAACAGGAGTAATTTCCCAATTCGTAGAATTACCACAAACAACCCGACAAGTTTTACTATTTCGAATTCTTTCAGAATTCTCTGCTTCTATCTATATATGTGTCGTAAATTTGGACGGACAGTTTAATAATTTCTCACTCCCAAGTAACAAATTGTGAAAGGGATATTCTGTAACACTTGCTGTCACTTCATTGTAGAAGTTCGAACAGTGCTGTCTTCCTTCAAATAATTATAAATATTCAATTTAACTCAACTTAATACATATCCATGTCACTAAACATCACTATTTCCGTATCATAATATCTCCCAAGTGCATAACTAATTTAAAGTATAATATTACCTTCCATGGTAGTTTTCATATGTGTGAACGTGTCCAGTAATAACAATAGTCAATGATAAATTAACTTACTGCATATTTTGCAGGTTTTACAGCATTTGCAGGCCGACTCAAACCCCATGTATTCTGCAAAATTAACAACGCCCAGCGTTTATCCTGTTTAAATTGTACCTGCTATATTCGTAGTATGCGTCATGCATCGGTAAGAAATAGTTGTCATTAGCGCTACTTTTCAAATAATCCATTTAACGAAATGTTATTGCATTTGTTTAAGGCAAATTCACATGTTCAAGGCGTCAATCGTCATTCACCGAATTCCAGGAAAATGTGGTCACGTGTTGTAAACACAGCTTCGCGTGCGGAATCCAGGTTGTGTTATTTTTAACCACCGCACGCGCGCGTTCTTTGTTGCATATTGCAGATGACAGTTCTCTGCAGAAAATCTGACAAAATATTCTCATACTCAAAACGTTTTTTACGTGAATAAATATATATCGTTAATGTTCTTTTATAAATTATGTAGAGAATACATTGAAAAGTCAGATAAGTCGTAAACTTGTGACTTTTCAGATTTTGCTTTCGCCAAACTCTTTGTACAGACAAAGGAGTTTTGCGAGAGTAAAATGTGTATTGCCGCATGTATATAAAGGCAAGCGCTCACAATAAGAGATCTCTTTTTCGCTCGTTCTAAAAATTAACAAAATTGAATTGGCATAGGAAACTTTAGGGACCGCATACCTCAATACACAGGTAGTTAACCCTGCGGGGCCTGCCCCTGCTAGGGCTAGGTGTACGTGCACATAACCATGTAGTGTTTCTACAATTTGATTCATTCTTCCCGGACTGACGTTCATGGAAATTCAAACTGGTATTTTCGGAAGAGTCTGTTTTTTGGAGTTTTAGAATGGCGTAATGCCAACACGAACTTTTAACCCTTTCATGGCTGCTCTTAGAATGGTGAAATACCATCACAAAATTAGCCCTCTCCTATTGTAGACAGACTCGACTTTGGCATTTTCTTTCCATGTTGGTCGGTCCAGTTCCCCCATTTGCAAGGCATGTTTAGGCCACTAAATCTAAAATCTTCGGGCCCTTCAAAGAGAATTCACGCCACGTTTTATTTGACCCCAGATTCCGGTACTTTTTTAGCGATTTGCAATTATTCTGGAACCTCGGTATACTGGAGTGGCGCAATGCTACGGTGTATCCTGTGGTAGAAGGAGTGCCAAATTCCAAAATTTACTCAACGGCTTAGCATAAATTTTAGGCCATTTTGAGAGATGAAATGTCTCCCTAAATTTCCAACCATGCTACGTAGTTATCCTATGTATCATTTATCTCAAAGGGTGTTGCTTCTGGAGTGGTGTAATACCACAGCGAATCGACAACCACGTGTCGTGGGTTAACTATACTTATTGTACCCCATCCCCCTCCCCCACAGTTTTTGTACAAAAGGTATGTTATGCCGCAAATAGCGGCGAGGTGCGGTGTACAGATCACAGAGTAGAGAAAGAAGAAGAAATGAAATAAATTATTGAACTTATTTATTTGTCATGTTATTTTGCATACATGTTTATTGTTTGTGGTGGTTTCTTCCATTGTGGGAATAAATCGAACCCAATTATCCTGACAAATCATTGGGACCAAAGCTCATGCTGCAATTTGGAAAACCTCATGGTTACCGTAATTTGGGCTTTAATCAAAAATTATCGTAAATATAAAAAAAAAAACCGCCACAACTGGTGTCAGAAGTGGGATCACCATTTTGTTCTCAAAAATGAATCATTTGATTTTAAATGGAATGCAATTTGTCGAAATTCGTAAGCTGTACATAGTGCAGATTTTCCAGATTGTAAAAAAGTGCCGAAATAGCAATGTACCCAGTTGGAAATTTGTAAATGTGTTTGTTACTCCTGGAAACCAATCATTCAAAAGAAATGTTGAAGTGCAACATTGTAAATTGTAATTCAAAATTTTACAGGTTATTACAGTAAAAGTGGCATACCAATTTATTGCCAAGTTCCTTGATCTTTAGTTAAATATATCCTTTTGGAAATGCCAGATATTCAAAACAGTGTGAACATATATAATCTGGAGGCTGAAATAGCTTCACATAAATAAACTTGAGAGCTGTAATAGCTCCACATATCTAAACTCAAGAGCTGTAATAGCTCCTGTATAATCTGAGGGCTGAAATAGCTCCACATACTTACTGAGAGCTGTAATAGCTCCACATATCTAAACTCAAGAGCTGTAATAGCTTCACATACTTAAAGTTGAGGGCTGTAATAGCTCCCATATAATCTGGAGGCTGAAATAGCTTCACATAAATGACTGAGAGCTGTAATAGCTCCACATATCTAAACTCAAGAGCTGCAATAGCTCTAGATACTTAAAGTTGAGAGCTGTAATAGCTCCGCATAAATAAAGTCGAAAGCTGTAATAGCTCTGCATATTCGACTCAGAGAGCTGTAATAGCTCCTGTATAATCTGAGGGCTGAAATAGCTCCACATACTTAAATCGGACAGCTGAAATAGCTGCATGTATAATGAATTCTGAGAGCTGGAATAGCTCCCTTGTCTATACTAACAAAACAAAAATCTGAACCTTGTAAATAAATGATATACCAAGGGATTTTTTATGGTTAAGTGAGGTTAAGTCATATGTAAAATAGCTTTGATTAATGTATAACTTCATGTGTTGGCAATTGAAGTAATAAGTGTTGAGGGTTAGTGTGGAAATTTTATTCAGGGATTTTTATATTGCTTTTTGTTTTCTTGGTTAAGTTGGAAATGGAACTAAGGTCAAAAGTCCCACAACTTAATTTGGAATCGGGTGATGCTGGAAATATTATGGCCACCCCGATTAGTGTGGTTGGTCAAGGTGCACAGGGGTATTCAGATTCTAATAATTTTAGTCAAGCATCAAATGGTGAACCTGGGGCTGATAGGGCTAATGGTGTGCATGCTATTAACCAACCTGTTTATAGCCAACCCCCCTCTGTTGGTAAAATGAATTGGGGACGTGGCAGTAACACAAATTTCAGTACAACTCCTACAAGTAATAGTGAACCTGTAAATTCCGTAGCCAATATTCCAGTACCCCAGGGGCCTACGCATGTCAATACAGAAAGTTCTAGAGTTGATACTCAAAACCGTCCTCCCATGGGTGATGCTAGGAGGGATGGACATAATTTTAATACTATAGGTGCCACAGGTCAGCCGTGTGAAGTGCAGCTGTTGCAAGGTCAAATTAATGGGTTACGTGAAGCTTTAGCCAATACTTTGCCTCGTGGTGAAACGAACAGACCCACAATAAATGAAAATGTTAACCAAGGTCAAGCGTCACAAAATGGTGTTTTTCCTCCTTATAATAATAGGGGTCCCGATAGGAGCAATTTTTCAAATTGGGCCTGTGGAGGCAGAAACCAATTCAGGGGTGAATTCTACAATAGCCATATGCCTAGGGATGTCCAGATAAACAGTCAGACAAGATCTGCGAGTGGCAGCCCCTTCATGTACTATCAAGCTGGACAGAGAAGTTTCCCATGCGAAGAGCCAAAGCCTCGACCACCTATTTTTAACGGTAAAAGTGAATGGACGTCTTTCTGGGTACAGTTCCAAGTAATGGCACAAAGGTTTGGTTGGTGTGAGGAGGAACAATGCGAACGGCTACTCTTCTGTCTACGAGATGATGCACTCACATTTGCTGCTAATTTACCGCAAAGAATTAGAGAAGACCTTGATGTATTTGTTATGGCTTTGAAACAGAGGTTTGGAGACCATATTTTAGCGGAGACACACAGAGCTAAGCTTCAGAACAACAAGAAGCGACAGAATGAGAGTTTACAGGAATACGCATCCAGGATTGCCTTGATGATGTCAAAAGCCTATCCTGGCCTGGAGAATACTAAACTATTCACAGATTTGTCAATTGAACATTTATTGGATGGACTGTCGGATCAGTCGATATCTTATGATGTAATGACTAAAAAACCTAAGTCAATTGAAGAAGCAATTGAGATGGTGACATGGCATGAATGCTGTAAAGGAGGACTACGTAAAAAATCTTCCGTCAGGCAAATGAGCATGACCGGAGACAGTAGTTATATTAACGTGGAAAACGATGCGAGTCATGACGAGATGACGGTTCAGGGTGAACTGGACATTCGCAGAATAAATAACAAGAGATTCATTACAGAGGAAAGACTGCATCAGTTTGGACAAGGGCTCAAGGAGTCCATAGTCAAAGAAATAAAAGGGTCCTTTTTGGATGATTTAAAGGGGATAATAGCCAAAGAAGTCCAGGACATGAAGAAGCAAAATGAGCTAGCTGTAAAGGACACGAAGATCCCATCGTTATCCCATAGTAACGGCTCCAAGGACTTGGATTACCAATCGAGGAAGACGAAAAGAGACCCTGTGACATGTTATTTCTGTCATGAAGTAGGACATTACAGTCATCAATGTAATAAACAGAAAACTGCAACAAATGGGAGAGCTAATAATCAGCACAAGAGATATGCTGAGGTGCATAAAGATAGCAAAGCCAATTTAAACTAGAGAAGGCTAAGTCTGACGGCCAAGGCTTAGCCAACACATTTAGTAAAGTTACAGGTAGTAAAGAAGTACCAGTAGTCGGAGGTGTAAATAGATGGTGTCAGAAAAAATTTAAGGCATGCGAAGCCGTGCCTGGCTGTGAGAGCCAAAGCAGCCAAAACCAGGTGGATTTTAGAAACGATGCCAGAAGTGGTTCACAAGCATATGTTGACAAGTATATGACGGTTCCAGTGTATAATGAGACACATGCTTCCAAGAGATGGACGAGTAGCTTCATAGAAGGTGGAGATGGTTGTGATGATGCAACCAATGCCAATCGTAGTGATGTGGTAGTTACAGGAAATACAGAGGATGATGAGCTGAGGCGTAATTATGAAGATGCTATTGGTCACAAAAATAATGTTATTTGCAGAAAGGGAAATGTACATAAGAAGAAAGGTTCGACGATAGAGAACTGCGAGTCAGATGCTATAACAGAGTGTGATAACCCAGCAGTAGGGGATGCTGTTGCGACTGTCAATACTGCCGATGGGTATGGTGGCTATATGAGCAGAAGTATCTATGACCAGGGCAGGCGTGTAGAGAGAAATGCCATCGATCAGGTAAAGGGCCATTACCTGGGAGAGAAAACAGATACAGTCAATGCTGAAATCATGGAGAATAGTTGCGAGGCAACAGAGCATGAGATATGTGGAAGTACTGTAATCGACCAGCTGAGTGCAGTAACCATGAGAGTTCCAGTGGAAGTCGAGGGGCAGACAATGGAAGCTGTCATAGACACAGGGGCTGAGGTTACGGTGTTGAGTGAGATGGCATATAGTAAGCTGCCGGAGTCGAATAGGCCACCTCTTTTGAGCTCTAAAAGGGAGTTAGTTGTGGCTGAAGCAGGGAAAAAATTGAAGTCATTGGGGACGATAGCGGCTACGTTGAAAGTAGGCGAAACCGTATTTGATTGGGTATTGTACGTTGTGCCAATCAGAGATGATTTGTTACTAGGGTGTGATGTAATCGATGAGAAAGATATTACCATAAACACTCATCGAGGAATAGAAGTTGAGGGCCAGTGGCTCGAATGTGACGTGGCTAGGAGCCATATAGCCAGAGTGGTATTAGGGAAATCTGTAACTATACCGGCTACATCCGAATTTGTTTGCCAAGGATATGCAAATATAGATGACTCAGCGCAATGTGAGGATAGCATGATGTTGGAACCAGTAGTGGAAGACACACGTCAGATTCTAGTCGCTCGTGTGTTAGTTGAACCTTCAAGGGGAGAAATTCCGGTCCGCATAGTAAATTTATCCAAGGCTCCAATAAAGCTAGAGAAAGGATATGTGTTTGGTGAACTCCACCAAGTGGAAAATATAGAGAAGCCAGTTGGCGATGTGCCAGTGCGCGGACAGGAAATAAAAGTTACTCGGAAGAGAAGGAAGAGGAAAACGTATTTGAATAAAATGAAACGCAAGGTTCACAATATACATATAAGAGTCAGGAGGAATGTTGTAAAGACGGAAAAATGTAAAAATATTGGGGATATCGGTGAAAGAGACAGAAGGGCCGTACCTGTCACTTTACCTGAACATCTTCAAAAGTTGTACGATGAAAGTTGTGAGAATATTTTGTCTGAAGAATCACGTGAACAGCTTAAGGGACTAATGCTGAAACATGAGAGAGCTTTTGCAAAGAATAAAATGGAATTAGGGTCGTGCTCTTTAGTTGAACATGAGATAAACACACCTGGTGCTATGCCTACTAGACAGCCTTTACGAAGAACCCCCCAACAATTTGAGGCTGAAGAAGAAAAGTACCTCAAGGAACAATTGGAGAGTGGAGTTGTACAGCCTTCTTCTTCACCATGGGCATCACCAGTGGTTCTTGTCCGCAAGAAAGATGGATCTGTGAGATGGTGTATCGATTATCGCAGATTAAATGAAGTTACAGTCAAGGATGCTTACCCATTACCAAAAATAGAGATGTGTCTAGACTGCTTAGCCTCTGCAAAATTTTTTAGCACTTTAGATATGCAAAGTGGATATTGGCAAATCAAGATGAATCCCAGAGACCAGCCGAAAACTGCTTTCATTACGAAGTATGGGTTGTTCGAGTATACCAAGATGCCCTTCGGACTTTGTAATTCAGGAAGTTCCTTCGAAAGGTGTCTGGAACTCATATTACGGGGTTTACAATGGCGGACAGTACTAATTTATTTAGATGATATAATCGTTATCAGCTCAACCATAGAAGAACATTTTAAGAGATTGGAGACGCAGGATTAAAGTTAAAACCTTCCAAATGCCGATTACTCAGAGAAGAAGTTTTATTCTTGGGGCATGTCGTTGGAAAAAATGGACTAAAACCAAATCCTGAACTGATAGAAAAGGTCATGAAATGGGAAACGCCACGTAATGTGAAAGAAGTTCAGCAATTTTTGGGACTTTGTAATTATTACCGAAGATTTATCTGTAAATTTGGGGAGGTAGCTGCTCCACTCACACAACTCACCAAAAAAGACAGTAAATTCCAATGGACGGCAGAATGCATGGAGGCATTTCTCGATATGAAGAAAAAGTTGTGTTCAACACCAGTATTGGCATACCCCCTTCCAGACCATCCATATATTTTAGACACTGATGCATCGAATGTAGGCATCGGGGCTGTGCTGTCGCAAGTACAAAATGGAACAGAGAGAGTTATAGCATATGCATCCAAAAAACTAGACAAACGCCAACAGAGATATAGTGTAACAAGAAGAGAGTTACTGGCAGTGATTACTTTCATAAATCAATATAAACATTACCTGTTGGGAAAAAGGTTTACACTGAGAACAGATCATGGATCCTTGAGATGGCTCTTTGGGTTCAAAGACCCACAAGGTCAAGTAGCCAGGTGGCTGGAGATTCTCTCCCGGTACGATTTTGAGATCCAGCACAGGGAAGGAAAACGACATCAGAATGCAGATAGCCTCTCTCGCATGAATATGGATGAACACGTCTGCGATGATGCGATCAATGCCAAAAGTGAAATCTGTAATCACTGTGAGCAAATGAAACAAGAATGGAAGGAATTCAATGAGGAGATTGATGACATAGTGGAGTTGGGAAGAGTCAACAAGAGTTTAATGTCAAAACCTTATAGCTGCCGACGAACAAAAGCAACACAAAATCCACTGCTTAGGCCAGTCAGCGAGGAAATACAACCTAAAGCGTTAAGGCGGAGCAAAAGGAAGTTACTTAGAGAGGCCACTCCCAAGCAATATGCTGTTGCCTGGATTAATAAATACACATATAGGGAGATGGAAAGCCTTCAGAAAGATGATGATGACCTGAAACCTTTACACGGATGGATAGACATAGACGAGCGCCCTTCTAGAGACAAAATCGCAAAATACAGCCCAGCCACAAGACAGTATTGGCTTAATTGGGAAAATTTAACGAAACAAAATGGAGTATTATATCAGAAATGGATTTCGGTAACTGACGGCGCCGATCCTAAATACAAATTATTGGTACCCAAGGTGCTCAGGAAGGAAGTACTCAGGGAGTGTCATGACTCTATTTTGTCGGCCCACTGCGGAATCAGCAAGACAACAGAACGGGTTAAGCGCTATTTTCATTGGTACCAGCTGAGAGATGACGTCAAGTCATATGTCAAGCAGTGCACGACTTGCTGTAAGAACAAACCTCCTGCCACCAAACCTAAAGTTCCATTACAACAGTATATAGTAGGCTACCCACTCGATCAGATAGGAATTGATATCATGGGGCCACTTCCTAAAACCAAGAATGACAACAAATACATCCTTGTAATCGGGGACTATTTCACCAGATGGATGGAAGCATACCCTTTACCTAATCAACAGGCAGAACAAGTTGCAGGAAAATTAGTGCATGAATTTATTGCTAGGTTCGGAATACCCATGGAGATGCATAGCGACCAGGGAAAGAATTTTGAGAGCGAGCTTATTATGCAAATATGTTCACTCTTGGGTATTAAGAAAACCAGGACCACACCCTACCATCCGTCATCAAATGGTCTCCTAGAACGCTTTAATCAAACTTTGGCAAAAATGATCAGATGTTATGTCGATAGGAATCAGTCAAATTGGGATGAAAATATTGGTTTACTCTTAGCCGCATACAGGAGCTCAGTACATCCCTCCACAGGTTACACTCCAAATAAGTTGATGTTGGGGAGAGAAGTCAATTTGCCAACACAATTAATTTTTCCTTTACCAAAAAACAATTCCGCTACCGAAATAAACAAATATGTTGCTGAACTACGCGAGGTCATGGAGAGCTGTTACAGTCTTACACGTAAACAACTAAAAAGAACGATAAACAGACAAAAACAGAATTACGATACCAGAATCTTTGAAAACCAATATTCTCCAGGTGACATGGTCTTCCTAAAAAATCATATCAAAAAGAAATTTAAATTACCTTGGATGGGACCATACCTGGTTGTTGGAAAAATCACTTCAGCACTGTATAAAATTTCTAAAAAAGGGAAACATAAAATCTATCATCACGATAAACTTAAACCATGTACCTCACAGACGATACCTAAATGGATTCGAAATGAACGAAAATTGCTAGGGGATGAAACCACTAATAAGTAAATTACCTTATCCAGTCGGCTTATCATCGCAATTTTGTTTTACAGCTTACATGTAAATGATGGAGACGGGTAAAATCGATAGAGGAAGACTGTACGTATGTCAGAGATGTCCATATAAAGGGAACAAACAAGCGGCCATATGGCATGTCATAAAGTTTCATGCACCACTGGAGAAAGTACCATACCACTGTACACTATGTGAATTCAGAGCAACAAAGAAATCAGCACTAACAAGACACACCATTGGATACGTCAGGCACATCAGTCGAAGGAAAGCATTGACAGAGGGAGAGAGTGATGAGAAGTTTTTGAAAGAAGCTGAAGTACCGTACAATGTGAGATGGACAGGAGAGGGTGCAGATCTAAGAATAGAGGATAGGGAGACATCAACGGAGGAATGGAAGAAGAGGGAGAAGAAAGTGGATATAATAAATGAAGCAATGAAAGAAAGTGGAATTATAGGAAGGGTTGACTGTGGTATGGATGCGTTGTTAGAGGAGAATTTTGTTCCTGATTATGAGGAAGAGATCGTAGTGGAGGAGAATATGAGTGTGTTGATGGAGGACAAGGCGGTGCAAGCAGATGACCACAAAGAAGAACGAATAAAGGACTTGGTGGGAGAAGTGAAAAGACTGAGAGAAAAATTAGAAAAGGCAGAGAAAGAGATAAGACGCTTGAAAGAAGACAGAGAGCCTGTTGTGGGAGCGAGGGGAGGAAGTGCATTAGATGGATTTGATGGAATGTGGAGAGAAGCCAGAGACATAAGAAGATCGGCAGACGGGAAGAGATTATTTGAGGAACCAAAGATGAAGAGTGTTGTGAAGCGAGTAAGCGAGAGTGAAAGAATGTGGAACAGGACAGCGAGAGAAGCAAAAGAGAGATACAGGGGAGATGTGCCAGCCAGGAGTTGTCGTTGCTGAGAAGAGTCTTCAAGAGATGTCAACTACCAAATCAAGACCAAGAACCCAAGAATTCAAAAACTAAATTTTAGTAAATTTCATGTGAAAAATTACTACAACCAAATATATTTTTAATTGGGTCTAAATTCTAATATTATTTCGAGGACGAAATATTTTATTAAGGAGGGGGCAGTGTCGTAAATTTGGACGGACAGTTTAATAATTTCTCACTCCCAAGTAACAAATTGTGAAAGGGATATTCTGTAACACTTGCTGTCACTTCATTGTAGAAGTTCGAACAGTGCTGTCTTCCTTCAAATAATTATAAATATTCAATTTAACTCAACTTAATACATATCCATGTCACTAAACATCACTATTTCCGTATCATAATATCTCCCAAGTGCATAACTAATTTAAAGTATAATATTACCTTCCATGGTAGTTTTCATATGTGTGAACGTGTCCAGTAATAACAATAGTCAATGATAAATTAACTTACTGCATATTTTGCAGGTTTTACAGCATTTGCAGGCCGACTCAAACCCCATGTATTCTGCAAAATTAACAACGCCCAGCGTTTATCCTGTTTAAATTGTACCTGCTATATTCGTAGTATGCGTCATGCATCGGTAAGAAATAGTTGTCATTAGCGCTACTTTTCAAATAATCCATTTAACGAAATGTTATTGCATTTGTTTAAGGCAAATTCACATGTTCAAGGCGTCAATCGTCATTCACCGAATTCCAGGAAAATGTGGTCACGTGTTGTAAACACAGCTTCGCGTGCGGAATCCAGGTTGTGTTATTTTTAACCACCGCACGCGCGCGTTCTTTGTTGCATATTGCAGATGACAGTTCTCTGCAGAAAATCTGACAAAATATTCTCATACTCAAAACGTTTTTTACGTGAATAAATATATATCGTTAATGTTCTTTTATAAATTATGTAGAGAATACATTGAAAAGTCAGATAAGTCGTAAACTTGTGACTTTTCAGATTTTGCTTTCGCCAAACTCTTTGTACAGACAAAGGAGTTTTGCGAGAGTAAAATGTGTATTGCCGCATGTATATAAAGGCAAGCGCTCACAATAAGAGATCTCTTTTTCGCTCGTTCTAAAAATTAACAAAATTGAATTGGCATAGGAAACTTTAGGGACCGCATACCTCAATACACAGGTAGTTAACCCTGCGGGGCCTGCCCCTGCTAGGGCTAGGTGTACGTGCACATAACCATGTAGTGTTTCTACAATTTGATTCATTCTTCCCGGACTGACGTTCATGGAAATTCAAACTGGTATTTTCGGAAGAGTCTGTTTTTTGGAGTTTTAGAATGGCGTAATGCCAACACGAACTTTTAACCCTTTCATGGCTGCTCTTAGAATGGTGAAATACCATCACAAAATTAGCCCTCTCCTATTGTAGACAGACTCGACTTTGGCATTTTCTTTCCATGTTGGTCGGTCCAGTTCCCCCATTTGCAAGGCATGTTTAGGCCACTAAATCTAAAATCTTCGGGCCCTTCAAAGAGAATTCACGCCACGTTTTATTTGACCCCAGATTCCGGTACTTTTTTAGCGATTTGCAATTATTCTGGAACCTCGGTATACTGGAGTGGCGCAATGCTACGGTGTATCCTGTGGTAGAAGGAGTGCCAAATTCCAAAATTTACTCAACGGCTTAGCATAAATTTTAGGCCATTTTGAGAGATGAAATGTCTCCCTAAATTTCCAACCATGCTACGTAGTTATCCTATGTATCATTTATCTCAAAGGGTGTTGCTTCTGGAGTGGTGTAATACCACAGCGAATCGACAACCACGTGTCGTGGGTTAACTATACTTATTGTACCCCATCCCCCTCCCCCACAGTTTTTGTACAAAAGGTATGTTATGCCGCAAATAGCGGCGAGGTGCGGTGTACAGATCACAGAGTAGAGAAAGAAGAAGAAATGAAATAAATTATTGAACTTATTTATTTGTCATGTTATTTTGCATACATGTTTATTGTTTGTGGTGGTTTCTTCCATTGTGGGAATAAATCGAACCCAATTATCCTGACAAATCATTGGGACCAAAGCTCATGCTGCAATTTGGAAAACCTCATGGTTACCGTAATTTGGGCTTTAATCAAAAATTATCGTAAATATAAAAAGAAAAACCGCCACATATGCAATAGTTTTCGTCTATCTGGCCATGTTCCTTTGTTCTAGAGTATACTCCAGTAGCGTAGAAGAGCCTATTAGTTGGAACAACTTTGCTTATTATTACTATATTTAGCTTTTCTGGTATATCTTGTTAGTTCTGACCTATTCCGAGTATTCTTGTTATTTCATTTATCTAGATCATTTATATAAATTATAACTAACCAATCAGATTGCTTGATTTCCCATAACCTGTACGTAAACGTACAGAGTTATCTCCCCTTATTACAACGAAGTTGTATCCGATTCTCATCACCTCTATATCCAATGGCAATATCCCCGGGCACCCCAATTTCGGCACCTCTTTTTTTCAAAAACATATGACCTTTGGCACCCCTTTCTTGTCATATGTGCTTATGTGAAAAGGCCCAGTGTGCCCTAGCACATAGGCACATGCTTTATGTGCCGATATGTACTTATGTGAAAAGGCACAATGTGACACAACGTGCCCTAGCACATAGGCACATACGGGTAATTGAGGATACCTGTTGTCTGGTATTGTATTATTTGAGGATACCTATCTAGGATACCTTCTGGAGAATCCCTTTTTGTCATATGTGCTTATGTGAAAAGGCACAATGTGACACAATGTGCCCTAGCACATAAGCACATGATTTATGTGCCGATATGTGCTTATGTGAAAAGGCACAATGTGACAAAATATGCCCTAGCACATAGGCACATACGGGTATTTGAGGATACCTATGGCCTGGTATTGTATTATTTGAGGATACCTATCTAGGATACCTTCTGGAGAATCCCTTTTTGTCATATGTGCTTATGTTAAAAAGCACAATGTGACACAATGTGCCCTAGCACATAAGCACATGCTTTATGTGCCGATATGTGCTTATGTGAAAAGGCACAATGTGACACAATGTGCCCAAAACGGGATTCCATAGCCACAGGTGTTTTCCAAAAGGGATTCTTAAAAAGGGATTCCATAAAATGGGATTCCTATCCGACTCCATAAAATGGGACTCCGTGCTTTAACATCGACACTCGAGGGTATTCCTCTTCCCTGTTAGAAGAATTCAGTTCAATGGGTTGTAGTTTAAAACTTTAATTCAGATCACCTTCGTTATATTTTCATTAAGGCTGTAAACTTTGTTCAGTTCAAAGGGTGTTAATTATGTACAGTTCATTCAGTTCAAGGGTGTTAACATTGGGATATATTTAAAGTTCATTCAAACAGTTCAAGAGGGTTAACACTGTGTTACATATGGAGGTTGTAGTTCATTTCAAACACTGTGATAACGTTTGGAAGGTTATGTCCAATCAGATCAGTTCGATTTTCGTCACTTTGTTTTGTTCACTTCGATCTTAGTTGTGTTGGATCTTTGTTCACCTTGTTCTGTTCCCTTCCATCTTGATTGTATTTGATCAGATCTGTTAGGTCTGCCCAACTAGTTCAACCAGTCCGACTAGTTTGACCTTCTTTCAATTTGTTATGTTCACTTCAATCTTGGTTATGTTGGATCTTCGTTCTGTACCTTCGTTGTTTTGTAGTGGTTGGTTGTCAGTTGTATCTGTTCAGGTTCTTGTAATAATTGGGTGTTATCAATCCCTTTCCATACCCTCGAGTGTCGATGTTAAAACACGGAATCCCATTTTACGGAGTTGGATAGGAATCCCATTTTACGGAATCCCTTTTTAAGAATCCCTTTTGGAAAACACCCGTGGCTATGGAATCCCTTTTTGGTCGTATGTGCCTATGTGCTAGGGCACATTGTGTCACATTGTGCCTTTTCACATAAGCACATATCGGCACATAAAGCATGTGCTTATGTGCTAGGGCACATTGTGTCACATTGCGCTTTTTCACATAAGCACATATGACAAAAAGGGATTCTTCAGAAGGTATCCTAGATAGATATCCTCAAATAATAGAATACCAGGCCATAGGTATCCTCAAATACCCGTATGTGCCTATGTGCTAGGACACATTGTGTCACGTTGTGCCTTTTCACATAAGCACATATTGCATGTGCTTATGTGCTAGGGCACATTGTGCCTTTTCAAATAAGCACATATGACAAAAAAGGGATTCTTCAAAAGGTATCCTAGATAGGTATCCTCAAATAATACAATACCAGGCAATATGTATCCTCAATTACCCGTATGTGCCTATGTGCTAGGGCACATTGTGTCACATTGTGCCTTTTCACATAAGCACATATCGGCACATAAGCATGTGCCTATGTGCTAGGGCACATTGTGCCTTTTCACATAAGCACATATGACAAAAAATGGGTGCCGAAGGTCATATGTTTTTCAAAAAAAGGGGCGACGAAATTGGGTGCCCGGGGATATTGCCATTGGATATAGAGGTGATGAGAATTGGATACAACTTCGTTGTAATAAGGGGAGATAACTCGGTACGATTAAGTACAGGTTATAGGAAATCAAGCAATCTGATTGGTTAGTTATAATTTATATAAATGATCTAGATAAATGAAACAACAAGAGTACTCGGAATAGGGTCAGAACTAACAAGAATAGACCAGAATAGCTGAATATAGAAATAATAAGCAAAGTTGTTCCAACTAATAGGCTCGTCTACGCTACTGAAGTATGCTCTAGAACAAAGGAACATGGCCAGATAGACGAAAACTATTGCATATATAGATAGAAGCAAAAAAATTCTGAAAGAATTCGAAATAGTAAAACTTGTCGGGTTGTTTGTGGTAATTCTACAAATCGGGAAATTACTCCTGTTTAATCGAACATACCCTCTGATCAAAACCCTGTCCTATTATAAGCCTTTGGGTAACATTGGTTCCGCTCCATAGTTTTCCAGGCATTTCCAAATATGACATGCCATACACTCTCTTCAAATGCAAATATTCAGTAGCTTAGTTATCTAACCCATAACATGTATTGCATTTCCCAAATCCACAAAAAACATATAACACTATCTGACTAAGTAGAAATAAACAATCTGAATGTGGGTGGAATAATTTATTGTCAAAGGCAAGACTTCAGCCTGAAAAATTGCATGAAAAAATGCCGAAACCAGTCATTTTCAGCCACCTAGCAGCCTCAAAAGCAGAATTTTCCCACCAACCCCACCTACCCACCCCTGGAGTAGAGCATCCCCTGTTTCTAAAATACATAAAAAAATTTATATGCTTCCGTCTCATTTTTTAGTTACCTGTCTGGTAACAAACCCGTGTAAAAATTACATTTTAAAAAATAGCCAATTTTTCGAAGCCACTGTTTCCCATAATTCATCTGGTAATTTACCCTTATGTATCAGACTCCAACTTTGGACCAAAACTTCAAATTCTCTTGTCCAACAAAAAGCCTAATGTAATCATATATCTGATACTAAAAATATATCTCTATTTTACATGGCCTTAGTTTCAACATATGCCCTATGTTTAGAATTTCACCCCTGTGCAATAGTGCGAAACTGCAGAGTGGAACCTTAAAGAGAAAACAAGAGTGATCTCCCCTTGGATTTCACTCAGGCAAAAGAATCTGGAGTTTATCCTGAGTTGAATGAACAAAAACCACAAGCCTCTATTTTCAACCAGTAAAAAGATACAGCATGGCCTTTCTGGTTGCCGAATAGCTTTTGCAGCCAGTTTTTGCCTGATTTTCACAACCACACCACTCCACCTCAACCCTCAGATTTCTCTAAGCCAATTCAGAGAGCATTTTTGTTATTACCACCAGCCACATTGACTAACCAGGTCCTGCCAATAGCACTGTTAAATACAATCAAAATATAAAAAAATAAGCAGTAATAACCATAGCTGCGGGGGGGGGGGGGGGGGTGTTGCTCTCTAGATATGAAAGCGTAAACAGCTTGACGGACGGACGGATGACACACAGACATGACACCAATGACCAAAATGAAAAAGTAGACACCGTGACTGCAAATCTCTGGTCAACAATAACATCCAGGCTGTCCATAACTGCATATATTTGCCATGAATACAAGGTTCGGGGTTCAGGAAAGGCAGTGCTCTTCCTTAATGTTTTCGAAATCTTGACGAAAATTCAAAACAAGTGCGAAATTAGGCTACATCAATAAATTTCTCCAAATTTCAACTTATTTCCAACCAGTTGTGCTGAGATATCACTTGATGAATGTTAACTACTACTAACAATTGCACACAAACCCGAAATAATGAGAAGTTTTTTGAAAAATGGTGTATTTATAACTCAAACACAAATAAGGAACTTCGTGATTCAAGAATTGACACCGACGACAGAATGCTCTTTAAGGTTCCGCTCCACAGTTTTCCAGGCATTTCCAGATATGACATGCCATACACTCTCTTCAAATGCAAATATTCTGTAGCTTAGTTATCTAACCAATAACATGTATTACATTTCCCAAATCCACAAAAAACATGTAACACTATCTGATTACGTAGAAATAAACAATCTGAATGTGGGTGGAATAATTTACTGTCAAAAGGCAAGACTTCAACCTGAAAAATTGCAAGAAAAAATGCCGAAACCAGTCATTTTTAGCCACCTAGCAGCCTCAAAAGCAGAATTTTCCCACCAACCCCACCTACCCACCCCTGGAGCAGAGCATCCCCTGTTTCTGAAATACAAAATTTTTTTGAAACGTTTCCGTCTCATTTTTTAGTTACCTGTCTGATAACAAACCCGTGTAAAATTACATTTTAAAAAATAGCCAATTTTTCGAAGCCACTGTTTCCCATAATTCATCTGGTAATTTACCCCTATGTATCAGACTCCAGCTTTGGGACCAAAACTTCAAATTCTATTGTCCAACAAAAAGCCTAATGTAATCATATATCTGATACTAAAAATATATCTCTATTTTACATTGCCTTAGTTTCAACATATGCCCTATGTTTAGAATTTCACCCCTGTGCAATAGTGCGAAACTGTAGAGCGGAACCATAGCAACCACGTGCTACTATAGAAACCAAGATGGCGGCCTCCAGTATACAAAATGGACGACGGAAACACGTATCACCCTAACAACGAGCGCTGCGCATGCGCACTCACATCACGTATCACTATGGGGATGACGTCACAACATGGCCGCTTACGCGGGTTACCATAACAACACAACATGGCGCCACTGGGTCACGTGACTATGACGTCACATGAGATCACCCATGAGATCATCCAAACAAGGCCTGTCCGGGTACATGACATACTACTGACGATATTCAGCAGCGATCAGTAATATCAGTTTCATGGTGCTGCAAAAGAAAGCACCTAAGGCTATCCATGAGGAACTAGTAGCAACATTAGGTGACAATGTTCTTGCCTATACTGCAGTAAAAAGAGTGGGCCATGCTTTTCAAGGCGAGGCGAGAGAGCATTGAAGACAATCCCCGCTGTGGACGGCCTTCAACTGCATTGACAGAGGAAAATGTGAATGCTGTGGAGAGGTTAGTGATGGGGGACAGACGTTTGTCAGTCAGACGTCTTGCTGCAGAAGTGAAGTTGTCTGTTGGATCCATTGAAAAAATCCTCCACGAGCGCCTAAACATGTTTAAGGTTTTAGCACGATGGGTACCACGATTGCTAACCCCAGAGCAAAAGAAAATTCACATGGAGACGTCCACGGAAATCATGACCCTTTTCAATACAGACTCCGAGGACTTCCTGACTCGACTCGTTACTCAAGATGAAACTTGGGTTCCGCACTTCGATCCAGAAAGCAAGGCTGAGTCCCATCAGTGGAAGCACCCAGGATTACCGCCACCAAAGTGCAGGGTCGCAAAATCAGTCGGCAAGGTCATAGTGACTGTCTTTTGGGATGCCTCTGGAATTCTGTTGGACTTTCTTGAGCGAGGGCGCACCATCAACGATGAATATTATGCATCACTTTTAGAGAATTACGAGCGGCCATTATTCAGAAGAGACAAGGCAAGGTAACGAAAGGCGTGTGTCTGCTCCAGTATAACGCCCCTGCCCATAAGAGTAGAGTGGTCATGAACAAAGTCATCCGCTGTGGGTTCGAGTTGTTGTCACACCCGCCTTATTCTCCGGACTTGGCACCTTCAGACTACCATCTCTTTCCTCACATAAAGAAACAGCTCTGTGGCCATGTGTTTGCGGATGATGATGAGACGAAAGATGCTGTTATGGAGGTTTTGGAGGGGTTTTCACAAGACTTTTTCAGAGAAGGGGTAGAAGCTCTAGCAAACCATTTGCAAAAATGTTTGTCTGTGAATGGTGTCTATGTTGAAAAATAAAACCTAGATATGCATTCATTTGATTTATAGCTCTCCCCCTTCATGGTCTGGCTGTGGACTTTTTGAATTCCCCTCGTATTGCATTAAGTTAAAATTCGGGCTCCAAAAGAGAGCCCAAATATTAACTCAGGGACCCGATTGGAACAAACTTGAATCTGCCCCCCCCCCCCCCCCCCCCCCCGAGATGTTGTATACCAAAGAATCAAAAGATTTCAACTGGTGGATCTGAAGAAGATTTTTAAAGAATATTCCACATATTGCAATGAGTTAAAATTTGGGCTCCAATAGAGAGCCCAAATCTTAACCAAGGGACTCGATTTGAACAAACTTGAATCTGACCCCCCTAGAGATGTATAACAAATATAAAAAGATTTCAACTGGGATCTGAAGAAGATTTTTAAAGAATATTCCACATATTGCACTAAGTTAAAATTCGGACTCCAATAGAGAGCCCAACTCTTAATCCAGGGACTCGATTTGAACAAACTTGAATCTGATCCCCTAGAGATGTTGTATAACAAATAAGAAAAGATTCTGACTGGTGGATCTAAAGAAGATTTTTTTTAAATTTTTGAAAACATTTAAGGGTGCTATCAGACTTATGCCCCTTGTGGTGCTCCCTGTAGGCGTGGCGACTTTATGTGAACAAACTTGAATTGGCATATGATGAGGAATATGCACACCAAATGTGGTTCAATTTGATACAGGAGTTTGTGAGGAGATGTTGATAATGTAACGTTTACGCCGGATGGACGACGGACGGAAAGTGATTAGTAAGGTTCCGCTCCACAGTTTTCCAGGCATTTCCAAATGTGACATGCCATACACTCTCTTCAAATGCAAATATCCTGTAACTTAGTTACCAAACCCATTACATGTGTTACATTTCCCAAATCCACAAAAAACATATAACACTATCTGACTAAGTAGAAATAAACAATCTGAATGTGGGTGGAATTATTTATTGTCAAAGGCAAGACTTCAACCTGAAAAATTGCCTGAAAAAATACCGAAACCAGTCATTTTCAGCCACCTAGCAGCCTCAAAAGCAGAATTTTCCCACCAACCCCGCCTACCCACCCCTGGAGCAGAGCATCCCTTGTTTCTAAAATGCAAAAAAAAAAATTTATGTTTCCGTCTCATTTTTTAGTTATCTGTCTGGTAACAAACCCGTGTAAAAATTACATTTAAAAAAATAGCCAATTTTTCGAAGCCACTGTTTCCCATAATTCATCTGGGAATTTACCCCTATGTATCAGACTCCAACTTTGAGACCAAAACTTCAAATTCTCTTGTCCAACAAAAAGCCTAATGTAATCATATATCTGATACTAAAAATATTTCTCTATTTTACATGGCTTTAGTTTCAACATACGCCCTTTGTTTAGAATTTCACCCCTGTGCAATAGTGCGAAACTGTGGAGCAGAACCTTAAAGAGAAAACAAGAGTGATCTCCCCCTGGATTTCACTCAGGCAAAATAATCTGGAGTCTATCCTGAGTTGAATGAACAAAAACCACAAGACTCTATTTTCAACCAGTAAAAAGATACAGCATGGCCTTCCTGATTGCCGAATAGCTTTTTCAGCCAATTTTACCCGATTTTCACAACCACACCACCCCCCCCCCCCCCGATTTCTCTGAGCCACTTCAGATAGTATTTTTGTTATTACCACCAGCCACATTGAGTACCCAGGTCCTGCCAATAGCACTGTTAAATACAATCAAAATGTAAAACAATAAGAACTAATAACCATAGCTTTGGGGGGGGGGGGGTTGCTCTCTAGATATGAAAGCATGAACAGCTTGACGGACGGATGACACACAGACATGACACCAATGACCAAATGAAAAAGTAGACACCATGACTGCAAATCTCTGGTCAACAGTAACAACCAGGCTGTCCATAACTGCATAAATCTGTCATAAATACAAGGCTCGGTGTTTAGGAAAGGCAGTGCTCTACCTTTATGTTTTTGAAATCTTGACGAAAATTCAAAACAAGTGCGAAATTAGGCTACATCAATAAATTTCTCAAAATTCCACTTATTTCCTTCCAGTTGTGCTGAGATATCACTTGATGAATGTCAACTACTACTAACAATAGCACACAAACCAGAAATAATGAAAAGTTTTTTGAAAAATGGTGTATTTATAACTCAAACACAAAGAAGGAACTTCCTGGTTCAAGAATTGACACCGTCGGCAGAATGCTCTTTAAGGTTCCGCTCCACAGTTTTCCAGGCATTTCCAAATGTGACATGCCATACACTCTCTTCAAATGCAAATATCCTGTAACTTAGTTACCAAACCCATTACATGTGTTACATTTCCCAAATCCACAAAAAACATATAACACTATCTGACTAAGAAGAAATAAACAATCTGAATGTGGGTGGAATTATTTATTGTCAAAGGCAAGACTTCAACCTGAAAAATTGCCTGAAAAAATACCGAAACCAGTCATTTTCAGCCACCTAGCAGCCTCAAAAGCAGAATTTTCCCACCAACCCCGCCTACCCACCCCTGGAGCAGAGCATCCCTTGTTTCTAAAATGCAAAAAAAAAATTTATGTTTCCGTCTCATTTTTTAGTTACCTGTCTGGTAACAAACCCGTGTAAAAATGACATTTAAAAAAATAGCCAATTTTTCGAAGCCACTGTTTCCCATAATTCATCTGGGAATTTACCCCTCTGTATCAGACTCCAACTTTGAGACCAAAACTTCAAATTCTCTTGTCCAACAAAAAGCCTAATGTAATCATATATCTGATACTAAAAATATATCTCTATTTTACATGGCCTTAGTTTCAACATATGCCCTATGTTTAGAATTTCACCCCTGTGCAATAGTGCGAAACTGCAGAGTCAGAGTGGAACCTTAAAGAGAAAACAAGAGTGATCTCCCCTTGGATTTCACTCAGGCAAAAGAATCTGGAGTTTATCCTGAGTTGAATGAACAAAAACCACAAGCCTCTATTTTCAACCAGTAAAAAGATACAGCATGGCCTTTCTGGTTGCCGAATAGCTTTTGCAGCCAGTTTTTGCCTGATTTTCACAACCACACCACTCCACCTCAACCCTCAGATTTCTCTAAGCCAATTCAGAGAGCATTTTTGTTATTACCACCAGCCACATTGACTAACCAGGTCCTGCCAATAGCACTGTTAAATACAATCAAAATATAAAAAAATAAGCAGTAATAACCATAGCTGCGGGGGGGGGGGGGGGGTGTTGCTCTCTAGATATGAAAGCGTAAACAGCTTGACGGACGGACGGATGACACACAGACATGACACCAATGACCAAAATGAAAAAGTAGACACCGTGACTGCAAATCTCTGGTCAACAATAACATCCAGGCTGTCCATAACTGCATATATTTGCCATGAATACAAGGTTCGGGGTTTAGGAAAGGCAGTGCTCTTCCTTAATGTTTTCGAAATCTTGACGAAAATTCAAAACAAGTGCGAAATTAGGCTACATCAATAAATTTCTCCAAATTTCAACTTATTTCCAACCAGTTGTGCTGAGATATCACTTGATGAATGTTAACTACTACTAACAATTGCACACAAACCCGAAATAATGAGAAGTTTTTTGAAAAATGGTGTATTTATAACTCAAACACAAATAAGGAACTTCGTGATTCAAGAATTGACACCGACGACAGAATGCTCTTTAAGGTTCCGCTCCACAGTTTTCCAGGCATTTCCAGGTATGACATGCCATACACTCTCTTCAAATGCAAATATTCTGTAGCTTAGTTATCTAACCAATAACATGTATTACATTTCCCAAATCCACAAAAAACATGTAACACTATCTGATTACGTAGAAATAAACAATCTGAATGTGGGTGGAATAATTTACTGTCAAAAGGCAAGACTTCAACCTGAAAAATTGCAAGAAAAAATGCCGAAACCAGTCATTTTTAGCCACCTAGCAGCCTCAAAAGCAGAATTTTCCCACCAACCCCACCTACCCACCCCTGGAGCAGAGCATCCCCTGTTTCTGAAATACAAAATTTTTTTGAAACGTTTCCGTCTCATTTTTTAGTTACCTGTCTGATAACAAACCCGTGTAAAATTACATTTTAAAAAATAGCCAATTTTTCGAAGCCACTGTTTCCCATAATTCATCTGGTAATTTACCCCTATGTATCAGACTCCAGCTTTGGGACCAAAACTTCAAATTCTATTGTCCAACAAAAAGCCTAATGTAATCATATATCTGATACTAAAAATATATCTCTATTTTACATTGCCTTAGTTTCAACATATGCCCTATGTTTAGAATTTCACCCCTGTGCAATAGTGCGAAACTGAGGAGCGGAACCATAGCAACCACGTGCTACTATAGAAACCAAGATGGCGGCCTCCAGTATACAAAATGGACGACGGAAACACGTATCACCCTAACAACGCGCGCTGCGCATGCGCACTCACATCACGTATCACTATGGGGATGACGTCACAACATGGCCGCTTACGCGGGTTACCATAACAACACAACATGGCGCCACTGGGTCACGTGACTATGACGTCACATGAGATCACCCATGAGATCATCCAAACAAGGCCTGTCCGGGTACATGACATACTACTGACGATATTCAGCAGCGATCAGTAATATCAGTTTCATGGTGCTGCAAAAGAAAGCACCTAAGGCTATCCATGAGGAACTAGTAGCAACATTAGGTGACAATGTTCTTGCCTATACTGCAGTAAAAAGAGTGGGCCATGCTTTTCAAGGCGAGGCGAGAGAGCATTGAAGACAATCCCCGCTGTGGACGGCCTTCAACTGCATTGACAGAGGAAAATGTGAATGCTGTGGAGAGGTTAGTGATGGGGGACAGACGTTTGTCAGTCAGACGTCTTGCTGCAGAAGTGAAGTTGTCTGTTGGATCCATTGAAAAAATCCTCCACGAGCGCCTAAACATGTTTAAGGTTTTAGCACGATGGGTACCACGATTGCTAACCCCAGAGCAAAAGAAAATTCACATGGAGACGTCCACGGAAATCATGACCCTTTTCAATACAGACTCCGAGGACTTCCTGACTCGACTCGTTACTCAAGATGAAACTTGGGTTCCGCACTTCGATCCAGAAAGCAAGGCTGAGTCCCATCAGTGGAAGCACCCAGGATTACCGCCACCAAAGTGCAGGGTCGCAAAATCAGTCGGCAAGGTCATAGTGACTGTCTTTTGGGATGCCTCTGGAATTCTGTTGGACTTTCTTGAGCGAGGGCGCACCATCAACGATGAATATTATGCATCACTTTTAGAGAATTACGAGCGGCCATTATTCAGAAGAGACAAGGCAAGGTAACGAAAGGCGTGTGTCTGCTCCAGTATAACGCCCCTGCCCATAAGAGTAGAGTGGTCATGAACAAAGTCATCCGCTGTGGGTTCGAGTTGTTGTCACACCCGCCTTATTCTCCGGACTTGGCACCTTCAGACTACCATCTCTTTCCTCACATAAAGAAACAGCTCTGTGGCCATGTGTTTGCGGATGATGATGAGACGAAAGATGCTGTTATGGAGGTTTTGGAGGGGTTTTCACAAGACTTTTTCAGAGAAGGGGTAGAAGCTCTAGCAAACCATTTGCAAAAATGTTTGTCTGTGAATGGTGTCTATGTTGAAAAATAAAACCTAGATATGCATTCATTTGATTTATAGCTCTTCCCCTTCATGGTCTGGCTGTGGACTTTTTGAATTCCCCTCGTATTGCATTAAGTTAAAATTCGGGCTCCAAAAGAGAGCCCAAATATTAACTCAGGGACCCGATTGGAACAAACTTGAATCTGCCCCCCCCCCCCCCCCCCCCGAGATGTTGTATACCAAAGAATCAAAAGATTTCAACTGGTGGATCTGAAGAAGATTTTTAAAGAATATTCCACATATTGCAATGAGTTAAAATTTGGGCTCCAATAGAGAGCCCAAATCTTAACCAAGGGACTCGATTTGAACAAACTTGAATCTGACCCCCCTAGAGATGTATAACAAATATAAAAAGATTTCAACTGGGATCTGAAGAAGATTTTTAAAGAATATTCCACATATTGCACTAAGTTAAAATTCGGACTCCAATAGAGAGCCCAACTCTTAATCCAGGGACTCGATTTGAACAAACTTGAATCTGATCCCCTAGAGATGTTGTATAACAAATAAGAAAAGATTCTGACTGGTGGATCTAAAGAAGATTTTTTTTAAATTTTTGAAAACATTTAAGGGTGCTATCAGACTTATGCCCCTTGTGGTGCTCCCTGTAGGCGTGGCGACTTTATGTGAACAAACTTGAATTGGCATATGATGAGGAATATGCACACCAAATGTGGTTCAATTTGATACAGGAGTTTGTGAGGAGATGTTGATAATGTAACGTTTACGCCGGATGGACGACGGACGGAAAGTGATTAGTAAGGTTCCGCTCCACAGTTTTCCAGGCATTTCCAAATGTGACATGCCATACACTCTCTTCAAATGCAAATATCCTGTAACTTAGTTACCAAACCCATTACATGTGTTACATTTCCCAAATCCACAAAAAACATATAACACTATCTGACTAAGTAGAAATAAACAATCTGAATGTGGGTGTAATTATTTATTGTCAAAGGCAAGACTTCAACCTGAAAAATTGCCTGAAAAAATACCGAAACCAGTCATTTTCAGCCACCTAGCAGCCTCAAAAGCAGAATTTTCCCACCAACCCCGCCTACCCACCCCTGGAGCAGAGCATCCCTTGTTTCTAAAATGCAAAAAAAAAAATTTATGTTTCCGTCTCATTTTTTAGTTATCTGTCTGGTAACAAACCCGTGTAAAAATTACATTTAAAAAAATAGCCAATTTTTCGAAGCCACTGTTTCCCATAATTCATCTGGGAATTTACCCCTATGTATCAGACTCCAACTTTGAGACCAAAACTTCAAATTCTCTTGTCCAACAAAAAGCCTAATGTAATCATATATCTGATACTAAAAATATTTCTCTATTTTACATGGCTTTAGTTTCAACATACGCCCTTTGTTCAGAATTTCACCCCTGTGCAATAGTGCGAAACTGTGGAGCAGAACCTTAAAGACAAAACAAGAGTGATCTCCCCCTGGATTTCACTCAGGCAAAATAATCTGGAGTCTATCCTGAGTTGAATGAACAAAAACCACAAGACTCTATTTTCAACCAGTAAAAAGATACAGCATGGCCTTCCTGATTGCCGAATAGCTTTTTCAGCCAATTTTACCCGATTTTCACAACCACACCACCCCCCCCCCCCCCGATTTCTCTGAGCCACTTCAGATAGTATTTTTGTTATTACCACCAGCCACATTGAGTACCCAGGTCCTGCCAATAGCACTGTTAAATACAATCAAAATGTAAAACAATAAGAACTAATAACCATAGCTTTGGGGGGGGGGGGGGGGTTGCTCTCTAGATATGAAAGCATGAACAGCTTGACGGACGGATGACACACAGACATGACACCAATGACCAAATGAAAAAGTAGACACCATGACTGCAAATCTCTGGTCAACAGTAACAACCAGGCTGTCCATAACTGCATAAATCTGTCATAAATACAAGGCTCGGTGTTTAGGAAAGGCAGTGCTCTACCTTTATGTTTTTGAAATCTTGACGAAAATTCAAAACAAGTGCGAAATTAGGCTACATCAATAAATTTCTCAAAATTCCACTTATTTCCTTCCAGTTGTGCTGAGATATCACTTGATGAATGTCAACTACTACTAACAATAGCACACAAACCAGAAATAATGAAAAGTTTTTTGAAAAATGGTGTATTTATAACTCAAACACAAAGAAGGAACTTCCTGGTTCAAGAATTGACACCGTCGGCAGAATGCTCTTTAAGGTTCCGCTCCACAGTTTTCCAGGCATTTCCAAATGTGACATGCCATACACTCTCTTCAAATGCAAATATCCTGTAACTTAGTTACCAAACCCATTACATGTGTTACATTTCCCAAATCCACAAAAAACATATAACACTATCTGACTAAGAAGAAATAAACAATCTGAATGTGGGTGGAATTATTTATTGTCAAAGGCAAGACTTCAACCTGAAAAATTGCCTGAAAAAATACCGAAACCAGTCATTTTCAGCCACCTAGCAGCCTCAAAAGCAGAATTTTCCCACCAACCCCGCCTACCCACCCCTGGAGCAGAGCATCCCTTGTTTCTAAAATGCAAAAAAAAAATTTATGTTTCCGTCTCATTTTTTAGTTACCTGTCTGGTAACAAACCCGTGTAAAAATGACATTTAAAAAAATAGCCAATTTTTCGAAGCCACTGTTTCCCATAATTCATCTGGGAATTTACCCCTCTGTATCAGACTCCAACTTTGAGACCAAAACTTCAAATTCTCTTGTCCAACAAAAAGCCTAATGTAATCATATATCTGATACTAAAAATATTTCTCTATTTTACATGGCTTTAGTTTCAACATACGCCCTTTGTTTAGAATTTCACCCCTGTGCAATAGTGCGAAACTGTGGAGCAGAACCTTAAAGACAAAACAAGAGTGATCTCCCCCTGGATTTCACTCAGGCAAAATAATCTGGAGTCTATCCTGAGTTGAATGAACAAAAACCACAAGACTCTATTTTCAACCAGTAAAAAGATACAGCATGGCCTTCCTGATTGCCGAATAGCTTTTTCAGCCAATTTTACCCGATTTTCACAACCACACCACCCCCCCCCCCCCCCCGATTTCTCTGAGCCACTTCAGATAGTATTTTTGTTATTACCACCAGCCACATTGAGTACCCAGGTCCTGCCAATAGCACTGTTAAATACAATCAAAATGTAAAACAATAAGAACTAATAACCATAGCTTTGGGGGGGGGGGGGGGGTTGCTCTCTAGATATGAAAGCATGAACAGCTTGACGGACGGATGACACACAGACATGACACCAATGACCAAATGAAAAAGTAGACACCATGACTGCAAATCTCTGGTCAACAGTAACAACCAGGCTGTCCATAACTGCATAAATCTGTCATAAATACAAGGCTCGGTGTTTAGGAAAGGCAGTGCTCTACCTTTATGTTTTTGAAATCTTGACGAAAATTCAAAACAAGTGCGAAATTAGGCTACATCAATAAATTTCTCAAAATTCCACTTATTTCCTTCCAGTTGTGCTGAGATATCACTTGATGAATGTCAGCTACTACTAACAATAGCACACAAACCAGAAATAATGAAAAGTTTTTTGAAAAATGGTGTATTTATAACTCAAACACAAAGAAGGAACTTCCTGGTTCAAGAATTGACACCGTCGGCAGAATGCTCTTTAAGGTTCCGCTCCACAGTTTTCCAGGCATTTCCAAATGTGACATGCCATACACTCTCTTCAAATGCAAATATCCTGTAACTTAGTTACCAAACCCATTACATGTGTTACATTTCCCAAATCCACAAAAAACATATAACACTATCTGACTAAGAAGAAATAAACAATCTGAATGTGGGTGGAATTATTTATTGTCAAAGGCAAGACTTCAACCTGAAAAATTGCCTGAAAAAATACCGAAACCAGTCATTTTCAGCCACCTAGCAGCCTCAAAAGCAGAATTTTCCCACCAACCCCGCCTACCCACCCCTGGAGCAGAGCATCCCTTGTTTCTAAAATGCAAAAAAAAAATTTATGTTTCCGTCTCATTTTTTAGTTACCTGTCTGGTAACAAACCCGTGTAAAAATGACATTTAAAAAAATAGCCAATTTTTCGAAGCCACTGTTTCCCATAATTCATCTGGGAATTTACCCCTCTGTATCAGACTCCAACTTTGAGACCAAAACTTCAAATTCTCTTGTCCAACAAAAAGCCTAATGTAATCATATATCTGATACTAAAAATATATCTCTATTTTACATGGCCTTAGTTTCAACATATGCCCTATGTTTAGAATTTCACCCCTGTGCAATAGTGCGAAACTGCAGAGTGGAACCTTAAAGAGAAAACAAGAGTGATCTCCCCTTGGATTTCACTCAGGCAAAAGAATCTGGAGTTTATCCTGAGTTGAATGAACAAAAACCACAAGCCTCTATTTTCAACCAGTAAAAAGATACAGCATGGCCTTTCTGGTTGCCGAATAGCTTTTGCAGCCAGTTTTTGCCTGATTTTCACAACCACACCACTCCACCTCAACCCTCAGATTTCTCTAAGCCAATTCAGAGAGCATTTTTGTTATTACCACCAGCCACATTGACTAACCAGGTCCTGCCAATAGCACTGTTAAATACAATCAAAATATAAAAAAATAAGCAGTAATAACCATAGCTGCGGGGGGGGGGGGGGGGGTGTTGCTCTCTAGATATGAAAGCGTAAACAGCTTGACGGACGGACGGATGACACACAGACATGACACCAATGACCAAAATGAAAAAGTAGACACCGTGACTGCAAATCTCTGGTCAACAATAACATCCAGGCTGTCCATAACTGCATATATTTGCCATGAATACAAGGTTCGGGGTTTAGGAAAGGCAGTGCTCTTCCTTAATGTTTTCGAAATCTTGACGAAAATTCAAAACAAGTGCGAAATTAGGCTACATCAATAAATTTCTCCAAATTTCAACTTATTTCCAACCAGTTGTGCTGAGATATCACTTGATGAATGTTAACTACTACTAACAATTGCACACAAACCCGAAATAATGAGAAGTTTTTTGAAAAATGGTGTATTTATAACTCAAACACAAATAAGGAACTTCGTGATTCAAGAATTGACACCGACGACAGAATGCTCTTTAAGGTTCCGCTCCACAGTTTTCCAGGCATTTCCAGATATGACATGCCATACACTCTCTTCAAATGCAAATATTCTGTAGCTTAGTTATCTAACCAATAACATGTATTACATTTCCCAAATCCACAAAAAACATGTAACACTATCTGATTACGTAGAAATAAACAATCTGAATGTGGGTGGAATAATTTACTGTCAAAAGGCAAGACTTCAACCTGAAAAATTGCAAGAAAAAATGCCGAAACCAGTCATTTTTAGCCACCTAGCAGCCTCAAAAGCAGAATTTTCCCACCAACCCCACCTACCCACCCCTGGAGCAGAGCATCCCCTGTTTCTGAAATACAAAATTTTTTTGAAACGTTTCCGTCTCATTTTTTAGTTACCTGTCTGATAACAAACCCGTGTAAAATTACATTTTAAAAAATAGCCAATTTTTCGAAGCCACTGTTTCCCATAATTCATCTGGTAATTTACCCCTATGTATCAGACTCCAGCTTTGGGACCAAAACTTCAAATTCTATTGTCCAACAAAAAGCCTAATGTAATCATATATCTGATACTAAAAATATATCTCTATTTTACATTGCCTTAGTTTCAACATATGCCCTATGTTTAGAATTTCACCCCTGTGCAATAGTGCGAAACTGTAGAGCGGAACCATAGCAACCACGTGCTACTATAGAAACCAAGATGGCGGCCTCCAGTATACAAAATGGACGACGGAAACACGTATCACCCTAACAACGCGCGCTGCGCATGCGCACTCACATCACGTATCACTATGGGGATGACGTCACAACATGGCCGCTTACGCGGGTTACCATAACAACACAACATGGCGCCACTGGGTCACGTGACTATGACGTCACATGAGATCACCCATGAGATCATCCAAACAAGGCCTGTCCGGGTACATGACATACTACTGACGATATTCAGCAGCGATCAGTAATATCAGTTTCATGGTGCTGCAAAAGAAAGCACCTAAGGCTATCCATGAGGAACTAGTAGCAACATTAGGTGACAATGTTCTTGCCTATACTGCAGTAAAAAGAGTGGGCCATGCTTTTCAAGGCGAGGCGAGAGAGCATTGAAGACAATCCCCGCTGTGGACGGCCTTCAACTGCATTGACAGAGGAAAATGTGAATGCTGTGGAGAGGTTAGTGATGGGGGACAGACGTTTGTCAGTCAGACGTCTTGCTGCAGAAGTGAAGTTGTCTGTTGGATCCATTGAAAAAATCCTCCACGAGCGCCTAAACATGTTTAAGGTTTTAGCACGATGGGTACCACGATTGCTAACCCCAGAGCAAAAGAAAATTCACATGGAGACGTCCACGGAAATCATGACCCTTTTCAATACAGACTCCGAGGACTTCCTGACTCGACTCGTTACTCAAGATGAAACTTGGGTTCCGCACTTCGATCCAGAAAGCAAGGCTGAGTCCCATCAGTGGAAGCACCCAGGATTACCGCCACCAAAGTGCAGGGTCGCAAAATCAGTCGGCAAGGTCATAGTGACTGTCTTTTGGGATGCCTCTGGAATTCTGTTGGACTTTCTTGAGCGAGGGCGCACCATCAACGATGAATATTATGCATCACTTTTAGAGAATTACGAGCGGCCATTATTCAGAAGAGACAAGGCAAGGTAACGAAAGGCGTGTGTCTGCTCCAGTATAACGCCCCTGCCCATAAGAGTAGAGTGGTCATGAACAAAGTCATCCGCTGTGGGTTCGAGTTGTTGTCACACCCGCCTTATTCTCCGGACTTGGCACCTTCAGACTACCATCTCTTTCCTCACATAAAGAAACAGCTCTGTGGCCATGTGTTTGCGGATGATGATGAGACGAAAGATGCTGTTATGGAGGTTTTGGAGGGGTTTTCACAAGACTTTTTCAGAGAAGGGGTAGAAGCTCTAGCAAACCATTTGCAAAAATGTTTGTCTGTGAATGGTGTCTATGTTGAAAAATAAAACCTAGATATGCATTCATTTGATTTATAGCTCTTCCCCTTCATGGTCTGGCTGTGGACTTTTTGAATTCCCCTCGTATTGCATTAAGTTAAAATTCGGGCTCCAAAAGAGAGCCCAAATATTAACTCAGGGACCCGATTGGAACAAACTTGAATCTGCCCCCCCCCCCCCCCCCCCCGAGATGTTGTATACCAAAGAATCAAAAGATTTCAACTGGTGGATCTGAAGAAGATTTTTAAAGAATATTCCACATATTGCAATGAGTTAAAATTTGGGCTCCAATAGAGAGCCCAAATCTTAACCAAGGGACTCGATTTGAACAAACTTGAATCTGACCCCCCTAGAGATGTATAACAAATATAAAAAGATTTCAACTGGGATCTGAAGAAGATTTTTAAAGAATATTCCACATATTGCACTAAGTTAAAATTCGGACTCCAATAGAGAGCCCAACTCTTAATCCAGGGACTCGATTTGAACAAACTTGAATCTGATCCCCTAGAGATGTTGTATAACAAATAAGAAAAGATTCTGACTGGTGGATCTAAAGAAGATTTTTTTTAAATTTTTGAAAACATTTAAGGGTGCTATCAGACTTATGCCCCTTGTGGTGCTCCCTGTAGGCGTGGCGACTTTATGTGAACAAACTTGAATTGGCATATGATGAGGAATATGCACACCAAATGTGGTTCAATTTGATACAGGAGTTTGTGAGGAGATGTTGATAATGTAACGTTTACGCCGGATGGACGACGGACGGAAAGTGATTAGTAAGGTTCCGCTCCACAGTTTTCCAGGCATTTCCAAATGTGACATGCCATACACTCTCTTCAAATGCAAATATCCTGTAACTTAGTTACCAAACCCATTACATGTGTTACATTTCCCAAATCCACAAAAAACATATAACACTATCTGACTAAGAAGAAATAAACAATCTGAATGTGGGTGGAATTATTTATTGTCAAAGGCAAGACTTCAACCTGAAAAATTGCCTGAAAAAATACCGAAACCAGTCATTTTCAGCCACCTAGCAGCCTCAAAAGCAGAATTTTCCCACCAACCCCGCCTACCCACCCCTGGAGCAGAGCATCCCTTGTTTCTAAAATGCAAAAAAAAAATTTATGTTTCCGTCTCATTTTTTAGTTACCTGTCTGGTAACAAACCCGTGTAAAAATGACATTTAAAAAAATAGCCAATTTTTCGAAGCCACTGTTTCCCATAATTCATCTGGGAATTTACCCCTCTGTATCAGACTCCAACTTTGAGACCAAAACTTCAAATTCTCTTGTCCAACAAAAAGCCTAATGTAATCATATATCTGATACTAAAAATATTTCTCTATTTTACATGGCTTTAGTTTCAACATACGCCCTTTGTTTAGAATTTCACCCCTGTGCAATAGTGCGAAACTGTGGAGCAGAACCTTAAAGAGAAAACAAGAGTGATCTCCCCCTGGATTTCACTCAGGCAAAATAATCTGGAGTCTATCCTGAGTTGAATGAACAAAAACCACAAGACTCTATTTTCAACCAGTAAAAAGATACAGCATGGCCTTCCTGATTGCCGAATAGCTTTTTCAGCCAATTTTACCCGATTTTCACAACCACACCACCCCCCCCCCCCCCCGATTTCTCTGAGCCACTTCAGATAGTATTTTTGTTATTACCACCAGCCACATTGAGTACCCAGGTCCTGCCAATAGCACTGTTAAATACAATCAAAATGTAAAACAATAAGAACTAATAACCATAGCTTTGGGGGGGGGGGTTGCTCTCTAGATATGAAAGCATGAACAGCTTGACGGACGGATGACACACAGACATGACACCAATGACCAAATGAAAAAGTAGACACCATGACTGCAAATCTCTGGTCAACAGTAACAACCAGGCTGTCCATAACTGCATAAATCTGTCATAAATACAAGGCTCGGTGTTTAGGAAAGGCAGTGCTCTACCTTTATGTTTTTGAAATCTTGACGAAAATTCAAAACAAGTGCGAAATTAGGCTACATCAATAAATTTCTCAAAATTCCACTTATTTCCTTCCAGTTGTGCTGAGATATCACTTGATGAATGTCAGCTACTACTAACAATAGCACACAAACCAGAAATAATGAAAAGTTTTTTGAAAAATGGTGTATTTATAACTCAAACACAAAGAAGGAACTTCCTGGTTCAAGAATTGACACCGTCGGCAGAATGCTCTTTAAGGTTCCGCTCCACAGTTTTCCAGGCATTTCCAAATGTGACATGCCATACACTCTCTTCAAATGCAAATATCCTGTAACTTAGTTACCAAACCCATTACATGTGTTACATTTCCCAAATCCACAAAAAACATATAACACTATCTGACTAAGAAGAAATAAACAATCTGAATGTGGGTGGAATTATTTATTGTCAAAGGCAAGACTTCAACCTGAAAAATTGCCTGAAAAAATACCGAAACCAGTCATTTTCAGCCACCTAGCAGCCTCAAAAGCAGAATTTTCCCACCAACCCCGCCTACCCACCCCTGGAGCAGAGCATCCCTTGTTTCTAAAATGCAAAAAAAAAATTTATGTTTCCGTCTCATTTTTTAGTTACCTGTCTGGTAACAAACCCGTGTAAAAATGACATTTAAAAAAATAGCCAATTTTTCGAAGCCACTGTTTCCCATAATTCATCTGGGAATTTACCCCTCTGTATCAGACTCCAACTTTGAGACCAAAACTTCAAATTCTCTTGTCCAACAAAAAGCCTAATGTAATCATATATCTGATACTAAAAATATATCTCTATTTTACATGGCCTTAGTTTCAACATATGCCCTATGTTTAGAATTTCACCCCTGTGCAATAGTGCGAAACTGCAGAGTGGAACCTTAAAGAGAAAACAAGAGTGATCTCCCCTTGGATTTCACTCAGGCAAAAGAATCTGGAGTTTATCCTGAGTTGAATGAACAAAAACCACAAGCCTCTATTTTCAACCAGTAAAAAGATACAGCATGGCCTTTCTGGTTGCCGAATAGCTTTTGCAGCCAGTTTTTGCCTGATTTTCACAACCACACCACTCCACCTCAACCCTCAGATTTCTCTAAGCCAATTCAGAGAGCATTTTTGTTATTACCACCAGCCACATTGACTAACCAGGTCCTGCCAATAGCACTGTTAAATACAATCAAAATATAAAAAAATAAGCAGTAATAACCATAGCTGCGGGGGGGGGGGGTGTTGCTCTCTAGATATGAAAGCGTAAACAGCTTGACGGACGGACGGATGACACACAGACATGACACCAATGACCAAAATGAAAAAGTAGACACCGTGACTGCAAATCTCTGGTCAACAATAACATCCAGGCTGTCCATAACTGCATATATTTGCCATGAATACAAGGTTCGGGGTTTAGGAAAGGCAGTGCTCTTCCTTAATGTTTTCGAAATCTTGACGAAAATTCAAAACAAGTGCGAAATTAGGCTACATCAATAAATTTCTCCAAATTTCAACTTATTTCCAACCAGTTGTGCTGAGATATCACTTGATGAATGTTAACTACTACTAACAATTGCACACAAACCCGAAATAATGAGAAGTTTTTTGAAAAATGGTGTATTTATAACTCAAACACAAATAAGGAACTTCGTGATTCAAGAATTGACACCGACGACAGAATGCTCTTTAAGGTTCCGCTCCACAGTTTTCCAGGCATTTCCAGATATGACATGCCATACACTCTCTTCAAATGCAAATATTCTGTAGCTTAGTTATCTAACCAATAACATGTATTACATTTCCCAAATCCACAAAAAACATGTAACACTATCTGATTACGTAGAAATAAACAATCTGAATGTGGGTGGAATAATTTACTGTCAAAAGGCAAGACTTCAACCTGAAAAATTGCAAGAAAAAATGCCGAAACCAGTCATTTTTAGCCACCTAGCAGCCTCAAAAGCAGAATTTTCCCACCAACCCCACCTACCCACCCCTGGAGCAGAGCATCCCCTGTTTCTGAAATACAAAATTTTTTTGAAACGTTTCCGTCTCATTTTTTAGTTACCTGTCTGATAACAAACCCGTGTAAAATTACATTTTAAAAAATAGCCAATTTTTCGAAGCCACTGTTTCCCATAATTCATCTGGTAATTTACC
Source organism: Pictodentalium vernedei (assembly GCA_031216915.1). Lineage (NCBI taxonomy): Eukaryota > Metazoa > Mollusca > Scaphopoda > Dentaliida > Dentaliidae > Pictodentalium > Pictodentalium vernedei. The sequence goes on from CM062296.1 coordinate 561,273,193, forward strand.
CCTATGTATCAGACTCCAGCTTTGGGACCAAAACTTCAAATTCTATTGTCCAACAAAAAGCCTAATGTAATCATATATCTGATACTAAAAATATATCTCTATTTTACATTGCCTTAGTTTCAACATATGCCCTATGTTTAGAATTTCACCCCTGTGCAATAGTGCGAAACTGTAGAGCGGAACCATAGCAACCACGTGCTACTATAGAAACCAAGATGGCGGCCTCCAGTATACAAAATGGACGACGGAAACACGTATCACCCTAACAACGCGCGCTGCGCATGCGCACTCACATCACGTATCACTATGGGGATGACGTCACAACATGGCCGCTTACGCGGGTTACCATAACAACACAACATGGCGCCACTGGGTCACGTGACTATGACGTCACATGAGATCACCCATGAGATCATCCAAACAAGGCCTGTCCGGGTACATGACATACTACTGACGATATTCAGCAGCGATCAGTAATATCAGTTTCATGGTGCTGCAAAAGAAAGCACCTAAGGCTATCCATGAGGAACTAGTAGCAACATTAGGTGACAATGTTCTTGCCTATACTGCAGTAAAAAGAGTGGGCCATGCTTTTCAAGGCGAGGCGAGAGAGCATTGAAGACAATCCCCGCTGTGGACGGCCTTCAACTGCATTGACAGAGGAAAATGTGAATGCTGTGGAGAGGTTAGTGATGGGGGACAGACGTTTGTCAGTCAGACGTCTTGCTGCAGAAGTGAAGTTGTCTGTTGGATCCATTGAAAAAATCCTCCACGAGCGCCTAAACATGTTTAAGGTTTTAGCACGATGGGTACCACGATTGCTAACCCCAGAGCAAAAGAAAATTCACATGGAGACGTCCACGGAAATCATGACCCTTTTCAATACAGACTCCGAGGACTTCCTGACTCGACTCGTTACTCAAGATGAAACTTGGGTTCCGCACTTCAATCCAGAAAGCAAGGCTGAGTCCCATCAGTGGAAGCACCCAGGATTACCGCCACCAAAGTGCAGGGTCGCAAAATCAGTCGGCAAGGTCATAGTGACTGTCTTTTGGGATGCCTCTGGAATTCTGTTGGACTTTCTTGAGCGAGGGCGCACCATCAACGATGAATATTATGCATCACTTTTAGAGAATTACGAGCGGCCATTATTCAGAAGAGACAAGGCAAGGTAACGAAAGGCGTGTGTCTGCTCCAGTATAACGCCCCTGCCCATAAGAGTAGAGTGGTCATGAACAAAGTCATCCGCTGTGGGTTCGAGTTGTTGTCACACCCGCCTTATTCTCCGGACTTGGCACCTTCAGACTACCATCTCTTTCCTCACATAAAGAAACAGCTCTGTGGCCATGTGTTTGCGGATGATGATGAGACGAAAGATGCTGTTATGGAGGTTTTGGAGGGGTTTTCACAAGACTTTTTCAGAGAAGGGGTAGAAGCTCTAGCAAACCATTTGCAAAAATGTTTGTCTGTGAATGGTGTCTATGTTGAAAAATAAAACCTAGATATGCATTCATTTGATTTATAGCTCTTCCCCTTCATGGTCTGGCTGTGGACTTTTTGAATTCCCCTCGTATTGCATTAAGTTAAAATTCGGGCTCCAAAAGAGAGCCCAAATATTAACTCAGGGACCCGATTGGAACAAACTTGAATCTGCCCCCCCCCCCCCCCGAGATGTTGTATACCAAAGAATCAAAAGATTTCAACTGGTGGATCTGAAGAAGATTTTTAAAGAATATTCCACATATTGCAATGAGTTAAAATTTGGGCTCCAATAGAGAGCCCAAATCTTAACCAAGGGACTCGATTTGAACAAACTTGAATCTGACCCCCCTAGAGATGTATAACAAATATAAAAAGATTTCAACTGGGATCTGAAGAAGATTTTTAAAGAATATTCCACATATTGCACTAAGTTAAAATTCGGACTCCAATAGAGAGCCCAACTCTTAATCCAGGGACTCGATTTGAACAAACTTGAATCTGATCCCCTAGAGATGTTGTATAACAAATAAGAAAAGATTCTGACTGGTGGATCTAAAGAAGATTTTTTTTAAATTTTTGAAAACATTTAAGGGTGCTATCAGACTTATGCCCCTTGTGGTGCTCCCTGTAGGCGTGGCGACTTTATGTGAACAAACTTGAATTGGCATATGATGAGGAATATGCACACCAAATGTGGTTCAATTTGATACAGGAGTTTGTGAGGAGATGTTGATAATGTAACGTTTACGCCGGATGGACGACGGACGGAAAGTGATTAGTAAGGTTCCGCTCCACAGTTTTCCAGGCATTTCCAAATGTGACATGCCATACACTCTCTTCAAATGCAAATATCCTGTAACTTAGTTACCAAACCCATTACATGTGTTACATTTCCCAAATCCACAAAAAACATATAACACTATCTGACTAAGAAGAAATAAACAATCTGAATGTGGGTGGAATTATTTATTGTCAAAGGCAAGACTTCAACCTGAAAAATTGCCTGAAAAAATACCGAAACCAGTCATTTTCAGCCACCTAGCAGCCTCAAAAGCAGAATTTTCCCACCAACCCCGCCTACCCACCCCTGGAGCAGAGCATCCCTTGTTTCTAAAATGCAAAAAAAAAATTTATGTTTCCGTCTCATTTTTTAGTTACCTGTCTGGTAACAAACCCGTGTAAAAATGACATTTAAAAAAATAGCCAATTTTTCGAAGCCACTGTTTCCCATAATTCATCTGGGAATTTACCCCTCTGTATCAGACTCCAACTTTGAGACCAAAACTTCAAATTCTCTTGTCCAACAAAAAGCCTAATGTAATCATATATCTGATACTAAAAATATATCTCTATTTTACATGGCCTTAGTTTCAACATATGCCCTATGTTTAGAATTTCACCCCTGTGCAATAGTGCGAAACTGCAGAGTGGAACCTTAAAGAGAAAACAAGAGTGATCTCCCCTTGGATTTCACTCAGGCAAAAGAATCTGGAGTTTATCCTGAGTTGAATGAACAAAAACCACAAGCCTCTATTTTCAACCAGTAAAAAGATACAGCATGGCCTTTCTGGTTGCCGAATAGCTTTTGCAGCCAGTTTTTGCCTGATTTTCACAACCACACCACTCCACCTCAACCCTCAGATTTCTCTAAGCCAATTCAGAGAGCATTTTTGTTATTACCACCAGCCACATTGACTAACCAGGTCCTGCCAATAGCACTGTTAAATACAATCAAAATATAAAAAAATAAGCAGTAATAACCATAGCTGCGGGGGGGGGGGGGGGGGTGTTGCTCTCTAGATATGAAAGCGTAAACAGCTTGACGGACGGACGGATGACACACAGACATGACACCAATGACCAAAATGAAAAAGTAGACACCGTGACTGCAAATCTCTGGTCAACAATAACATCCAGGCTGTCCATAACTGCATATATTTGCCATGAATACAAGGTTCGGGGTTTAGGAAAGGCAGTGCTCTTCCTTAATGTTTTCGAAATCTTGACGAAAATTCAAAACAAGTGCGAAATTAGGCTACATCAATAAATTTCTCCAAATTTCAACTTATTTCCAACCAGTTGTGCTGAGATATCACTTGATGAATGTTAACTACTACTAACAATTGCACACGAACCCGAAATAATGAGAAGTTTTTTGAAAAATGGTGTATTTATAACTCAAACACAAATAAGGAACTTCGTGATTCAAGAATTGACACCGACGACAGAATGCTCTTTAAGGTTCCGCTCCACAGTTTTCCAGGCATTTCCAGATATGACATGCCATACACTCTCTTCAAATGCAAATATTCTGTAGCTTAGTTATCTAACCAATAACATGTATTACATTTCCCAAATCCACAAAAAACATGTAACACTATCTGATTACGTAGAAATAAACAATCTGAATGTGGGTGGAATAATTTACTGTCAAAAGGCAAGACTTCAACCTGAAAAATTGCAAGAAAAAATGCCGAAACCAGTCATTTTTAGCCACCTAGCAGCCTCAAAAGCAGAATTTTCCCACCAACCCCACCTACCCACCCCTGGAGCAGAGCATCCCCTGTTTCTGAAATACAAAATTTTTTTGAAACGTTTCCGTCTCATTTTTTAGTTACCTGTCTGATAACAAACCCGTGTAAAATTACATTTTAAAAAATAGCCAATTTTTCGAAGCCACTGTTTCCCATAATTCATCTGGTAATTTACCCCTATGTATCAGACTCCAGCTTTGGGACCAAAACTTCAAATTCTATTGTCCAACAAAAAGCCTAATGTAATCATATATCTGATACTAAAAATATATCTCTATTTTACATTGCCTTAGTTTCAACATATGCCCTATGTTTAGAATTTCACCCCTGTGCAATAGTGCGAAACTGTAGAGCGGAACCATAGCAACCACGTGCTACTATAGAAACCAAGATGGCGGCCTCCAGTATACAAAATGGACGACGGAAACACGTATCACCCTAACAACGCGCGCTGCGCATGCGCACTCACATCACGTATCACTATGGGGATGACGTCACAACATGGCCGCTTACGCGGGTTACCATAACAACACAACATGGCGCCACTGGGTCACGTGACTATGACGTCACATGAGATCACCCATGAGATCATCCAAACAAGGCCTGTCCGGGTACATGACATACTACTGACGATATTCAGCAGCGATCAGTAATATCAGTTTCATGGTGCTGCAAAAGAAAGCACCTAAGGCTATCCATGAGGAACTAGTAGCAACATTAGGTGACAATGTTCTTGCCTATACTGCAGTAAAAAGAGTGGGCCATGCTTTTCAAGGCGAGGCGAGAGAGCATTGAAGACAATCCCCGCTGTGGACGGCCTTCAACTGCATTGACAGAGGAAAATGTGAATGCTGTGGAGAGGTTAGTGATGGGGGACAGACGTTTGTCAGTCAGACGTCTTGCTGCAGAAGTGAAGTTGTCTGTTGGATCCATTGAAAAAATCCTCCACGAGCGCCTAAACATGTTTAAGGTTTTAGCACGATGGGTACCACGATTGCTAACCCCAGAGCAAAAGAAAATTCACATGGAGACGTCCACGGAAATCATGACCCTTTTCAATACAGACTCCGAGGACTTCCTGACTCGACTCGTTACTCAAGATGAAACTTGGGTTCCGCACTTCGATCCAGAAAGCAAGGCTGAGTCCCATCAGTGGAAGCACCCAGGATTACCGCCACCAAAGTGCAGGGTCGCAAAATCAGTCGGCAAGGTCATAGTGACTGTCTTTTGGGATGCCTCTGGAATTCTGTTGGACTTTCTTGAGCGAGGGCGCACCATCAACGATGCATATTATGCATCACTTTTAGAGAATTACGAGCGGCCATTATTCAGAAGAGACAAGGCAAGGTAACGAAAGGCGTGTGTCTGCTCCAGTATAACGCCCCTGCCCATAAGAGTAGAGTGGTCATGAACAAAGTCATCCGCTGTGGGTTCGAGTTGTTGTCACACCCGCCTTATTCTCCGGACTTGGCACCTTCAGACTACCATCTCTTTCCTCACATAAAGAAACAGCTCTGTGGCCATGTGTTTGCGGATGATGATGAGACGAAAGATGCTGTTATGGAGGTTTTGGAGGGGTTTTCACAAGACTTTTTCAGAGAAGGGGTAGAAGCTCTAGCAAACCATTTGCAAAAATGTTTGTCTGTGAATGGTGTCTATGTTGAAAAATAAAACCTAGATATGCATTCATTTGATTTATAGCTCTTCCCCTTCATGGTCTGGCTGTGGACTTTTTGAATTCCCCTCGTATTGCATTAAGTTAAAATTCGGGCTCCAAAAGAGAGCCCAAAATATTAACTCAGGGACCCGATTGGAACAAACTTGAATCTGCCCCCCCGAGATGTTGTATACCAAAGAATCAAAAGATTTCAAACTGGTGGATCTGAAGAAGATTTTAAAGAATATTCCACATATTGCAATGAGTTAAATTTGGGCTCCAATAGAGAGCCCAAATCTTAACCAAGGGACTCGATTTGAACAAACTTGAATCTGACCCCCCTAGAGATGTATAACAAATATTAAAAGATTTCAACTGGGATCTGAAGAAGATTTTTAAAGAATATTCCACATATTGCACTTAGTTAAAATTCGGACTCCAATAGAGAGCCCAACTCTTAATCCAGGGACTCGATTTGAACAAACTTGAATCTGATCCCCCTAGAGATGTTGTATAACAAATAAGAAAAGATTCTGACTGGTGGATCTAAAGAAGATTTTTTTTAAATTTTTGAAAACATTTAAGGGTGCTATCAGACTTATGCCCCTTGTGGTGCTCCCTGTAGGCGTGGCGACTTTATGTGAACAAACTTGAATTGGCATATGATGAGGAATATGCACACCAAATGTGGTTCAATTTGATACAGGAGTTTGTGAGGAGATGTTGATAATGTAACGTTTACGCCGGATGGACGACGGACGGAAAGTGATTAGTAAGGTTCCGCTCCACAGTTTTCCAGGCATTTCCAAATGTGACATGCCATACACTCTCTTCAAATGCAAATATCCTGTAACTTAGTTACCAAACCCATTACATGTGTTACATTTCCCAAATCCACAAAAAACATATAACACTATCTGACTAAGTAGAAATAAACAATCTGAATGTGGGTGGAATTATTTATTGTCAAAGGCAAGACTTCAACCTGAAAAATTGCCTGAAAAAATACCGAAACCAGTCATTTTCAGCCACCTAGCAGCCTCAAAAGCAGAATTTTCCCACCAACCCCGCCTACCCACCCCTGGAGCAGAGCATCCCTTGTTTCTAAAATGCAAAAAAAAAAAATTTATGTTTCCGTCTCATTTTTTAGTTATCTGTCTGGTAACAAACCCGTGTAAAAATTACATTTAAAAAAATAGCCAATTTTTCGAAGCCACTGTTTCCCATAATTCATCTGGGAATTTACCCCTATGTATCAGACTCCAACTTTGAGACCAAAACTTCAAATTCTCTTGTCCAACAAAAAGCCTAATGTAATCATATATCTGATACTAAAAATATTTCTCTATTTTACATGGCTTTAGTTTCAACATACGCCCTTTGTTTAGAATTTCACCCCTGTGCAATAGTGCGAAACTGTGGAGCAGAACCTTAAAGAGAAAACAAGAGTGATCTCCCCCTGGATTTCACTCAGGCAAAATAATCTGGAGTCTATCCTGAGTTGAATGAACAAAAACCACAAGACTCTATTTTCAACCAGTAAAAAGATACAGCATGGCCTTCCTGATTGCCGAATAGCTTTTTCAGCCAATTTTACCCGATTTTCACAACCACACCACCCCCCCCCCCCGATTTCTCTGAGCCACTTCAGATAGTATTTTTGTTATTACCACCAGCCACATTGAGTACCCAGGTCCTGCCAATAGCACTGTTAAATACAATCAAAATGTAAAACAATAAGAACTAATAACCATAGCTTTGGGGGGGGGGGGGGTTGCTCTCTAGATATGAAAGCATGAACAGCTTGACGGACGGATGACACACAGACATGACACCAATGACCAAATGAAAAAGTAGACACCATGACTGCAAATCTCTGGTCAACAGTAACAACCAGGCTGTCCATAACTGCATAAATCTGTCATAAATACAAGGCTCGGTGTTTAGGAAAGGCAGTGCTCTACCTTTATGTTTTTGAAATCTTGACGAAAATTCAAAACAAGTGCGAAATTAGGCTACATCAATAAATTTCTCAAAATTCCACTTATTTCCTTCCAGTTGTGCTGAGATATCACTTGATGAATGTCAACTACTACTAACAATAGCACACAAACCAGAAATAATGAAAAGTTTTTTGAAAAATGGTGTATTTATAACTCAAACACAAAGAAGGAACTTCCTGGTTCAAGAATTGACACCGTCGGCAGAATGCTCTTTAAGGTTCCGCTCCACAGTTTTCCAGGCATTTCCAAATGTGACATGCCATACACTCTCTTCAAATGCAAATATCCTGTAACTTAGTTACCAAACCCATTACATGTGTTACATTTCCCAAATCCACAAAAAACATATAACACTATCTGACTAAGAAGAAATAAACAATCTGAATGTGGGTGGAATTATTTATTGTCAAAGGCAAGACTTCAACCTGAAAAATTGCCTGAAAAAATACCGAAACCAGTCCAGTCATTTTCAGCCACCTAGCAGCCTCAAAAGCAGAATTTTCCACCAACCCCGCCTACCCACCCCTGGAGCAGAGCATCCCTTGTTTCTAAAATGCAAAAAAAAAATTTATGTTTCCGTCTCATTTTTTAGTTACCTGTCTGGTAACAAACCCGTGTAAAAATGACATTTAAAAAAATAAGCCAATTTTTCGAAGCCACTGTTTCCCATAATTCATCTGGGAATTTACCCCTCTGTATCAGACTCCAACTTTGAGACCAAAACTTCAAATTCTCTTGTCCAACAAAAAGCCTAATGTAATCATATATCTGATACTAAAAATATATCTCTATTTTACATGGCCTTAGTTTCACATATGCCCTATGTTTAGAATTTCACCCCTGTGCAATAGTGCGAAACTGCAGAGTGGAACCTTAAAGAGAAAACAAGAGTGATCTCCCCTCTGGATTTCACTCAGGCAAAAGAATCTGGAGTTTATCCTGAGTTGAATGAACAAAAACCACAAGCCTCTATTTTTCAACCAGTAAAAAGATACAGCATGGCCTTCTGGTTGCCGAATAGCTTTTGCAGCCAGTTTTTGCCTGATTTTCACAACCACACCACTCCACCTCAACCCTCAGATTTCTCTAAGCCAATTCAGAGAGCATTTTTGTTATTACCACCAGCCACATTGACTACCAGGTCCTGCCAATAGCACTGTTAAATACAATCAAAAATATAAAAAAATAAGCAGTAATAACCATAGCTGCGGGGGGGGGGGGGGGGGGTGTTGCTCTCCTAGATATCGAAAGCGTAAAACAGCTTGACGGACGGACGGATGACACACAGACATGACACCAATGACCAAAATGAAAAAGTAGACACCGTGACTGCAAATCTCTGGTCAACAATAACATCCAGGCTGTCCATAACTGCATATATTTGCCATGAATACAAGGTTCGGGGTTTAGGAAAGGCAGTGCTCTTCCTTAATGTTTTCGAAATCTTGACGAAAATTCAAAACAAGTGCGAAATTAGGCTACATCAATAAATTTCTCCAAATTTCAACTTATTTCCCAACCAGTTGTGCTGAGATATCACTTGATGAATGTTAACTACTACTAACAAATGCACACAAACCCGAAATAATGAGAAGTTTTTTGAAAAATGGTGTATTTATAACTCAAACACAAATAAGGAACTTCGTGATTCAAGAATTGACACCGACGACAAGAATGCTCTTTAAGGTTCCGCTCCACAGTTTTCCAGGCATTTCCAGATATGACATGCCATACACTCTCTTCAAATGCAAATATTCTGTAGCTTAGTTTATCTAACCAATAACATGTATTACATTTCCCAAATCCACAAAAAACATGTAACACTATCTGATTACGTAGAAATAAACAATCTGAATGTGGGTGGAATAATTTACTGTCAAAAGGCAAAGACTTCAACCTGAAAAATTGCAAGAAAAATGCCGAAACCAGTCATTTTTAGCCACCTAGCAGCCTCAAAAGCAGAATTGTCCCCACCAACCCCACCTACCCACCCCTGGAGCAGAGCATCCCCTGTTTCCTGAAATACAAAATTTTTTTGAAACGTTTCCGTCTCATTTTTTAGTTACCTGTCTGATAACAAACCCGTGTAAAATTACATTTTAAAAAATAGCCAATTTTTCGAAGCCACTGTTTCCCATAATTCATCTGGTAATTTACCCCTATGTATCAGACTCCAGCTTTGGGACCAAAACATCAAATTCTATTGTCCAACAAAAAGCCTAATGTAATCATATATCTGATACTAAAAATATATCTCTATTTTACATTGCCTTAGTTTCAACATATGCCCTATGTTTAGAATTTCACCCCTGTGCAATAGTGCGAAACTGTAGAGCGGAACCATAGCAACCACGTGCTACTATAGAAACCAAGATGGAGGCCTCCAGTATACAAAATGGACGACGGAAACACGTATCACCCTAACAACGCGCGCTGCGCATGCGCACTCACATCACGTATCACTATGGGGATGACGTCACAACATGGCCGCTTACGCGGGTTACCATAACAACACAACATGGCGCCACTGGTCACGTGACTATGACGTCACATGAGATCACCCATGAGATCATCCAAACAAGGCCTGTCCCGGGTACATGACATACTACTGACGATATTCAGCAGCGATCAGTAATATCAGTTTCATGGTGCTGCAAAGAAAGCACCTAAGGCTATCCATGAGGAACTAGTAGCAACATTAGGTGACAATGTTCATGCCTATACTGCAGTAAAAAGAGTGGGCCATGCTTTTCAAGGCGAGGCGAGAGAGCATTGAAGACAATCCCCGCTGTGGACGGCCTTCAACTGCATTGACAGAGGAAAATGTGAATGCTGTGGGAGAGGTTAGTGATGGGGGACAGACGTTTGTCAGTCAGACGTCTTGCTGCAGAAGTGAAGTTGTCTGTTGGATCCATTGAAAAAATCCTCCACGAGCGCCTAAACATGTTTAAGGTTTTAGCACGATGGGTTACCACGATTGCTAACCCCAGAGCAAAAGAAAATTCACATGGAGGACGTCCACGGAAATCATGACCCTTTTCAATACAGACTCCGAGGACTTCCTGACTCGACTCGTTACTCAAGATGAAACTTGGGTTCCGCACTTCGATCCAGAAAGCAAGGCTGAGTCCCATCAGTGGAAGCACCCAGGATTACCGCCACCAAAGTGCAGGGTCGCAAAATCAGTCGGCAAGGTCATAGTGACTGTCTTTTGGGATGCCTCTGGAATTCTGTTGGACTTTCTTGAGCGAGGGCGCACCATCAACGATGAATATTATGCATCACTTTTAGAGAATTACGAGCGGCCATTATTCAGAAGAGACAAGGCAAGGTAACGAAAGGCGTGTGTCTGCTCCAGTATAACGCCCCTGCCCATAAGAGTAGAGTGGTCATGAACAAAGTCATCCGCTGTGGGTTCGAGTTGTTGTCACACCCGCCTTATTCTCCGGACTTGGCACCTTCAGACTACCATCTCTTTCCTCACATAAAGAAACAGCTCTGTGGCCATGTGTTTGCGGATGATGATGAGACGAAAGATGCTGTTATGGAGGTTTTGGAGGGGTTTTCACAAGACTTTTTCAGAGAAGGGGTAGAAGCTCTAGCAAACCATTTGCAAAAATGTTTGTCTGTGAATGGTGTCTATGTTGAAAAATAAAACCTAGATATGCATTCATTTGATTTATAGCTCTTCCCCTTCATGGTCTGGCTGTGGACTTTTTGAATTCCCCTCGTATTGCATTAAGTTAAAATTCGGGCTCCAAAGGAGAGCCCAAATATTAACTCAGGGACCCGATTGGAACAAACTTGAATCTGCCCCCCCCCCCCCCCCCCCCCCCGAGATGTTGTATACCAAAGAATCAAAAGATTTCAACTGGTGGATCTGAAGAAGATTTTTAAAGAATATTCCACATATTGCAATGAGTTAAAATTTGGGCTCCAATAGAGAGCCCAAATCTTAACCAAGGGACTCGATTTGAACAAACTTGAATCTGACCCCCCTAGAGATGTATAACAAATATTAAAAGATTTCAACTGGGATCTGAAGAAGATTTTTAAAGAATATTCCACATATTGCACTTAGTTAAAATTCGGACTCCAATAGAGAGCCCAACTCTTAATCCAGGGACTCGATTTGAACAAACTTGAATCTGATCCCCTAGAGATGTTGTATAACAAATAAGAAAAGATTCTGACTGGTGGATCTAAAGAAGATTTTTTTTAAATTTTTGAAAACATTTAAGGGTGCTATCAGACTTATGCCCCTTGTGGTGCTCCCTGTAGGTGTGGCGACTTTATGTGAACAAACTTGAATTGGCATATGATGAGGAATATGCACACCAAATGTGGTTCAATTTGATACAGGAGTTTGTGAGGAGATGTTGATAATGTAACGTTTACGCCGGATGGACGACGGACGGAAAGTGATTAGTAAGGTTCCGCTCCACAGTTTTCCAGGCATTTCCAAATGTGACATGCCATACACTCTCTTCAAATGCAAATATCCTGTAACTTAGTTACCAAACCCATTACATGTGTTACATTTCCCAAATCCACAAAAAACATATAACACTATCTGACTAAGTAGAAATAAACAATCTGAATGTGGGTGGAATTATTTATTGTCAAAGGCAAGACTTCAACCTGAAAAATTGCCTGAAAAAATACCGAAACCAGTCATTTTCAGCCACCTAGCAGCCTCAAAAGCAGAATTTTCCCACCAACCCCGCCTACCCACCCCTGGAGCAGAGCATCCCTTGTTTCTAAAATGCAAAAAAAAAAATTTATGTTTCCGTCTCATTTTTTAGTTATCTGTCTGGTAACAAACCCGTGTAAAAATTACATTTAAAAAAATAGCCAATTTTTCGAAGCCACTGTTTCCCATAATTCATCTGGGAATTTACCCCTATGTATCAGACTCCAACTTTGAGACCAAAACTTCAAATTCTCTTGTCCAACAAAAAGCCTAATGTAATCATATATCTGATACTAAAAATATTTCTCTATTTTACATGGCTTTAGTTTCAACATACGCCCTTTGTTTAGAATTTCACCCCTGTGCAATAGTGCGAAACTGTGGAGCAGAACCTTAAAGAGAAAACAAGAGTGATCTCCCCCTGGATTTCACTCAGGCAAAATAATCTGGAGTCTATCCTGAGTTGAATGAACAAAAACCACAAGACTCTATTTTCAACCAGTAAAAAGATACAGCATGGCCTTCCTGATTGCCGAATAGCTTTTTCAGCCAATTTTACCCGATTTTCACAACCACACCACCCCCCCCCCCCCCGATTTCTCTGAGCCACTTCAGATAGTATTTTTGTTATTACCACCAGCCACATTGAGTACCCAGGTCCTGCCAATAGCACTGTTAAATACAATCAAAATGTAAAACAATAAGAACTAATAACCATAGCTTTGGGGGGGGGGGGGGTTGCTCTCTAGATATGAAAGCATGAACAGCTTGACGGACGGATGACACACAGACATGACACCAATGACCAAATGAAAAAGTAGACACCATGACTGCAAATCTCTGGTCAACAGTAACAACCAGGCTGTCCATAACTGCATAAATCTGTCATAAATACAAGGCTCGGTGTTTAGGAAAGGCAGTGCTCTACCTTTATGTTTTTGAAATCTTGACGAAAATTCAAAACAAGTGCGAAATTAGGCTACATCAATAAATTTCTCAAAATTCCACTTATTTCCTTCCAGTTGTGCTGAGATATCACTTGATGAATGTCAACTACTACTAACAATAGCACACAAACCAGAAATAATGAAAAGTTTTTTGAAAAATGGTGTATTTATAACTCAAACACAAAGAAGGAACTTCCTGGTTCAAGAATTGACACCGTCGGCAGAATGCTCTTTAAGGTTCCGCTCCACAGTTTTCCAGGCATTTCCAAATGTGACATGCCATACACTCTCTTCAAATGCAAATATCCTGTAACTTAGTTACCAAACCCATTACATGTGTTACATTTCCCAAATCCACAAAAAACATATAACACTATCTGACTAAGAAGAAATAAACAATCTGAATGTGGGTGGAATTATTTATTGTCAAAGGCAAGACTTCAACCTGAAAAATTGCCTGAAAAAATACCGAAACCAGTCATTTTCAGCCACCTAGCAGCCTCAAAAGCAGAATTTTCCCACCAACCCCGCCTACCCACCCCTGGAGCAGAGCATCCCTTGTTTCTAAAATGCAAAAAAAAAATTTATGTTTCCGTCTCATTTTTTAGTTACCTGTCTGGTAACAAACCCGTGTAAAAATGACATTTAAAAAAATAGCCAATTTTTCGAAGCCACTGTTTCCCATAATTCATCTGGGAATTTACCCCTCTGTATCAGACTCCAACTTTGAGACCAAAACTTCAAATTCTCTTGTCCAACAAAAAGCCTAATGTAATCATATATCTGATACTAAAAATATATCTCTATTTTACATGGCCTTAGTTTCAACATATGCCCTATGTTTAGAATTTCACCCCTGTGCAATAGTGCGAAACTGCAGAGTGGAACCTTAAAGAGAAAACAAGAGTGATCTCCCCTTGGATTTCACTCAGGCAAAAGAATCTGGAGTTTATCCTGAGTTGAATGAACAAAAACCACAAGCCTCTATTTTCAACCAGTAAAAAGATACAGCATGGCCTTTCTGGTTGCCGAATAGCTTTTGCAGCCAGTTTTTGCCTGATTTTCACAACCACACCACTCCACCTCAACCCTCAGATTTCTCTAAGCCAATTCAGAGAGCATTTTTGTTATTACCACCAGCCACATTGACTAACCAGGTCCTGCCAATAGCACTGTTAAATACAATCAAAATATAAAACAATAAGCAGTAATAACCATAGCTGCGGGGGGGGGGTGTTGCTCTCTAGATATGAAAGCGTAAACAGCTTGACGGACGGACGGATGACACACAGACATGACACCAATGACCAAAATGAAAAAGTAGACACCGTGACTGCAAATCTCTGGTCAACAATAACATCCAGGCTGTCCATAACTGCATATATTTGCCATGAATACAAGGTTCGGGGTTTAGGAAAGGCAGTGCTCTTCCTTAATGTTTTCGAAATCTTGACGAAAATTCAAAACAAGTGCGAAATTAGGCTACATCAATAAATTTCTCCAAATTTCAACTTATTTCCAACCAGTTGTGCTGAGATATCACTTGATGAATGTTAACTACTACTAACAATTGCACACAAACCCGAAATAATGAGAAGTTTTTTGAAAAATGGTGTATTTATAACTCAAACACAAATAAGGAACTTCGTGATTCAAGAATTGACACCGACGACAGAATGCTCTTTAAGGTTCCGCTCCACAGTTTTCCAGGCATTTCCAGATATGACATGCCATACAACACTCTCTTCAAATGCAAATATTCTGTAGCTTAGTTATCTAACCAATAACATGTATTACATTTCCCAAATCCACAAAAAACATGTAACACTATCTGATTACGTAGAAATAAACAATCTGAATGTGGGTGGAATAATTTACTGTCAAAAGGCAAGACTTCAACCTGAAAAATTGCAAGAAAAAATGCCGAAACCAGTCATTTTTAGCCACCTAGCAGCCTCAAAAGCAGAATTTTCCCACCAACCCCACCTACCCACCCCTGGAGCAGAGCATCCCCTGTTTCTGAAATACAAATTTTTTTGAAACGTTTCCGTCTCATTTTTTAGTTACCTGTCTGATAACAAACCCGTGTAAAATTACATTTTAAAAAATAGCCAATTTTTCGAAGCCACTGTTTCCCATAATTCATCTGGTAATTTACCCCTATGTATCAGACTCCAGCTTTGGGACCAAAACTTCAAATTCTATTGTCCGACAAAAAGCCTAATGTAATCATATATCTGATACTAAAAATATATCTCTATTTTACATTGCCTTAGTTTCAACATATGCCCTATGTTTAGAATTTCACCCCTGTGCAATAGTGCGAAACTGTAGAGCGGAACCATAGCAACCACGTGCTACTATAGAAACCAAGATGGCGGCCTCCAGTATACAAAATGGACGACGGAAACACGTATCACCCTAACAACGCGCGCTGCGCATGCGCACTCACATCACGTATCACTATGGGGATGACGTCACAACATGGCCGCTTACGCGGGTTACCATAACAACACAACATGGCGCCACTGGGTCACGTGACTATGACGTCACATGAGATCACCCATGAGATCATCCAAACAAGGCCTGTCCGGGTACATGACATACTACTGACGATATTCAGCAGCGATCAGTAATATCAGTTTCATGGTGCTGCAAAAGAAAGCACCTAAGGCTATCCATGAGGAACTAGTAGCAACATTAGGTGACAATGTTCTTGCCTATACTGCAGTAAAAAGAGTGGGCCATGCTTTTCAAGGCGAGGCGAGAGAGCATTGAAGACAATCCCCGCTGTGGACGGCCTTCAACTGCATTGACAGAGGAAAATGTGAATGCTGTGGAGAGGTTAGTGATGGGGGACAGACGTTTGTCAGTCAGACGTCTTGCTGCAGAAGTGAAGTTGTCTGTTGGATCCATTGAAAAAATCCTCCACGAGCGCCTAAACATGTTTAAGGTTTTAGCACGATGGGTACCACGATTGCTAACCCCAGAGCAAAAGAAAATTCACATGGAGACGTCCACGGAAATCATGACCCTTTTCAATACAGACTCCGAGGACTTCCTGACTCGACTCGTTACTCAAGATGAAACTTGGGTTCCGCACTTCGATCCAGAAAGCAAGGCTGAGTCCCATCAGTGGAAGCACCCAGGATTACCGCCACCAAAGTGCAGGGTCGCAAAATCAGTCGGCAAGGTCATAGTGACTGTCTTTTGGGATGCCTCTGGAATTCTGTTGGACTTTCTTGAGCGAGGGCGCACCATCAACGATGAATATTATGCATCACTTTTAGAGAATTACGAGCGGCCATTATTCAGAAGAGACAAGGCAAGGTAACGAAAGGCGTGTGTCTGCTCCAGTATAACGCCCCTGCCCATAAGAGTAGAGTGGTCATGAACAAAGTCATCCGCTGTGGGTTCGAGTTGTTGTCACACCCGCCTTATTCTCCGGACTTGGCACCTTCAGACTACCATCTCTTTCCTCACATAAAGAAACAGCTCTGTGGCCATGTGTTTGCGGATGATGATGAGACGAAAGATGCTGTTATGGAGGTTTTGGAGGGGTTTTCACAAGACTTTTTCAGAGAAGGGGTAGAAGCTCTAGCAAACCATTTGCAAAAATGTTTGTCTGTGAATGGTGTCTATGTTGAAAAATAAAACCTAGATATGCATTCATTTGATTTATAGCTCTTCCCCTTCATGGTCTGGCTGTGGACTTTTTGAATTCCCCTCGTATTGCATTAAGTTAAAATTCGGGCTCCAAAAGAGAGCCCAAATATTAACTCAGGGACCCGATTGGAACAAACTTGAATCTGCCCCCCCCCCCCCCCCCCCGAGATGTTGTATACCAAAGAATCAAAAGATTTCAACTGGTGGATCTGAAGAAGATTTTTAAAGAATATTCCACATATTGCAATGAGTTAAAATTTGGGCTCCAATAGAGAGCCCAAATCTTAACCAAGGGACTCGATTTGAACAAACTTGAATCTGACCCCCCTAGAGATGTATAACAAATATAAAAAGATTTCAACTGGGATCTGAAGAAGATTTTTAAAGAATATTCCACATATTGCACTAAGTTAAAATTCGGACTCCAATAGAGAGCCCAACTCTTAATCCAGGGACTCGATTTGAACAAACTTGAATCTGATCCCCTAGAGATGTTGTATAACAAATAAGAAAAGATTCTGACTGGTGGATCTAAAGAAGATTTTTTTTAAATTTTTGAAAACATTTAAGGGTGCTATCAGACTTATGCCCCTTGTGGTGCTCCCTGTAGGCGTGGCGACTTTATGTGAACAAACTTGAATTGGCATATGATGAGGAATATGCACACCAAATGTGGTTCAATTTGATACAGGAGTTTGTGAGGAGATGTTGATAATGTAACGTTTACGCCGGATGGACGACGGACGGAAAGTGATTAGTAAGGTTCCGCTCCACAGTTTTCCAGGCATTTCCAAATGTGACATGCCATACACTCTCTTCAAATGCAAATATCCTGTAACTTAGTTACCAAACCCATTACATGTGTTACATTTCCCAAATCCACAAAAAACATATAACACTATCTGACTAAGAAGAAATAAACAATCTGAATGTGGGTGGAATTATTTATTGTCAAAGGCAAGACTTCAACCTGAAAAATTGCCTGAAAAAATACCGAAACCAGTCATTTTCAGCCACCTAGCAGCCTCAAAAGCAGAATTTTCCCACCAACCCCGCCTACCCACCCCTGGAGCAGAGCATCCCTTGTTTCTAAAATGCAAAAAAAAAATTTATGTTTCCGTCTCATTTTTTAGTTACCTGTCTGGTAACAAACCCGTGTAAAAATGACATTTAAAAAAATAGCCAATTTTTCGAAGCCACTGTTTCCCATAATTCATCTGGGAATTTACCCCTCTGTATCAGACTCCAACTTTGAGACCAAAACTTCAAATTCTCTTGTCCAACAAAAAGCCTAATGTAATCATATATCTGATACTAAAAATATATCTCTATTTTACATGGCCTTAGTTTCAACATATGCCCTATGTTTAGAATTTCACCCCTGTGCAATAGTGCGAAACTGCAGAGTGGAACCTTAAAGAGAAAACAAGAGTGATCTCCCCTTGGATTTCACTCAGGCAAAAGAATCTGGAGTTTATCCTGAGTTGAATGAACAAAAACCACAAGCCTCTATTTTCAACCAGTAAAAAGATACAGCATGGCCTTTCTGGTTGCCGAATAGCTTTTGCAGCCAGTTTTTGCCTGATTTTCACAACCACACCACTCCACCTCAACCCTCAGATTTCTCTAAGCCAATTCAGAGAGCATTTTTGTTATTACCACCAGCCACATTGACTAACCAGGTCCTGCCAATAGCACTGTTAAATACAATCAAAATATAAAACAATAAGCAGTAATAACCATAGCTGCGGGGGGGGGGGGGGGGTGTTGCTCTCTAGATATGAAAGCGTAAACAGCTTGACGGACGGACGGATGACACACAGACATGACACCAATGACCAAAATGAAAAAGTAGACACCGTGACTGCAAATCTCTGGTCAACAATAACATCCAGGCTGTCCATAACTGCATATATTTGCCATGAATACAAGGTTCGGGGTTTAGGAAAGGCAGTGCTCTTCCTTAATGTTTTCGAAATCTTGACGAAAATTCAAAACAAGTGCGAAATTAGGCTACATCAATAAATTTCTCCAAATTTCAACTTATTTCCAACCAGTTGTGCTGAGATATCACTTGATGAATGTTAACTACTACTAACAATTGCACACAAACCCGAAATAATGAGAAGTTTTTTGAAAAATGGTGTATTTATAACCCAAACACAAATAAGGAACTTCGTGATTCAAGAATTGACACCGACGACAGAATGCTCTTTAAGGTTCCGCTCCACAGTTTTCCAGGCATTTCCAGATATGACATGCCATACACTCTCTTCAAATGCAAATATTCTGTAGCTTAGTTATCTAACCAATAACATGTATTACATTTCCCAAATCCACAAAAAACATGTAACACTATCTGATTACGTAGAAATAAACAATCTGAATGTGGGTGGAATAATTTACTGTCAAAAGGCAAGACTTCAACCTGAAAAATTGCAAGAAAAAATGCCGAAACCAGTCATTTTTAGCCACCTAGCAGCCTCAAAAGCAGAATTTTCCCACCAACCCCACCTACCCACCCCTGGAGCAGAGCATCCCCTGTTTCTGAAATACAAAATTTTTTTGAAACGTTTCCGTCTCATTTTTTAGTTACCTGTCTGATAACAAACCCGTGTAAAATTACATTTTAAAAAATAGCCAATTTTTCGAAGCCACTGTTTCCCATAATTCATCTGGTAATTTACCCCTATGTATCAGACTCCAGCTTTGGGACCAAAACTTCAAATTCTATTGTCCAATAAAAAGCCTAATGTAATCATATATCTGATACTAAAAATATATCTCTATTTTACATTGCCTTAGTTTCAACATATGCCCTATGTTTAGAATTTCACCCCTGTGCAATAGTGCGAAACTGTAGAGCGGAACCATAGCAACCACGTGCTACTATAGAAACCAAGATGGCGGCCTCCAGTATACAAAATGGACGACGGAAACACGTATCACCCTAACAACGCGCGCTGCGCATGCGCACTCACATCACGTATCACTATGGGGATGACGTCACAACATGGCCGCTTACGCGGGTTACCATAACAACACAACATGGCGCCACTGGGTCACGTGACTATGACGTCACATGAGATCACCCATGAGATCATCCAAACAAGGCCTGTCCGGGTACATGACATACTACTGACGATATTCAGCAGCGATCAGTAATATCAGTTTCATGGTGCTGCAAAAGAAAGCACCTAAGGCTATCCATGAGGAACTAGTAGCAACATTAGGTGACAATGTTCTTGCCTATACTGCAGTAAAAAGAGTGGGCCATGCTTTTCAAGGCGAGGCGAGAGAGCATTGAAGACAATCCCCGCTGTGGACGGCCTTCAACTGCATTGACAGAGGAAAATGTGAATGCTGTGGAGAGGTTAGTGATGGGGGACAGACGTTTGTCAGTCAGACGTCTTGCTGCAGAAGTGAAGTTGTCTGTTGGATCCATTGAAAAAATCCTCCACGAGCGCCTAAACATGTTTAAGGTTTTAGCACGATGGGTACCACGATTGCTAACCCCAGAGCAAAAGAAAATTCACATGGAGACGTCCACGGAAATCATGACCCTTTTCAATACAGACTCCGAGGACTTCCTGACTCGACTCGTTACTCAAGATGAAACTTGGGTTCCGCACTTCGATCCAGAAAGCAAGGCTGAGTCCCATCAGTGGAAGCACCCAGGATTACCGCCACCAAAGTGCAGGGTCGCAAAATCAGTCGGCAAGGTCATAGTGACTGTCTTTTGGGATGCCTCTGGAATTCTGTTGGACTTTCTTGAGCGAGGGCGCACCATCAACGATGAATATTATGCATCACTTTTAGAGAATTACGAGCGGCCATTATTCAGAAGAGACAAGGCAAGGTAACGAAAGGCGTGTGTCTGCTCCAGTATAACGCCCCTGCCCATAAGAGTAGAGTGGTCATGAACAAAGTCATCCGCTGTGGGTTCGAGTTGTTGTCACACCCGCCTTATTCTCCGGACTTGGCACCTTCAGACTACCATCTCTTTCCTCACATAAAGAAACAGCTCTGTGGCCATGTGTTTGCGGATGATGATGAGACGAAAGATGCTGTTATGGAGGTTTTGGAGGGGTTTTCACAAGACTTTTTCAGAGAAGGGGTAGAAGCTCTAGCAAACCATTTGCAAAAATGTTTGTCTGTGAATGGTGTCTATGTTGAAAAATAAAACCTAGATATGCATTCATTTGATTTATAGCTCTTCCCCTTCATGGTCTGGCTGTGGACTTTTTGAATTCCCCTCGTATTGCATTAAGTTAAAATTCGGGCTCCAAAAGAGAGCCCAAATATTAACTCAGGGACCCGATTGGAACAAACTTGAATCTGCCCCCCCCCCCCCCCCCCCGAGATGTTGTATACCAAAGAATCAAAAGATTTCAACTGGTGGATCTGAAGAAGATTTTTAAAGAATATTCCACATATTGCAATGAGTTAAAATTTGGGCTCCAATAGAGAGCCCAAATCTTAACCAAGGGACTCGATTTGAACAAACTTGAATCTGACCCCCCTAGAGATGTATAACAAATATAAAAAGATTTCAACTGGGATCTGAAGAAGATTTTTAAAGAATATTCCACATATTGCACTAAGTTAAAATTCGGACTCCAATAGAGAGCCCAACTCTTAATCCAGGGACTCGATTTGAACAAACTTGAATCTGATCCCCTAGAGATGTTGTATAACAAATAAGAAAAGATTCTGACTGGTGGATCTAAAGAAGATTTTTTTTAAATTTTTGAAAACATTTAAGGGTGCTATCAGACTTATGCCCCTTGTGGTGCTCCCTGTAGGCGTGGCGACTTTATGTGAACAAACTTGAATTGGCATATGATGAGGAATATGCACACCAAATGTGGTTCAATTTGATACAGGAGTTTGTGAGGAGATGTTGATAATGTAACGTTTACGCCGGATGGACGACGGACGGAAAGTGATTAGTAAGGTTCCGCTCCACAGTTTTCCAGGCATTTCCAAATGTGACATGCCATACACTCTCTTCAAATGCAAATATCCTGTAACTTAGTTACCAAACCCATTACATGTGTTACATTTCCCAAATCCACAAAAAACATATAACACTATCTGACTAAGAAGAAATAAACAATCTGAATGTGGGTGGAATTATTTATTGTCAAAGGCAAGACTTCAACCTGAAAAATTGCCTGAAAAAATACCGAAACCAGTCATTTTCAGCCACCTAGCAGCCTCAAAAGCAGAATTTTCCCACCAACCCCGCCTACCCACCCCTGGAGCAGAGCATCCCTTGTTTCTAAAATGCAAAAAAAAAATTTATGTTTCCGTCTCATTTTTTAGTTACCTGTCTGGTAACAAACCCGTGTAAAAATGACATTTAAAAAAATAGCCAATTTTTCGAAGCCACTGTTTCCCATAATTCATCTGGGAATTTACCCCTCTGTATCAGACTCCAACTTTGAGACCAAAACTTCAAATTCTCTTGTCCAACAAAAAGCCTAATGTAATCATATATCTGATACTAAAAATATATCTCTATTTTACATGGCCTTAGTTTCAACATATGCCCTATGTTTAGAATTTCACCCCTGTGCAATAGTGCGAAACTGCAGAGTGGAACCTTAAAGAGAAAACAAGAGTGATCTCCCCTTGGATTTCACTCAGGCAAAAGAATCTGGAGTTTATCCTGAGTTGAATGAACAAAAACCACAAGCCTCTATTTTCAACCAGTAAAAAGATACAGCATGGCCTTTCTGGTTGCCGAATAGCTTTTGCAGCCAGTTTTTGCCTGATTTTCACAACCACACCACTCCACCTCAACCCTCAGATTTCTCTAAGCCAATTCAGAGAGCATTTTTGTTATTACCACCAGCCACATTGACTAACCAGGTCCTGCCAATAGCACTGTTAAATACAATCAAAATATAAAACAATAAGCAGTAATAACCATAGCTGCGGGGGGGGGGTGTTGCTCTCTAGATATGAAAGCGTAAACAGCTTGACGGACGGACGGATGACACACAGACATGACACCAATGACCAAAATGAAAAAGTAGACACCGTGACTGCAAATCTCTGGTCAACAATAACATCCAGGCTGTCCATAACTGCATATATTTGCCATGAATACAAGGTTCGGGGTTTAGGAAAGGCAGTGCTCTTCCTTAATGTTTTCGAAATCTTGACGAAAATTCAAAACAAGTGCGAAATTAGGCTACATCAATAAATTTCTCCAAATTTCAACTTATTTCCAACCAGTTGTGCTGAGATATCACTTGATGAATGTTAACTACTACTAACAATTGCACACAAACCCGAAATAATGAGAAGTTTTTTGAAAAATGGTGTATTTATAACTCAAACACAAATAAGGAACTTCGTGATTCAAGAATTGACACCGACGACAGAATGCTCTTTAAGGTTCCGCTCCACAGATTTCCAGGCATTTCCAGATATGACATGCCATACACTCTCTTCAAATGCAAATATTCTGTAGCTTAGTTATCTAACCAATAACATGTATTACATTTCCCAAATCCACAAAAAACATGTAACACTATCTGATTACGTAGAAATAAACAATCTGAATGTGGGTGGAATAATTTACTGTCAAAAGGCAAGACTTCAACCTGAAAAATTGCAAGAAAAAATGCCGAAACCAGTCATTTTTAGCCACCTAGCAGCCTCAAAAGCAGAATTTTCCCACCAACCCCACCTACCCACCCCTGGAGCAGAGCATCCCCTGTTTCTGAAATACAAAATTTTTTTGAAACGTTTCCGTCTCATTTTTTAGTTACCTGTCTGATAACAAACCCGTGTAAAATTACATTTTAAAAAATAGCCAATTTTTCGAAGCCACTGTTTCCCATAATTCATCTGGTAATTTACCCCTATGTATCAGACTCCAGCTTTGGGACCAAAACTTCAAATTCTATTGTCCAATAAAAAGCCTAATGTAATCATATATCTGATACTAAAAATATATCTCTATTTTACATTGCCTTAGTTTCAACATATGCCCTATGTTTAGAATTTCACCCCTGTGCAATAGTGCGAAACTGTAGAGCGGAACCATAGCAACCACGTGCTACTATAGAAACCAAGATGGCGGCCTCCAGTATACAAAATGGACGACGGAAACACGTATCACCCTAACAACGCGCGCTGCGCATGCGCACTCACATCACGTATCACTATGGGGATGACGTCACAACATGGCCGCTTACGCGGGTTACCATAACAACACAACATGGCGCCACTGGGTCACGTGACTATGACGTCACATGAGATCACCCATGAGATCATCCAAACAAGGCCTGTCCGGGTACATGACATACTACTGACGATATTCAGCAGCGATCAGTAATATCAGTTTCATGGTGCTGCAAAAGAAAGCACCTAAGGCTATCCATGAGGAACTAGTAGCAACATTAGGTGACAATGTTCTTGCCTATACTGCAGTAAAAAGAGTGGGCCATGCTTTTCAAGGCGAGGCGAGAGAGCATTGAAGACAATCCCCGCTGTGGACGGCCTTCAACTGCATTGACAGAGGAAAATGTGAATGCTGTGGAGAGGTTAGTGATGGGGGACAGACGTTTGTCAGTCAGACGTCTTGCTGCAGAAGTGAAGTTGTCTGTTGGATCCATTGAAAAAATCCTCCACGAGCGCCTAAACATGTTTAAGGTTTTAGCACGATGGGTACCACGATTGCTAACCCCAGAGCAAAAGAAAATTCACATGGAGACGTCCACGGAAATCATGACCCTTTTCAATACAGACTCCGAGGACTTCCTGACTCGACTCGTTACTCAAGATGAAACTTGGGTTCCGCACTTCGATCCAGAAAGCAAGGCTGAGTCCCATCAGTGGAAGCACCCAGGATTACCGCCACCAAAGTGCAGGGTCGCAAAATCAGTCGGCAAGGTCATAGTGACTGTCTTTTGGGATGCCTCTGGAATTCTGTTGGACTTTCTTGAGCGAGGGCGCACCATCAACGATGAATATTATGCATCACTTTTAGAGAATTACGAGCGGCCATTATTCAGAAGAGACAAGGCAAGGTAACGAAAGGCGTGTGTCTGCTCCAGTATAACGCCCCTGCCCATAAGAGTAGAGTGGTCATGAACAAAGTCATCCGCTGTGGGTTCGAGTTGTTGTCACACCCGCCTTATTCTCCGGACTTGGCACCTTCAGACTACCATCTCTTTCCTCACATAAAGAAACAGCTCTGTGGCCATGTGTTTGCGGATGATGATGAGACGAAAGATGCTGTTATGGAGGTTTTGGAGGGGTTTTCACAAGACTTTTTCAGAGAAGGGGTAGAAGCTCTAGCAAACCATTTGCAAAAATGTTTGTCTGTGAATGGTGTCTATGTTGAAAAATAAAACCTAGATATGCATTCATTTGATTTATAGCTCTTCCCCTTCATGGTCTGGCTGTGGACTTTTTGAATTCCCCTCGTATTGCATTAAGTTAAAATTCGGGCTCCAAAAGAGAGCCCAAATATTAACTCAGGGACCCGATTGGAACAAACTTGAATCTGCCCCCCCCCCCCCCCCCCCCGAGATGTTGTATACCAAAGAATCAAAAGATTTCAACTGGTGGATCTGAAGAAGATTTTTAAAGAATATTCCACATATTGCAATGAGTTAAAATTTGGGCTCCAATAGAGAGCCCAAATCTTAACCAAGGGACTCGATTTGAACAAACTTGAATCTGACCCCCCTAGAGATGTATAACAAATATAAAAAGATTTCAACTGGGATCTGAAGAAGATTTTTAAAGAATATTCCACATATTGCACTAAGTTAAAATTCGGACTCCAATAGAGAGCCCAACTCTTAATCCAGGGACTCGATTTGAACAAACTTGAATCTGATCCCCTAGAGATGTTGTATAACAAATAAGAAAAGATTCTGACTGGTGGATCTAAAGAAGATTTTTTTTAAATTTTTGAAAACATTTAAGGGTGCTATCAGACTTATGCCCCTTGTGGTGCTCCCTGTAGGCGTGGCGACTTTATGTGAACAAACTTGAATTGGCATATGATGAGGAATATGCACACCAAATGTGGTTCAATTTGATACAGGAGTTTGTGAGGAGATGTTGATAATGTAACGTTTACGCCGGATGGACGACGGACGGAAAGTGATTAGTAAGGTTCCGCTCCACAGTTTTCCAGGCATTTCCAAATGTGACATGCCATACACTCTCTTCAAATGCAAATATCCTGTAACTTAGTTACCAAACCCATTACATGTGTTACATTTCCCAAATCCACAAAAAACATATAACACTATCTGACTAAGAAGAAATAAACAATCTGAATGTGGGTGGAATTATTTATTGTCAAAGGCAAGACTTCAACCTGAAAAATTGCCTGAAAAAATACCGAAACCAGTCATTTTCAGCCACCTAGCAGCCTCAAAAGCAGAATTTTCCCACCAACCCCGCCTACCCACCCCTGGAGCAGAGCATCCCTTGTTTCTAAAATGCAAAAAAAAAATTTATGTTTCCGTCTCATTTTTTAGTTACCTGTCTGGTAACAAACCCGTGTAAAAATGACATTTAAAAAAATAGCCAATTTTTCGAAGCCACTGTTTCCCATAATTCATCTGGGAATTTACCCCTCTGTATCAGACTCCAACTTTGAGACCAAAACTTCAAATTCTCTTGTCCAACAAAAAGCCTAATGTAATCATATATCTGATACTAAAAATATATCTCTATTTTACATGGCCTTAGTTTCAACATATGCCCTATGTTTAGAATTTCACCCCTGTGCAATAGTGCGAAACTGCAGAGTGGAACCTTAAAGAGAAAACAAGAGTGATCTCCCCTTGGATTTCACTCAGGCAAAAGAATCTGGAGTTTATCCTGAGTTGAATGAACAAAAACCACAAGCCTCTATTTTCAACCAGTAAAAAGATACAGCATGGCCTTTCTGGTTGCCGAATAGCTTTTGCAGCCAGTTTTTGCCTGATTTTCACAACCACACCACTCCACCTCAACCCTCAGATTTCTCTAAGCCAATTCAGAGAGCATTTTTGTTATTACCACCAGCCACATTGACTAACCAGGTCCTGCCAATAGCACTGTTAAATACAATCAAAATATAAAAAAATAAGCAGTAATAACCATAGCTGCGGGGGGGGGGGGGTGTTGCTCTCTAGATATGAAAGCGTAAACAGCTTGACGGACGGACGGATGACACACAGACATGACACCAATGACCAAAATGAAAAAGTAGACACCGTGACTGCAAATCTCTGGTCAACAATAACATCCAGGCTGTCCATAACTGCATATATTTGCCATGAATACAAGGTTCGGGGTTTAGGAAAGGCAGTGCTCTTCCTTAATGTTTTCGAAATCTTGACGAAAATTCAAAACAAGTGCGAAATTAGGCTACATCAATAAATTTCTCCAAATTTCAACTTATTTCCAACCAGTTGTGCTGAGATATCACTTGATGAATGTTAACTACTACTAACAATTGCACACAAACCCGAAATAATGAGAAGTTTTTTGAAAAATGGTGTATTTATAACTCAAACACAAATAAGGAACTTCGTGATTCAAGAATTGACACCGACGACAGAATGCTCTTTAAGGTTCCGCTCCACAGTTTTCCAGGCATTTCCAGATATGACATGCCATACACTCTCTTCAAATGCAAATATTCTGTAGCTTAGTTATCTAACCAATAACATGTATTACATTTCCCAAATCCACAAAAAACATGTAACACTATCTGATTACGTAGAAATAAACAATCTGAATGTGGGTGGAATAATTTACTGTCAAAAGGCAAGACTTCAACCTGAAAAATTGCAAGAAAAAATGCCGAAACCAGTCATTTTTAGCCACCTAGCAGCCTCAAAAGCAGAATTTTCCCACCAACCCCACCTACCCACCCCTGGAGCAGAGCATCCCCTGTTTCTGAAATACAAAATTTTTTTGAAACGTTTCCGTCTCATTTTTTAGTTACCTGTCTGATAACAAACCCGTGTAAAATTACATTTTAAAAAATAGCCAATTTTTCGAAGCCACTGTTTCCCATAATTCATCTGGTAATTTACCCCTATGTATCAGACTCCAGCTTTGGGACCAAAACTTCAAATTCTATTGTCCAACAAAAAGCCTAATGTAATCATATATCTGATACTAAAAATATATCTCTATTTTACATTGCCTTAGTTTCAACATATGCCCTATGTTTAGAATTTCACCCCTGTGCAATAGTGCGAAACTGTAGAGCGGAACCATAGCAACCACGTGCTACTATAGAAACCAAGATGGCGGCCTCCAGTATACAAAATGGACGACGGAAACACGTATCACCCTAACAACGCGCGCTGCGCATGCGCACTCACATCACGTATCACTATGGGGATGACGTCACAACATGGCCGCTTACGCGGGTTACCATAACAACACAACATGGCGCCACTGGGTCACGTGACTATGACGTCACATGAGATCACCCATGAGATCATCCAAACAAGGCCTGTCCGGGTACATGACATACTACTGACGATATTCAGCAGCGATCAGTAATATCAGTTTCATGGTGCTGCAAAAGAAAGCACCTAAGGCTATCCAT
Organism: Pictodentalium vernedei; assembly: GCA_031216915.1. Lineage (NCBI taxonomy): Eukaryota > Metazoa > Mollusca > Scaphopoda > Dentaliida > Dentaliidae > Pictodentalium > Pictodentalium vernedei. The sequence continues at coordinate 561,301,768 of CM062296.1, forward strand.
GAGGAACTAGTAGCAACATTAGGTGACAATGTTCTTGCCTATACTGCAGTAAAAAGAGTGGGCCATGCTTTTCAAGGCGAGGCGAGAGAGCATTGAAGACAATCCCCGCTGTGGACGGCCTTCAACTGCATTGACAGAGGAAAATGTGAATGCTGTGGAGAGGTTAGTGATGGGGGACAGACGTTTGTCAGTCAGACGTCTTGCTGCAGAAGTGAAGTTGTCTGTTGGATCCATTGAAAAAATCCTCCACGAGCGCCTAAACATGTTTAAGGTTTTAGCACGATGGGTACCACGATTGCTAACCCCAGAGCAAAAGAAAATTCACATGGAGACGTCCACGGAAATCATGACCCTTTTCAATACAGACTCCGAGGACTTCCTGACTCGACTCGTTACTCAAGATGAAACTTGGGTTCCGCACTTCGATCCAGAAAGCAAGGCTGAGTCCCATCAGTGGAAGCACCCAGGATTACCGCCACCAAAGTGCAGGGTCGCAAAATCAGTCGGCAAGGTCATAGTGACTGTCTTTTGGGATGCCTCTGGAATTCTGTTGGACTTTCTTGAGCGAGGGCGCACCATCAACGATGAATATTATGCATCACTTTTAGAGAATTACGAGCGGCCATTATTCAGAAGAGACAAGGCAAGGTAACGAAAGGCGTGTGTCTGCTCCAGTATAACGCCCCTGCCCATAAGAGTAGAGTGGTCATGAACAAAGTCATCCGCTGTGGGTTCGAGTTGTTGTCACACCCGCCTTATTCTCCGGACTTGGCACCTTCAGACTACCATCTCTTTCCTCACATAAAGAAACAGCTCTGTGGCCATGTGTTTGCGGATGATGATGAGACGAAAGATGCTGTTATGGAGGTTTTGGAGGGGTTTTCACAAGACTTTTTCAGAGAAGGGGTAGAAGCTCTAGCAAACCATTTGCAAAAATGTTTGTCTGTGAATGGTGTCTATGTTGAAAAATAAAACCTAGATATGCATTCATTTGATTTATAGCTCTTCCCCTTCATGGTCTGGCTGTGGACTTTTTGAATTCCCCTCGTATTGCATTAAGTTAAAATTCGGGCTCCAAAAGAGAGCCCAAATATTAACTCAGGGACCCGATTGGAACAAACTTGAATCTGCCCCCCCCCCCCCCCCCCCCGAGATGTTGTATACCAAAGAATCAAAAGATTTCAACTGGTGGATCTGAAGAAGATTTTTAAAGAATATTCCACATATTGCAATGAGTTAAAATTTGGGCTCCAATAGAGAGCCCAAATCTTAACCAAGGGACTCGATTTGAACAAACTTGAATCTGACCCCCCTAGAGATGTATAACAAATATAAAAAGATTTCAACTGGGATCTGAAGAAGATTTTTAAAGAATATTCCACATATTGCACTAAGTTAAAATTCGGACTCCAATAGAGAGCCCAACTCTTAATCCAGGGACTCGATTTGAACAAACTTGAATCTGATCCCCTAGAGATGTTGTATAACAAATAAGAAAAGATTCTGACTGGTGGATCTAAAGAAGATTTTTTTTAAATTTTTGAAAACATTTAAGGGTGCTATCAGACTTATGCCCCTTGTGGTGCTCCCTGTAGGCGTGGCGACTTTATGTGAACAAACTTGAATTGGCATATGATGAGGAATATGCACACCAAATGTGGTTCAATTTGATACAGGAGTTTGTGAGGAGATGTTGATAATGTAACGTTTACGCCGGATGGACGACGGACGGAAAGTGATTAGTAAGGTTCCGCTCCACAGTTTTCCAGGCATTTCCAAATGTGACATGCCATACACTCTCTTCAAATGCAAATATCCTGTAACTTAGTTACCAAACCCATTACATGTGTTACATTTCCCAAATCCACAAAAAACATATAACACTATCTGACTAAGAAGAAATAAACAATCTGAATGTGGGTGGAATTATTTATTGTCAAAGGCAAGACTTCAACCTGAAAAATTGCCTGAAAAAATACCGAAACCAGTCATTTTCAGCCACCTAGCAGCCTCAAAAGCAGAATTTTCCCACCAACCCCGCCTACCCACCCCTGGAGCAGAGCATCCCTTGTTTCTAAAATGCAAAAAAAAAATTTATGTTTCCGTCTCATTTTTTAGTTACCTGTCTGGTAACAAACCCGTGTAAAAATGACATTTAAAAAAATAGCCAATTTTTCGAAGCCACTGTTTCCCATAATTCATCTGGGAATTTACCCCTCTGTATCAGACTCCAACTTTGAGACCAAAACTTCAAATTCTCTTGTCCAACAAAAAGCCTAATGTAATCATATATCTGATACTAAAAATATATCTCTATTTTACATGGCCTTAGTTTCAACATATGCCCTATGTTTAGAATTTCACCCCTGTGCAATAGTGCGAAACTGCAGAGTGGAACCTTAAAGAGAAAACAAGAGTGATCTCCCCTTGGATTTCACTCAGGCAAAAGAATCTGGAGTTTATCCTGAGTTGAATGAACAAAAACCACAAGCCTCTATTTTCAACCAGTAAAAAGATACAGCATGGCCTTTCTGGTTGCCGAATAGCTTTTGCAGCCAGTTTTTGCCTGATTTTCACAACCACACCACTCCACCTCAACCCTCAGATTTCTCTAAGCCAATTCAGAGAGCATTTTTGTTATTACCACCAGCCACATTGACTAACCAGGTCCTGCCAATAGCACTGTTAAATACAATCAAAATATAAAAAAATAAGCAGTAATAACCATAGCTGCGGGGGGGGGGGGGGGGGGTGTTGCTCTCTAGATATGAAAGCGTAAACAGCTTGACGGACGGACGGATGACACACAGGCATGACACCAATGACCAAAATGAAAAAGTAGACACCGTGACTGCAAATCTCTGGTCAACAATAACATCCAGGCTGTCCATAACTGCATATATTTGCCATGAATACAAGGTTCGGGGTTTAGGAAAGGCAGTGCTCTTCCTTAATGTTTTCGAAATCTTGACGAAAATTCAAAACAAGTGCGAAATTAGGCTACATCAATAAATTTCTCCAAATTTCAACTTATTTCCAACCAGTTGTGCTGAGATATCACTTGATGAATGTTAACTACTACTAACAATTGCACACAAACCCGAAATAATGAGAAGTTTTTTGAAAAATGGTGTATTTATAACTCAAACACAAATAAGGAACTTCGTGATTCAAGAATTGACACCGACGACAGAATGCTCTTTAAGGTTCCGCTCCACAGTTTTCCAGGCATTTCCAGATATGACATGCCATACACTCTCTTCAAATGCAAATATTCTGTAGCTTAGTTATCTAACCAATAACATGTATTACATTTCCCAAATCCACAAAAAACATGTAACACTATCTGATTACGTAGAAATAAACAATCTGAATGTGGGTGGAATAATTTACTGTCAAAAGGCAAGACTTCAACCTGAAAAATTGCAAGAAAAAATGCCGAAACCAGTCATTTTTAGCCACCTAGCAGCCTCAAAAGCAGAATTTTCCCACCAACCCCACCTACCCACCCCTGGAGCAGAGCATCCCCTGTTTCTGAAATACAAAATTTTTTTGAAACGTTTCCGTCTCATTTTTTAGTTACCTGTCTGATAACAAACCCGTGTAAAATTACATTTTAAAAAATAGCCAATTTTTCGAAGCCACTGTTTCCCATAATTCATCTGGTAATTTACCCCTATGTATCAGACTCCAGCTTTGGGACCAAAACTTCAAATTCTATTGTCCAACAAAAAGCCTAATGTAATCATATATCTGATACTAAAAATATATCTCTATTTTACATTGCCTTAGTTTCAACATATGCCCTATGTTTAGAATTTCACCCCTGTGCAATAGTGCGAAACTGTAGAGCGGAACCATAGCAACCACGTGCTACTATAGAAACCAAGATGGCGGCCTCCAGTATACAAAATGGACGACGGAAACACGTATCACCCTAACAACGCGCGCTGCGCATGCGCACTCACATCACGTATCACTATGGGGATGACGTCACAACATGGCCGCTTACGCGGGTTACCATAACAACACAACATGGCGCCACTGGGTCACGTGACTATGACGTCACATGAGATCACCCATGAGATCATCCAAACAAGGCCTGTCCGGGTACATGACATACTACTGACGATATTCAGCAGCGATCAGTAATATCAGTTTCATGGTGCTGCAAAAGAAAGCACCTAAGGCTATCCATGAGGAACTAGTAGCAACATTAGGTGACAATGTTCTTGCCTATACTGCAGTAAAAAGAGTGGGCCATGCTTTTCAAGGCGAGGCGAGAGAGCATTGAAGACAATCCCCGCTGTGGACGGCCTTCAACTGCATTGACAGAGGAAAATGTGAATGCTGTGGAGAGGTTAGTGATGGGGGACAGACGTTTGTCAGTCAGACGTCTTGCTGCAGAAGTGAAGTTGTCTGTTGGATCCATTGAAAAAATCCTCCACGAGCGCCTAAACATGTTTAAGGTTTTAGCACGATGGGTACCACGATTGCTAACCCCAGAGCAAAAGAAAATTCACATGGAGACGTCCACGGAAATCATGACCCTTTTCAATACAGACTCCGAGGACTTCCTGACTCGACTCGTTACTCAAGATGAAACTTGGGTTCCGCACTTCGATCCAGAAAGCAAGGCTGAGTCCCATCAGTGGAAGCACCCAGGATTACCGCCACCAAAGTGCAGGGTCGCAAAATCAGTCGGCAAGGTCATAGTGACTGTCTTTTGGGATGCCTCTGGAATTCTGTTGGACTTTCTTGAGCGAGGGCGCACCATCAACGATGAATATTATGCATCACTTTTAGAGAATTACGAGCGGCCATTATTCAGAAGAGACAAGGCAAGGTAACGAAAGGCGTGTGTCTGCTCCAGTATAACGCCCCTGCCCATAAGAGTAGAGTGGTCATGAACAAAGTCATCCGCTGTGGGTTCGAGTTGTTGTCACACCCGCCTTATTCTCCGGACTTGGCACCTTCAGACTACCATCTCTTTCCTCACATAAAGAAACAGCTCTGTGGCCATGTGTTTGCGGATGATGATGAGACGAAAGATGCTGTTATGGAGGTTTTGGAGGGGTTTTCACAAGACTTTTTCAGAGAAGGGGTAGAAGCTCTAGCAAACCATTTGCAAAAATGTTTGTCTGTGAATGGTGTCTATGTTGAAAAATAAAACCTAGATATGCATTCATTTGATTTATAGCTCTTCCCCTTCATGGTCTGGCTGTGGACTTTTTGAATTCCCCTCGTATTGCATTAAGTTAAAATTCGGGCTCCAAAAGAGAGCCCAAATATTAACTCAGGGACCCGATTGGAACAAACTTGAATCTGCCCCCCCCCCCCCCCCCCCGAGATGTTGTATACCAAAGAATCAAAAGATTTCAACTGGTGGATCTGAAGAAGATTTTTAAAGAATATTCCACATATTGCAATGAGTTAAAATTTGGGCTCCAATAGAGAGCCCAAATCTTAACCAAGGGACTCGATTTGAACAAACTTGAATCTGACCCCCCTAGAGATGTATAACAAATATAAAAAGATTTCAACTGGGATCTGAAGAAGATTTTTAAAGAATATTCCACATATTGCACTAAGTTAAAATTCGGACTCCAATAGAGAGCCCAACTCTTAATCCAGGGACTCGATTTGAACAAACTTGAATCTGATCCCCTAGAGATGTTGTATAACAAATAAGAAAAGATTCTGACTGGTGGATCTAAAGAAGATTTTTTTTAAATTTTTGAAAACATTTAAGGGTGCTATCAGACTTATGCCCCTTGTGGTGCTCCCTGTAGGCGTGGCGACTTTATGTGAACAAACTTGAATTGGCATATGATGAGGAATATGCACACCAAATGTGGTTCAATTTGATACAGGAGTTTGTGAGGAGATGTTGATAATGTAACGTTTACGCCGGATGGACGACGGACGGAAAGTGATTAGTAAGGTTCCGCTCCACAGTTTTCCAGGCATTTCCAAATGTGACATGCCATACACTCTCTTCAAATGCAAATATCCTGTAACTTAGTTACCAAACCCATTACATGTGTTACATTTCCCAAATCCACAAAAAACATATAACACTATCTGACTAAGAAGAAATAAACAATCTGAATGTGGGTGGAATTATTTATTGTCAAAGGCAAGACTTCAACCTGAAAAATTGCCTGAAAAA